>JAJHSJ010000003.1:49046726-49146274 GCA_021015155.1 Magnolia officinalis
GATGATGTTCGACTCCTGGCCAGATCAGAAGATAATTCCCTTGTCAGGGACTTGGGAGTCAATGGATCTATAGTGGTCTTCAAGGCCGAGGACTCGCCTATTCAGACCCCCTCTCCTCAAGCTGCGGCTGAGAAGAAATTGTCTTCCCACAAAGGGCTTTCTTGTGGTTGTATTTCAGTGTACAGGAAGCTTGATCTATCAGCAGACCTATCGCCCTATCACCTATCTCAAAGCGATGTGGGCTACAAGTTGAACAGGGGTATTGAGGGGTAGACAATTACTACCCCCTCGACTCATACTCATCAGGGATCAATCCACACTACAACTGTAGATCACATTCAACTGTCAGGTGCAACGATCCCTCCTCAAGGACCAGATGCCCTCCATAACTCCTCTTACATTTATGCTAGCAGGTATGGGGAGGGTGGTCCCTCCAACAGGGAAGCCCTGGAGGGTTTCAGGAAGAAGGGCAAGGTAGACATATCCCTAGTGTCAGTAGATGGGAAGAGCAGGCTGAGGAAATTGAAGAGAAGGGTTGTCCGTTCAGGGAATGTTTCTGATGGATAGTCTGCTTATTTGGAACGCCCGGGGTCTGGCCAATGTGGCCACCATTCACACTATTGCTAGGGTTATCAGGGAACATAATGCCCATCAGTAGCCATCCTTGAACCTATGGCTAGGATAGGAAGAGGGTGGGGATTGGGTTGAAGCTTGGCTTTCATTCCTCTATTGTAACGCCCTGAAAATCGGGGGTCGAGCATAAACTCAACTCCCGAGTTCCAGAACATCACTTATGCAACAAAATGAATGATGATTGAATGTTGACTATATTCAAGCATTGAACATGAGTGAGATTAAGCCAAAACAGCATATCATACTCCAGAGACAGTTAAATTTGCAAGCGGAAGACTGTGATAGATAGATAAAATATATATACTATGATGAGTCTCCAGAGTGTGATAACATTACCAGGTTAAAATAAATACAAGTGCAGTTCTAAAATGTACCAAATGCGAGGAAGTGTAATGCCTCCTATCCCATGTACCATAGCCCCGTCAATACAATATCAGGTCTTCATTGACCTGCCAGAGAGATACAGATAGGAGATTTCCTCCTATCATCACAGAAGTAGTCCGGCTCTGCTTCACAAGCATCGCCATCACCTGAAACTCAACAAATCTGGTTGGTGTTGCAAACACCGTCCCGTAACGTGGGAGTGAGTGATCAACTCAGTGGAACAATAAAGCATAGGTTAACATGTTATCAATTCAGTCAAGCAGTAATGATAAAGCAGTACAATCAAACAATCCTAACTACTCTTATTAATGTAAGTATGAAATGCAGTGATGCATGCATGCCCTCACCGACATACTCCCTCATGCGACACCATCTTACGTCCGCGGCATGCTTTCTTCCCTCAGTGCTCCACATCTTCCAGGCACATGCAGTGTGATGATGAGCATGATTACCAAGTTGTTATTAGTCCTTTTCAATCAGCAGGATTGGGAAACTAAGGTACCTCCCTTGTATCATTCCCAAACATGATCCATTCTAGGGTCGTCAATCCTAGTTAATCTCATACGATATTATGGTTTGAGAGGCTTAGCGAAGGCATCACAAAGGGCTCGTCACCCGTCAGCACGGATACAGATCTCACCGTATGCGGCTCAATTGCTGACCGTCAGCTCGAGTACAGGTCTCACCGTACTCGGCTCAATCACTAGCCGTCAGCTCAAGTACAGGTCTCACCGTACTCGGCTCCACTCATACTCTAGTTGCTGTGAAAGACTCGTCGCCAATCACAGACCCTTGGAGTATACTCGAAGATACTACGGAGGACTCGTCGCCCGTCAGCACGAGTACAGGTCTCACCGTACTCGGCTCTCGCCGTAAGTATCGACAGCTCGAATACAGTGTCCCATACCACCATATTCGGCTCACGAGTTGGTTGCGCAATGGTCACTACGGGGAGGCACATGGCCCCAGCGTAGGCCGACAGCTCGACCACGGTGTCCCATACCACCATGCCCGGCTCATGCGTCTTAGCGGATCGAGGTACAATGGTTAAAAGGGGGTTTCACTAGTAAGTTTGGTACCGTAGGTTCAAGCAGTAGCGTCCAAACAGGGTGAACATGCATAAGGCAGATCGGGTTACTTGACGAGCTCGACTAGCACGATCGCCCGTTGAGCTGCACGACATGAAGTGCATAAACAACTTCGTGTGGCCTAGCCACTGCCGACAGGCAACGCACGACTCGAGTTCGTCGAACACATCCCACGTGGCAAATGAATCTCAGCCACGAATTCAATCCCGTTACCGATTGCCTGGGCCATAATCATAGCCCAAACACAATCAATTGCAGATAGATAAGCAGTAATGGATCAAGATTCAACTCATACAATCAAGGTTCGGTATTATCCGTTTAGGGCTGCCAGGGCTGTTGCACGCACTCGTTGCTCCGCTCCCCCATCACCCATGACGGATCGTACAACGTAATTATAATTTAAACATATGCATTACATAGTCAATATCATAAAGCAGTTGAGCATGTTATAAATCACAACACAAGCATGAGTTTGTACATGTTCAAATCCTAATCACACAACTATTAAAGGAGATCATACACATAGTTAAAAGAGGTTGAGAATCATGTCTCAACACCCTTATACATTACAATTTGCTAACTACTACTCATTCAGACATTTCAAGAAACACTTGAACTACATACATCACATACATGACATATGTTGATCACATAGGTATTAGGCCAAATCCCTCTACTAGGGAGCTACCCCAATCATAACACGCGTGCCCCCACGACGGATAGTCATGGCAAGCATGGGTCCAAGTTCTATATTCATTCAGTCATTTCCACAAACACTTGGACTACACACTTTAACATGTGTAGTGTATTGACCGTGGCGTGATTTAGGGCAAGTCCTTTCGTCAAGGGGTTGACTAGTACATTTCAATCATGTTCTTACATTCAATACACATGACAAACATAAATCATAAATCCATATTTACTTAGTCATTTCAACAAACACTTAGAATACACTATTCCAACATACATAGTGTATGTTAGCAAACATGTATTAGGGCGAACTCTTTCGCCAAGCGGTTATTTTATCCGCGTATACCATGATCATACAACAAATAATCATGACAATTACATTTCCAAAATTTACACATATGCGGTATTTCTAGAATACACAATTTCAACATACATAGTGTTTACAAGCGAACATATATTACGGCGATTCCTTTTGCCAAACTAGTATTTTATCCATGTATTGTATAATCATACATTAAATAAACATGTCAAACATTATTCCAAAAAAAATACGTATACGGTATTTCTACGTATACCTAGAGTATGTGAAATTCCATATTCTACAACGTTAATCGAAACAGGAAACGGAAAGCACTTTGTACATGTGCAATTGCATGCAGATCATGAATCTATCATTATCTGACATTGAAAGCGTTGAAAAACGTAACCTATACACCTAAAGTCCGCACCTTTTGTCGTAGAATCGTAACGGAGTTGATAGGTTTGCTAAGCTTTCCTCTACGGCAGTTTGGCACCCTAAGGAACAACATAGGTTAGCTATTTCATAACCTACAACCACCCAAGCCCCAAATCAGATTAGGGTTAGGGTTTTCTTACCTAGAAACGACGCCGGAAACGCCGGAAAAATGTCTGGAAAGGGGCGGTGCAGCCCGTGTGGTGGCAGGGAACGACGGCTGGGAGATTCTCCCACTTCTCCCTCACTTCTCTCTCTTTTTCCCTCTCTCAATTCCAAATTCGTATGGCTGCCATGAGAGAGGGTTTAAGGTCCTTATATAGTCTCAAAACTCACCGAAATAGACTCCTGTTCAAAGGTTACTGCTAATATAGGTATTTCGTCACTTTTCCAGCTCAAAAGAGAGGTTCTGGTGGCCCTCCTTGAGCCAAACGTCAGACTTAAGTTCACAGACACCGGATCTACGTTCTATTAAGTTTTCATTTCAGTGAGATTTCCAGATCACGCGTGGCGGACCAGTTTCAGTTCAACGGTCAGCGGATCTCGATCGGAGATTCTGAGTACATGTAAATGTGTATGAAATTTCTCCTGATCCGAGGGTGTAATTTGGTCTGATTCTGACGGTCAGGTTGCTTAATACTGATGCGCAAGCGAAAGGTGCCAGATCACTATTCCAGATATTTTATTTTCAAAAGGAATAGTGTTTTTCACACACCCTCGCTCCGGATCGAAACGAATGGCCGTGAGACATCAGCTGGACCTGATTTTTGAGATGATTGTCAAGCCCAGTGAGGCGGTCCTAGTTCCTTAGCTTCGTGTTAATCGGACTTCCGATGTGCGATCTAGACCTAATACGAAGTTTCGTTTCATTCCCGAGAGCAGCCGGGAAATGAGTTTGGTTCTAAACTTTAGGGTAACCTAGAGTCACTTGTTTTGCAAGTTTTGAGTCTTGCAGATCGTATTTAAAGCGATCCCAACAGATTTCATGGCTAAACGAGTTTTGCACTTAGTTAACTTTGTTAAATTTCTAAAAGATTTAATCCTAATTGTTTTCTGGTTGAGATGGTACTTAGGCCTTTGTAGTTTGTATATAAAGTGATCCAAGTTTTTACTGCTTAGCTAGTTTAAGATAGTGTCTAGGGCGAAAGTGCTTTGAAAAATTGAAAGCACAAGGTAGTGAAGGGTGGGATTTGTGAAGGAAATGGGTTAAGGAGCGATTTTAGACTGTGGGATTTAGTTTTGACAAGTTGGTACGGTCTTAGGATCGACCCATTGCCTAAGGACGTCTAATCTCAGGTTGGCAAAAATTCGGGATGTTACATCTATATCCAATGTTGATGAGGATGTTATTTCCATTTCGATTATTGGCATGACTAATCAATTGGTCTCTTTGGATGTGTCTTCTCAGGTTCATCCAATATCTTTTAGGCTTTCAATTGTTTATGCCAAATGCTCCAGATTTAGAAGGAGATTCCTCTGGAGAAGTTTGGATCTATTGCTTCAGCTTCGTCAGGCCCATGGGCTGTATGCGATGACTTCAACACGCAATCACTGACAGTGCTGAGAATTAGGTAACAGGAGCCAGGACCTGGAGAGCAGCACTAAATTTAGAAAAGCTATCAACAAAGCTGGGCTGCTGGACGCAGGTTTCATTGGGAACAGGTATACCTGGAGTAATAACCATGTTGGCCCTTCGCGTGTCTGAGCGAGACTGGACCGGGCCCTCTACAATGGAGATTGGATGAACCAATTTCCTGGTTTCCAAGTGCATCATCTGCCAAGGATGAATTCGGACCATGCCCCACTGCTCATCTCCTTCCCTGGCCCGAATTCAACTGTCCCAAAGTCATTCAGGTTTCAGAGAATGTGGCTTCAGGACGGATCATTCTCCCATGTAGTTGAGCAAGCTTGGTGCCAAGAGTTGTCAGTCCATCCCATCCTCAATCTAATGCTGAAAATCCAGAAAGTTAAGCGTAGTTTGAAAGCTTGGAATAGAGAGATTTTTGGAAACGTGTTCCAAAACTAGAAGAATGCAAAGCAGGAGCTAGTCGGTCTAGAAGCCCAAGCCAAATCCTACCTCGCAGGCATTAGCTCGTCTGAGATTGCTGCTGTTAAACAAAAACTAGCCCAGATGGAGCTCATTGAGGAGATTTTTTGGAAGCAAAAGACTCATAATCACTCATTGAAGGAAGGTGACGGGAACACCAAGTTCTTCCACCTCTCCACTTCTGATAGAGTGAGAAGATCCGTAATCAACAACATCAAGCCCGATTCAGGGGTTACTATTTCGGATCAACCTTCCATTAAGAGAGAAGCCTCCAATTTCCTGTAAACTCTCCCCTCCTCAGGCCCGACCTCAGAAGCAGATGGCATGTTAAGCTGCATTCCCTCCCTCGTTTCGCCTGCAAACAACGTCCACTTGATGAGGACCCCTTCCTTGGAAGAGGTTAGGGTCGCTGTAGTTGCTCCGCCAATGAATGGGGCCCCCGGCCTAGACGGGATGTTTAGGAACTTCTTCCCAGGTTGCTAGCCCATTATGGGTAGCGATATTCTCATATCAGTGGAGGATTTTTTTTTTTCTAAGGGGGTAATCTACCTAGGGCCTTCACCTCGACCCTCGTTTGTTTAATTCCAAGTTTTCGGGAGTGAAAACTTTTATAGATTGCTGCCCAATAAGCCTTTGCATTGTAGTCTATAAGATTTTCTCTAAGATCATCGTCAATAGGCTGAGTTCCCTCCTCCTGAAGTTGATCTCCATGCAGCGAGGAGCCTTTGTTAGGGGCCGGGCCATAGCTAAAAACATCGCTCTTGGGCAAGAGATATTTAGGGACTTAAATAGTCAGTTCGGGGTGGCAATCTGGTTTTGAAACTAGATATGGAAAAGGCTTATGACAGGGTTGAATGGGGCTTCTTATCTCAAGTGTTGCTAAAATTTTATTTTTCTTAGTCCTGGGTGAAGATAGTTGAACGTTGTTGGAACAACAATTAGTTCTCGATACTTATAAGTGGGGAGAGCTATGGATTCTTCAAATCATCTAGAGGGCTGAGGCAAGGTGATCCTCTCTCCCCCAGCCTTTTCATCCTTTCAGCTGAAGTGTTTAGTAGAGGTATATCGAGATTGGTTTCCTCTAGGCTGGTCAATCCCTTCAAGCTGAAACGGGGGTGTATTCAAGTCTCTCACCTCCTCTATGCTGACGATACAGTCCCATTCTTAAATGGGACCCTCTCCTCTCTCAGAGAAGTTCGAGCGTTTATCACCAAATATCAAGACGCTTCAGGTCAGAAGGTTAATCCTAAGAAGACCGCCTTCCACTGCTCGTCCAAGTTGCCCGTGGGCAGGCAGAGGTCCATCACTAGGGTCCTCAATTTTGGTAAAGCTCTAGGCGTTTTCTCCTACTTGGGCATGCCTATTGTTAATGGGTGAATTACAGGAAGCATGTTCAAATTGATGATTGACAAGATGACGTTCAGAATTCAAGGTTGGAGCGTGAGAGTGTTGTCTTAGGCTGGTAGACTTACTCTGATCGCCCATGTCCTGAGCGGTATCCCCATGCACACAATGGCCGCTACGGTAATTCCTGCTAAGGTGTTGGATATCATGGATAGGGCCTTCACCAACTTCTTCTGGGGGTGGCGCGAGGGGAGGAAAAAGCTCCATTGGGTGAAATGGAGCTCCATCTCCTGTCCTAAGGATGAGGGAGGGTTGGGGATCAGGAAGCTCCAAGAAGTCATGAAGGTCCTCCACTTGAAGTTGGCCTAGGGAGCAAAATTCGTGAATATCGGTAGCTTGTGGGCATATTTTGTTAGCTCCAAATATTTGCAGGTCGGGAGGTGTATCAGCCCTTCCAATCCTCCCATCTGGGCCTCTCCTCTTTGGAAAAGGTTGTTGGGGCTGTTTCCCACCCTAAACAGGCACGTCCAATGGGAAGTAAATCAAGGGGAGTACAACATGTAAGTTGTAACTAGACGGGCCTTGGCCCTCTGATTGACATCCCATCTCTTCTCATTCCTTCAGGCCTTAGGGGCCTTCGAGTGGCAGATTTCTTAGGGAAAAATGGGGTGAAGCCGGATGCTCCTTTTCCCCTTCCCGATTAGATCCTGGACCACATACAACAAGGTGGTAGTTTTTGTTGCTCCATTGGCGAAGATCGTCCCATCTGGCCCCTTGATCCTCTGACAAATTCTTGGTTAAATCGGCCTGAGGCGTTGGCAGAAGCAATGGTCAGAAGAACGCTTGGGCACGATAGGTGTGGCACCCCAAGGTGCCCCCCAAAATCTTACCGTTTTGTGTAGGGCTTTTGCAGGGTGTCGTCCCAGTTAACGTCCGTGTTCAGTCCAAAGGGATCCAGTTAAGATTGAAGTGTGAGTATTGTTGCTTTTAACGGAGCCCAGGTTCCCTCTCTGAATTGCTGGAGCATCTTTTCTTAGACGAGGATCTGGATGCTAATATTTGGAAGCACATTGTTTTCTCCTTTGGAGCTCCATGTTCTGGCCATTGCTCGGTTCAGGATCGTCTCAATTGGTGGTGGCAGAGACCCCTTCTTAATAGCAGCCAGTCAACTATCCTCACTTATCCCCAATCTTCTTCATTTGGGAAATCTGGAGGGCTAGAAACGACACTAATTCGACAGCAGAGCGATCTCCCCCCTTGACATCATCAACAAACCTAATTGGTGGGTGGAAAATATTTTCCAACACCACCCAAAGCTTCCCCAATTTTCAATTGTTGTTGTTCCTGGTTAGCCTCCTATTCCTCTCTACCCCCTCCCTGCGGTCTCCTTCGTGAGATGGCTAAGGCCCAGTGGAGGCTGGTTTAAACTTAATGTGGATGGGTTCGCTCGTGCCAACCCAGGCCCTGTAGGGGGCGTTGGCATTTGCAGGGATAGTCTTGGGAATTTGGTCTTCGCTTTCTTCTCCCGTTATGGCAGTGCCTCCAATAACATGGCTGAGCTACGAGCTTTATATGATGGGATGGCCTTTGTGTTACCCTTGGGCTTGGCAGGGTGCTTATTGAGTCTGACTCCAAATGGCTAATTGATTGTCTTAATGGCTTTTCGTCCCCCGCCTGGATTTGTAGATACTGGATGGATAGGATCCGTAGGATTGGCGCTAAGGGGTGTTTTCAGCTCTCTCCTATTCCTAGGGAGGCGAATGGGCCTGCTGACGGCTTGGCTAAGGAAGGCAGTGCAAGGCAAGAGGGTCATTTCTTCCAGGACTCCTCCAATCTCTCTCGTTTGGTTAAGGGTGAGATCTTTCTAGACAAAGTGGGCCTTGGCTCGATCAAAAATTTTTATAGGGCGAGATAGGCGGGGCCTCCTCTTTTTTGGCTCCGGTCCCGCCCGAATGGATGTTTCATATATCCTTTGCTATCAATGAATTGCACAATTTAAATAAATAAATAAATAAAAAGTCTCCTTTATATTCGTTTTTAACTTTTGATCATTGAGTTGTAAGAGTCCTGCCCAACATGAAAAGGGCTTTAAAAGGTCAAGAGAATTAAAGTGATTTGGTCAAATTGAGTACTTACTATTTTTGGCCAAAAAGCAGTAAGTCGTGTATTTATGGAGTTTGAGTATAAAACTTCATCCTAGGTTTGAGCTCATTATTTAAAGGATTGTAATTTCATTTTTTTTTTATTGCCAATTAATTTATTTCATTTATTAGAAATTATTTCTAATTTATATCTCGTTAATTCGAAAAAACTCTATGAAGACTCCCCAGATAACTCTATGAATTCAAAGTAGTTATTCTTCCCTATGGAAAATGGTGATTGACCTCATTAAGTCCTTCCCTATATCTCCTTATTTAAACAATCAAGGGATTAAATGGTCTATCTACAAAAGTACATACAAATACAAAACAATAAAATGGGTTTGGCTGAAAAGGGAGTTTAGGAATCAAATGCCTCTTTTGAGGGTCCATGAGAGTGTACCTTAGGTAGGTCGAAATTACTTTGAAATTTGGGGTTGTTTATGGTCAACCTCGATCTACTCTCAGATTATGGTTATTTCGTCATTTCTTTCGTAATCACACGACATCCTCGAAATTCATTGTATACCAAGGCTACGAATACCTATATATAAATGGTTTAAGTGTCTCATAAGGACAAGGACGTCATGGGCTTTTAGGCCTAAGAAAGGGAGGAAAAAATAGGGCCAATAGCCTTTTCACTCCCAACTTGACCAATATTCAAATAGAGTCTTCCCTTGCTTTGTGCCGTAGTATTTGCTCCTCTTATGTTTTGGGGCTGCGAAAACAACTCCCCACCGGCCAATCAAAGATCATAACCCCACATCTCCCGATAAGGAAGCAAACTTTGATATTTTATCAACCTGTGGCTGTGATTCGCTAATTTAGACATGTATACAGCCATAAGCCGAACATTTCTCAAGATGGCATGTGTGGTAGACATTCCAGCCATTAATTCAGATTGGACCCAATGTGTAGATACAGTGATACAAAAATTAGACTGGTACATTAAGCAGGTGGGCTTCAACTTTTGAAACAAATGAACAGCTAGAAAAAAAGAAACTGTTTTTAACCATCGTTTTTATCAAACAGTGTGGCCCACTTAACATTTTGGTATAGGCGCAGTTGTAAGGTGTGTATCACTTGATGGACGGATCCGATCATGCAAGTTTCTACCATTTTTGCGCGTGTGTGGGCATGCAAGTGAGTTGAAACTTTAATTATACAAGCGTGGAAGAATAGCGAATCTGCGTATGGGGCTTTTACGTAGCAATCCATGACTCCGTTTACTCATTCAAGTCTTTTACTAATTCCTGAATGAGAAATGCCCTGATAAAACTAGTTGGACAATAGATCATTGTACAATTACCTGAAAAGTGACAACTTGTAAAGTTTCCATGAAATCCAAACCGTTAAAATGTTTGGCCCAACCATGTAGAACACGTGGTGTAAAAATCAAACTAATCTTAGGTGGGGCACAACCTTGACAACAATGGACAGCTACGAATTTGATTCAAAAGCCCACTTATCAAGTGGATCAGATTGACTTCTTTCAGTAGTCGATCTTCATGGTGGGACATGTTGCCACATATCGGCTAGTTGGACCATAACTCAGCCGTCCAACTAGTTGCATGTGTATGACTGTTCATGGAGAAAATGTTTATACTCAGTTGAGATTATTAATCGATGAAAGATGTCACTCCACATGCAATTGGACCCAATCACAGGGTTTGGATTTAAAACCAAATCCAATTCAAAGAATGTCATTAACTAATATAATACGTATCTTAAATAATATATTGTCACAATTGGCATATGTTCTTTTTTTAAAACAAGGAACACCATTTGAGTTATTTGATCAGTTCCATGAGTACAATGATCCATACGCCTGCATATTAGTCTACAAATAGACTGCGTTCAGCTAAATCCAAACCGTACAAATTGTGGGGCCTCGTTTTGTAGCTGAGGTAAATCCTCAAAATCAGATTTCTGGAACTATAGCAAACTTTAATTAATGAATATTAGTTTGTTGGATTTGAACCCTTAACTATCTCTTGGCTTAATCATCATTTGTGGCTGACGGTCAGACATTCATGATCATCCATCCAGTCTTATTTTCTGGTTTGCAATAGGTTGAGAGGGGGGCCAATGATTTGGACAGTTTGGATTGAGGCACATGCGTGTCTCGTGTGCAATGGGGTGTGTGCATGCATAAGGATTGCAACACTCAAAGCCGATTACAATGATCCCAAAACAGATTTCTTGAACTATCCTACCTTCAATTAATGAATATTAGGCTGGATTTGTACCCTTAAACTATCTCTTAGCTTAATCATCATTAGTGGCTGACGATCAGACGGTCATTATCATCCATCTCCTCCTATTTTATGGCTAACAAAAAGTTTACAGTGGGACCCGTAATTTGAATGGTTCGGATCGAAGTACACGAATGCCTCGTGTAGAATGGGGTGTGTGCATGCATATGGATTGCCATACTAAAACGTTTTATCATATTATTTTGACGAAGTGGAGAATAAGAAGCATTTCTCGTTGACTCCCAAGATAGGGGATGTGTGATTACACCGTAGTGATGTGTGGCTGCAATAGTGTGACGTGCGGTTGTATCCTATCCTAAACATTACAACACGCAAGGAATGTTTACTACAGTATAATAATAGAAATACTTTTCTTCCTTGCGACAAACCTCCTAGTGGAAAGAGCAACCAGGTCATCTGCCCATTGCCGACGTGTGGCCATATGAGCGACTTATCTGGACCTCCCATCTAGTGGGCCGTACCTTAGATGGTCATTAATTTGAAAATAGTGCAGACTTTGAACGCGGTTTGGCTCGTGATCCCAACACCAGACGGCTACCTGGTGTCAAAGCTATGTAGACCCTACCATTAGGTATGTATTTTATCCACGCCGTCGATTGGACGACTCCAGCTTATTTTTAGGGCATGACAAAAAATGAGGCGGATCTAAAGTACAAGTGAACTACGCCGAGGAAATAGAGAGGATTGAACGCTTACCATTGAAAAACTTCATGAGGGCCCACCGCATTGTTTATTTGCCATCCACCTGTTGACAGAGTCACATGACCTGGACAAAGCGTAAATAAAAAGGGAAAATTGACCATACAGACCTCGAAGTTTGGGCAAATTATCTGGAAAGCTACGACATTCCATATATTCTAAGAAAGCTATGACATTCCATATATCCTAAGAGTGGCCTTCTGACATGTTTCGGGATATATTTTCGGATGAAAATGTCTGTCTTTGGTTCAGAAGTCGTACGGTCTTGGAGTGAATAAGAAGTTAACTTCTTTTATAAAACCTGAGAAAGCGACGGATTGGCTACTCCGCCTACCACCAGCCAATGGCTGGTGCTCGGTGGTCTGTGGGCTACACCACCATGTATGTGTTGCATCCATGCCGTCCATATATTTTTGCAGATCATTTTATGGTATGAGTCCAAAATTTAGTATATACTAATCTCAAGTCGACCACATCAGAAGAAACAGTGTTGAATGAGTGTCGTAAACTATTAAAAACTTTTTGGGGGCCATAAAAGTTCTGGATCAAGCTGATCTTTGTTTCTTCCCTTCATCTGTGTCTGTACAACCTAATCAACAGATTAGATGTCAAATAAACAGTACTGAGCCTTAGGAGATTTTAATGGTGGATATCTGTGTGCATAGTCAATCAGCCTCCCTCTGTAGCATTGATGTGTTTAACTGTTCTAACGTCCAGATGACACATATATCATAGTACTATTTATATGAGATCCATTTCATCCATCTAATAAGGAATCAAATTTTCACCATGTATCCTAAATTTCATTTAAATATAATAGTCATTTGTATCACATCATAGAGAAAAGTGTGAAATCACTTATAAGGGCTATGGTTGTCATGATATATGGGTCGTGGTTGTCATGTTACATAGGTCGTGGTTGTCTTCATTTTATAGGCCTTGGCCCTAACATGATAACCACGACCCATTTAACATGACAACTACAACCCATCTATAATCACAACCACGACCCATATAACATGACAACCATGACCTATATAACATAACAACCATGACTTATATCACATGATAACTACAATCCATGACACCACGACTCATATAACATGACAACCATGACCCATGGATTATGCCGTCCATAATCCATGCTATCCATAATACATGCCCCCCATCCTTTTGTCGTCCATAATTCATGTCACCCATCCATGTCGTCCCTCATCCATGTCGTCCATAATTACAACCACAACCTATTTAACATAACAACCACGACCCATATCACATGATAACCACGACCCATATCACATGAGAACTACGATCGATGACACCACGACCCATATAACATAACAACTACAACCCATATAACAAGACAACCACAACCCATGGATTATGCCATCCATAATTCATGCCGCCCATCCTTTTTGCCATCCATAATTCATGTCACCCATTCATGCCGTCCATAATCACAACCACAACCTATATAACATAACAATCATGACCTATATCATATGATAACCACGACCCATATCACATGAGAATATGATCCATGACACCACGACCCATATCACATGAGAACTATGATCCATGACACCACGACTCATATAACATAACAACTACGACCCATATAACATGACAACCATGACCCATGGATTATGCCGTCCATAATTCATGTTGTCCATATAACATGACAACTCATATTCGAAAAATGCCATGCTAACTTTGGTACGGAAGGACACGTTACTTTTCTAACTTTGATGGACGGTAAGGATTTTATGTGCATATATGGGTCGTGGTTGTCATGCAATTTGGGAGCAGGAAATGAGAACCATGACCCATATAACATGATGCAATCTAGGAGTAGGAAATTAGAACCACGACCCATATAACATGACAACCACGACCCATGCAACATGCAACTACGACTTATGCAAACCACAACCCATATAACATGAGAACCATGACCTATATAACATGATGCAATCTGGGAGGAGGAAATGAGAACCACGACCCATATAACATGATGCAATCTGGGAGCAGGAAATGAGAACCACGACCCATATAACATGACAACCACGACCCATGCAACATGGTAACTATGACCCATGCAAACCATAACCCATATAACATGACAACTACGACCCATATAACATGATGCAATATGGGAGCAGGAAATGAGAACCATGACCCATATAACATGACAATCACGACCGATGCAACATGGCAACACGACCCATGCAAACCATGACCCATATAACATGGTGCAATCTGGGAGCAGGAAATGAAAATGACGACTCATATAACATGATGCAATCTGGGAGCAGGAAATGAGAACCACGACCCATATAACATGACAACCACGAGAGTCGTGGTTGTAATGTGATATGGGTCGTGGTTTTCATGTTACAGGGGTCGTGGTTGCCATTCCGTTTTCCCTCGATCCACAATCCAATGTTGGATGACAACCACGATCCAACGTGGATAAAAATCATAATCTAATGTGCATGTTAACCACGATCACATGACAGGGTCGTGGGTATCATACAGACTGTGTTGTGGTTCGAAACCATGACCCCGTGTGTATGATAACCACGACCCATTGTTCGTCATATCCATGACTCTTCCCTTCGAAATCAGCGCGACCCTTCGGAATCAGCGTCACACTCTTTTTCAGGAAATAACATTAATGTCGATACTTCCCCATAATCCCTTCAGAATCAACACGACCCTTCGGAATGTTTGACCAGCTATAAAAGTGGTACTTGGGTTTCAAATTACTTTCATAAGCCAATTGAGTCCTTCTCGCGTTCTTCCTTTATGGGTGATCCCTTCCCTTTCCTCAAGGATGTTGACGATCCTCCTTAAGAACAACGGCCTCCACAAGAAATTCTAAAGACACCTTCCTAATAGAGTTTTTCAGCTCGCTGGGTGCCCGTTGAAGAGAACTATCCTTCATATCGTATTTTAATTATGGTCGTGTTTGTCAGCAACTTTAGCTTCTTTTCTGGCAGTGACAGAAGTGAGAGTGCAGCTTTAGCTTCTCTTCTGGCAGTGACAGAAGTAAGAGTGTAGCTTTAGCTTCTCTTCTGCCAGTGACTATGTTATATGGGTCATGGTTTGCATGGGTCGTAGTTGTTACGTTATATGGGTCGTGGTTGTTACGATATATGGGTCGTGGCTGTCATGGGTCGTGGTTGTCATGTTATATGGGTCGCGGTTGTTGCATGTTCACCACAACCCATATAACATGATAACTACAACCCATGACAACCACGGCCCATATAACATAACAACCACGACCCATATAACATGACAACTACAACCATAATTACAATACAATATGAATAACAGTTCTCTTCAACAGGCACCCAGCGAGCTGAAAAACTATGTTGAGAATGTCTTGTTTAAGCCTGACCTTTTCAACAGAGTTTTTGGTCAGGCTAAAATAAGACATTCTCAACAAAGTATTTCAGCTCGCTGGGTGCCCGTTGAAGAGAACTGTTATTCATATTGTATTGTAATTATGGTCGTGGAGGACAACTCTGTAGCTCAATGACAGAAATGGTACGCTCCTTGTCATCAATGGGAAATCCCATGAGTCGTGGTTGTCATGGATCGTAGTTGTCATGTATATGGGGTCGTTGTTCTCATGTGATATGGGTCGTGGTTGTAATGGGTCGTGGTTGTCATGTTAATGGTCGTGGTTCTCATGTGATATGGGTAGTGGTTGTAATGGGTCGTCGTTTCCATGGGTCGTGGTTGTCATGTTAAATGGGTCGTGGATATGACACTTTTCCCTATGATGTGATACAAATGAATATTATATTTAAATGAAATTTATGATACATTGTGAAAATATGATTCCTTGTCAGATGGATGGAATGGATCTCATATAAACATGTTCCCACTATACTGTTTATTTGGCATCCCAACTATACTCGGTGGCCCACAGAGCACCGAGCACCAGCCACACGAGCTCTGGATCAGGCTGATATTTGGGCCCTAAAATGACACGGCAAAAAAGGATGGGCGGCATGGGCCCAAAAATTCTTGGCCTGGAAAGTTTCAACGGTGGGTTCCATTGTCACGATTTTTTTCTATTATGTGACCCACACGAGCTTTGAATCAGTCTTATATTTGGGCCCTAGTCCTAAAATGACACGGCAAAAAGGATGGGCGGCATGGATTATACACATACATCAATATGGGCACCACGAGTTTGGTCCTTGCCCACGTGCAAAAAAAGGGTTCCGTACACATCACTTTCTTGGCATTACATACGATCGTAACTTCTTATTCCCTAGAAAACCGTACAACTACTGAAACAAGGACAAGGGCATTTTGGTCCAAGTAATTTTTGAAAGCATGTCAGAAGGCCACTCTTAGGATATATGGAATGTCGTAGCTTTCTAGGTAATTTCCCAAACTTCAAGGTCAATACGATCAATTTCTTAAACAAAAACGTCAGCTTAATTCAAATCTTTCGTCCCTAGAAGTTTTCAATGGTAAGCATTTAATCCCCACTTGAGCATTGGATCGGCTCATTGTTTTTTGGCTGTGTCGTAAAATAAGCTGGTAAAATGGATGGACGACATGATAGAGCAGAAACACCTTGGTGGGCCTACAAAGCTTTGACACCAGCTAGCTGGCTGGTATTAGGGTCACCAGCCAAACCACGTTCAGATTGGTTGATCCAAAGAGCTCAATCATCAATCTTATTGTTTACACTCATTTTCATCTTACCACATGGACCAATAAAAAGTCATCATGTGTTGACAATGGGCAATACCGGAAAATGTGCACTTGGAGATATCTTCCGTTAATCTTATCTTCAGTGGTATGTATTTTTTTTTATTAATGCGATGGCACAAAACATTACGCATGCCTTCTGGAAAATGAAACATTGTATGCCATGAAGCCATGATTAGCTAGCCAAATAATGAGGCAGCATGCTTGTATGTTGATAAAAACCCACCAAGGAAAAAGAATCTTATCATGGATCTAGTTATGATTCACTCGATAATGCTGTCTTACACCATCCTCCTAAAATGGTAGATGTAAGTGTTTATACTTGAGCACAATTAAGATTGTCAAATTTCGTAGTCCCGAACGGATCACAAGCACTCATGAAGATGTTCTTCGACAACTCATGAAGAATCTGTAAAGACTGAATCAACATTTCAAGGAAAATTCAACATCTCAAACTTTAAATGTCATGCATGGTTCGAAGTTTGAAGCATTCTCTATACTACGCCAAAATTGCGGATTTGCGATGGATTTTGCAATGAACTTCATCCGTCGCAAAAAACGCTTGGTTTAATGATGGATTTAATCCGTTGCTAAAAGAAAAAGTCTGTCGCCAATCTCGTCTTTCTCAAAATTCCGTAGTTCAAAAAGTCACGAAATTTCGCGACGGACCAAAATCCGTCGCTAAAATATGATTTACGACGGATTGTGGTCCATCGTAAATTGGCGACGGACTAAATCCGTTGCAAATTTTGATTTTGTGATGAAATATGATCAGTTGCAAATTCCCGCCCAAAATAACAATTCGCGACAGTTTTTAGTTGGTTTTGCGACGGATCATGGTCCGTCATAAAAGGACTTTTGCCTTCAACATTTATTTTTTTTTTCTTTTTTATTTTTGAATATGGTGGAAAATTATGTTTTTTGTAGTCTAAGAATTGTTTTTTAATAGAATCTCGACGGTTTAATTGTACATATTTGTATCTAAGATTATTTTTTACAATTGATTAAATGCAAATATATATATATTATATATATATATATATAATATATATATATATATATATATATATTATAATATTATATATCTATATATGTTTTTATATCAAATGAGTGGAATTTTTTTTTTTTAATTTAAACTAATATTTAAATGATTTGTAATATCACATGAAAAAGAATATTGGCAAGTTTATAAATTTTAACAAAGTTTGAGAAAATTTGAGATTTTGAAAAAAAAAAATCTTGATTTAATAAAAATCTATTTTGTGGGGAAAAAAAAAAAAGAATATTGAATAAAGTTGATAATTTTGAAAAAGAGAATTTGATTTCGAGAAAAAATATAATATCCTGAAAAAGAAAATTAAAAAGATTTTTAAAAATGCGAAAATTTTGACAACGTTGAAAAACAAAAATATTTTGAAAAAGAAAATGAGAGTTTGTATTTTGAAAAATAAAATAAAATTGAGAAGTTCAATAAAATTTGACAAGTTCGAAAAAAATGCTTTTAGAAAAAAAAAATAGAGAAGTTGAAAGAATTGAAAATTTTAAAATAAAATGATATTAAATAATCGATACTTCAACAAAAAACAAACATTTTGAAACGAAAAATAAAGAAGTTGAAAAAATTTGTGATTTTGAAAAATAATTGAAAATATTCAAAATTTGAAATTAAAAGAAAAGGTTATTTATAAAAACACTGAGATTTTGAAAGTTATTTATAAATTCCACTAGATTCAAGAAAAAACAATAATTAAGCGTCTTGGTCAATGAACGCCCACCATTAAAGGCTTTCTAGGATACACCATAATGTTTAGGATGAACTCTTAGTTCAAAGGAATTTGATTTCCTTAGACTTTTCAATTTTCCCTTAGTTCAAGAAGAATAGCCTTAAAATGCTAATTTGTTTGTTTGAATTGGCTCAGTTGTATTGTGGCCCACCAAATCGATGGTCCTGATGATTCTACATGTTTCCCACATTTATGGCATGGATATCACTTCATAGAAGATCTATCTACTGCAGTTCATAGGAGCATATAATCACAATGCATGCAGAATTCATAATACTGCTAGATGATTTTTGAAACTTTGAGGATTACCTGTCACATAGGTCATGACTGCAACAAATATCCAGGTTTAATGATAGGTGTGCTCCACCTAATGAGTGGACTAGACTGTTATTTTGGCCAGGCCATCTATAGGGTGGGGCCTACCTGATAATTGAATTGGGCTATTATTTTGGCCAGGCCATCTACAAGGTGGGGCCACCTTTGATTTTCATAGGTTCTTTTTTAGATTTTCATTTATTTCTTTATCATTTGGTACTTACTAGACACATTTAGGGTCTTTTCAATTCTTTGTATTTTCAGTCGATGTATTTCCTATGAAAACTGAACCATACTCATTTTTCATAAATAATAATAAAAAAAAAACAAAAAAAAAAAAAAAAAAAAAAAAAAGAAAAAAAAAAGGAAAAAAAAAAAAAAAAAAGTAGAAATGTCCTTTCTTACAAAAAAAACAAACTTTCTAGGGTAATGGTCAGGATTACTAAACCTCGCACATTGCTTGTAGAGTGTAGATTGGCTGGGCTATACCCTTCTGGGGTTAATGAACCCCTACTGGTGCACATTCCATCTCAAATAACTATATCAATATATAATTTCAGCAATCCTTACTTATGCGAAGCTTAGCTTAATGGAAAAAGTTTTAAAACAACAATATTAGATATCTTACTTCAGTGAAACAAAATCAATTTTTCCAAAAAAAATCAAAATGATAGCCATGAAAAGTGAATATATAACAAGCGTCACTTGATTCTAACATGGAAGTCATGTAGATGAAAAGATGGAAACTATGAATTTTTACAATGCTCGATTGAAACAAATGGCCTTTTTTTTTTTCTTTCTTTCTTTTTTTCTTTTTTTTTTTTAAAAAAAAAAAATAAAATTGTTGATGAACATAGGCCATCACATTTGTGACTTGCAAATGGAAATTACAGAAGTGGGGGATATTTTTTTTACCCAGAATTATGCCTGCCACATCAACATTTTGGACACCAAAAGGCAGGCCCTGCATGTAGGGTTTATTGAGCTGAACGAATTGCTCAAACAGGCATTATATGCTTCTTCAATAGACTAAAATCAGCAATTACAAATGAGGAGCTTAAAGTTATGAGTCGATAAGCTTCAAGAGCAAACTAACAAGTTCTTGAAAATAAAGATTTTGCAACGAAGGGATCAAACCTCTCTCTTGAACACAAGGTGCTCTTCTGCTGGAGTTGATGAGCTCTTTTCTGCCCCTTTTATTGAGTCAGCTTCCATATCCATGGTTAATGTACTCCTGCCTTGAGTGCTAGGGGTGATTTGCTTCCACCCAACTCTGATCATATACTTTCCTTGTTCGGTCAGCTTACAACCCTATAGGAGACCACAAGAAATAAAAGAATCATGACGACATCATAATTGTCTTTGGGCATAAACTACCAAAATGCAAATAATTGCCACAAATGGAACTGTCAGTGTCAAATTATTGACAAGCTAGATGGTTTGACAGCTGATTACTTGGTTATTTTAATGAGCTCAGGGTTTACTTGCATTCGGGTAAAAAGATTATGAAGTTCCACACTAACATACAGTAGCTGAATCTCTGATTGTATGTTCTTGACAAAGTTTAATTCTACATGTGCATTCAGACCACTTTCAAGCTAAGAATTTGTATCACTGACTCACTCGATTCATCAAACAAGATTCCATTCTCATGATAAACCAGCATTATTTATAGGCAGCAAAATGGATTTCATATTGGGTGCCAGCATGGCACATAGAAGAAGCTTTGAGAAACTTGGAGTGAAAGACACGATTCAAATAAAATAATCAATGAAAATTGTGTTTCAGGGATTTATCCTACAACAGTTTCACAGGAAATCTGCTCATTTCATTTGTCACCTTGACGAGTCTTGCTCTGTGAGTATGCTAATGGGCTAAGTTTCTTCAATCTATACATTTTTTATTTTTTATTTTTTTACAATGTGAATTGTATACCATTAACCATCCATGGCTAATTCTGTCAGTGACCTGCAGAACAACCAATTTACTAGATCAGTTAACTTCCTAGTTGGTCTCCCTCTATCATACCCGTATGTCTTGAACTAAGTGTCTTACTTTGTATGGATTGTCTATTCTTCTGCACTTTTTAAGCCTAAATACACAGTTCTGATTTTAACTGCTCTAAGTTTCAAAAATATTTGAAACAACTACTTCAACGGTGTTGTTGCTAAGCAGTTTGAACTCATTTCAAATCTCAGGTAATAAGAGTAGGCATTTTATGAATGTATGATGCTTATTTCTTATGTTTTTTTTTTTTTTTATGAATCCGATATCCAATCTCCTGTTTCTCACTAATTAATCTCCATCTTTCTTATTAGTATTGATGGAAATATATTTGCAACCAACAGTTTGTCCACCACCAAATATCACTCCTGATAATAGGCCGAGCAGTCAGAACATCAATAATTCCACATCAACTAAGAATGATAGCCATGATCAAACATGTTGTGGCATGGGTCAATAATTGGGGCAACTGCATGCCTAGTAACTTGTGTAGCAACTCTTGTCATAATACACATGCATATATCCTGCAAATGTCGGCTTGACCAGCTAGTGTCCTGTTTCAGGTCTTTGCTCTCTTCTGATCAGTCCACCAAATGGAGGTAGGAATTTTTTTTCCCCTTCTCTTTGATCTTTTAAATGAAAAGTTAAATTACTCTTTAAATGTGCCTTGATTCTATTGATTTGTAATGCCTTAACATTTAGTTTCTATTAAAATTCGTGAATGTTTTTTTTTCCTTTGAAGGGAAATGTTTGAATAGATAGAATAGCGGTTCCCATCGGTTTTTGTATCTTGTAGCTTCGATGATGGCTTCTCTTTTACAGCACCAACAGAGAGTCCAAACCAATCATTTGTTGATTTTTCTTCTCTAGCTAGTCCAAGTCTTTTTCCCACCATTCGTCAAGGCGGATCTAAATTATTCTATAGAAGGATAAACTACATGAAAAGAAATGAAACCCCGATGACTGCGAAATTATACAACGTGACAGAACTGCAAGCTGCTATAAACAACTTCAGTGAAGTCAACCTTCTTGGAATGGGTACCATTGGTCCTTAATTGTACTCATCCAGTGTAAGACCCGTGTCCTAGCCTGTACTATTTCGTAGGCTTCCGTGGCCCTTCCGGTCGAATTCAAGCAACCCTTGACATGTATCCGACGTTTGCGCGTAATCCTTAGCCGAGTCCTGTATATAGAAGTCGACTCGACTCGAAACTTGTACCCCTACGACCGCGCCGTCGCCGTGGTTCCAATGCCGCGACTCGCGTACCGATCCGATACCTAGGTCAGAAGATGTGGGCCCGCATTTAGTTCGAGGAAAACGCCGCGCGTTGCAAATCCCAAGAGAATTTCTAATCAAATCAATCCCATTAATCACCACATCATGTCAAGTACAACACCATCCCCAAAGTCAACTCTCTCTCTTACACACCCTTACATGTCAAGTACACATCATTCACTCCATCACCTCTCTCTCTCTCCTCTCTCTCTCTCTCTCTCTCTCTCTCTCTCTCTCTCTCTCTCTCTCTCTCTCTCTCTACATCACATCCTCTCTCTATCTCATTTTCTCTATTTTTAAGCAAGCAACCCCCATGAGAGGTGGACGTCCATGGCTTCCATGAGAGAAACTAGGTGTGGCCCAATCCCTACTATCCAATCCCACCCTCTAAAATCAATCTCAACCGTTGAAGTCCATCCATTAGAGCTCTAGCATGCTTTGGTGAAAGGAGGAGAAAATCATAGGTGGGTGATCTTTTTGTTGATTTTGATGATTTGAGGGCCCACATATGGTGGGACCCATCTTGATGTATGCATTATTCAAAAAGGGACATATAGTGGCGGGGTCCCACCACCATTTGACGTCTCTCTCTCTCTTTCTTTTGTTCTTGATGATGATGATGATTGTATGGCCCACTTAATCCACGCCATCCATGAGATGGACCCCACCTTGAAAAATCGATTGGCAGGTGTACAACAACACCAAGTTGGGTGGGCCGTGCATGAGGGACCTGCCTGATATGGAAAAAGGGGTTGGCTGGATACCTCATACCAGTTATATGGCTTTTGTATTGACACCACCAAGCACAGTAGGTCCCATTGTTGACTGACGTCAGTAAGTTCTGAGGGGCCAACATGATGTATGTGTTTTAAGATCCATGTCGTCCATTTCCTAGACGTGGGGCCCACTTAGACATATCTGCAGCATATCCACGCCGTCCAAGAGTGTCTACCCATTGTGATGTATATTCTCACTGTCCAGCACACTGGACGGTGAAAGCCACCATGATGTATCTGTGCACACCGTCCAACTGCCTGGAAGGTGGGAAAATCACGAATATCAGCTTGGTCCCAAGTTGTGTTGTGGGCCACGTGTATGTAGGACCCACCTTGAATTGCTTTGCACCGTCCAGGTGTGCTGGACAGTGGACCACCTGAATGCATGTATTTTATTCACACCGTCCAGTCTCTGGACGGTGGAAATCCACCATGATATATGTGGTGTATCGACACGTGTGGAACCCACGTGTGATGTAAGTGTTTTATCCCAGCCGTCCATCATCTGGACGGTTGGATACCAGTACTGTGATTTATCTATTTTATCCATGCTGTCCGTCCAGAATGTTGGACGCTGGATGAAGGAAAACGCTAATATCAGCTCCATCCCAGCAGGTGGGCCCCACATGTGGACCCACCTGATGACGTATTAAATCCAGACCGTCCGTCTATGTGGGACCCACCTGATAGATGCATTTTATCCACCGTCCGTCCATGGACCATGGGTCCTACATCGATGTATATGTTGTATAACCACCACCGTCTATCAATGGGATGGTGGGGCCCTGACTTGATATATGTATTATATTTACACTGTCCATCAGGGACGGTGGGGTCCACCATGATGTACGTGTCGTCCAACTGTGTGGACGGTGGGACCCATCTATTGAATGATCAGCACCGTCCATCACCTACGGCGGTGACCCGCTTGACGTATGTATTTTAACCACGATGTCTGTTCACATGGCCCACCTTTATATTTGTGTTTTATCCATGTCGTCCATAGCTGTAGAGACGTCAGCAAGTGCTGTGGGCCATCGTGACGTGTTTATTTCATCCACACCGCCTAGACAGTGCTGGACGGTGCTGCCCAATGTTGGACAGTGCTGATTTACATGTCCAATGTTTGGACAGTGCTGATCATCATTAAAGTACTGTTTGCCGTATAGAATCATTGTGTACAGCGATACACATATTGCACCTGCAACTATTGAAATAATTTTAGGTGACCCACATTATAGTGGGACCCACCATGATGTGTATGTTATCCAGGCCGTCCTTTAGCTAGACCGCTGGTAGGCCCAGCTATATGATGAGTAGGCCCACTTGTTGCATGTACAAGGGCCACCTGTGATGTATATTCGAGGCCCGTGGGTGAGGCCCAATATGATGTATTCAAGGCCCATGGGGCGAGGCTCAATGTGATGTGTTCGAGGCCCGTGGGCAAGGCCCAATGTGATGTATTCGAGGCCCGTGGGCGAGGCCCAATGTGATGTATTCGAGGCCCGTAGGCGAGGCCCAATGTGATGTATTCGAGGCCCATGAGCGAGGCCCATTGTAATGTATTCGAGGCTCATGCGATGCGGCCCACTTGATGTGTATATGGCCCTTACATGAGGCCACAAACTCATTATATGTTTTGACTCTATATGTAGGCCATTCCTTAGGAGCAATGTTGGTTAGATGTCCACATTGATGTGCAATGATGGTTGGATGTCCACATTGTGACCTTCCCTTAGGCCTTGTTAGGCCCATTCTCATAATTCTCTTGTAGGGTTAACCTAGAAAAGTGGGCCCTATTCACCACAGACGGATGGTTTCGTGTTATCGGATTTGATATAACCATAGTCGAGGGCCGATCTTTATATTATAGTTGATCAGTTGTTCATTTATGGGTCCTGCCTTGTTTATATGCTAATTATCGATGCCGATTATCGATGCTGATTGTCGGTGCCGATTGTCGATGCTGATCATCGATTCCGACTGTCGAGGCCGAGTATCGAGGCCGATTTCGATTGTCGAGGTTGATTGTATAAGTCGATTCTGATTGTTGAGACCGAGTATCGAGGCCGATCCGATTTGTCGAGGCTAATCCCGATTTGTCGAGGTCGATTGTCGAGGCCGATTCCGATTTGTCGAGGCTGATTCCGATTGTCAAGGCTGAGTATCAAGGTCGATTCCGATTGTCGAGGCTGATTGTATAAGCCGATTCTAATGGTCGAGGCTGATTGTATAGGCCGATTGTCGAGGCCGAGTATCGAGGCCGATTCCAATTGTCGAGGCTAATTGTATAAGCCGATTCCAATTGTCGACGCCGAGTATCGAGGCCGATTCTGATTGTCGAGGTCGATCATATAGGCCGGTTTCAATTGTCGAGGCCAAGTATCGAGGCCGATTCCAATTGTATAGGCCGATCCCTATTTGTCAAGGCCGATTGTCGAGGCCGAGTATCGAGGTTGATTCCGATTTGTCGAGGCCGATTATATAGGCCGATTCTAATTGTCGAGGCCAAGTATCGAGGCCAATTCTGATTATTGAGGCTAATTGTATAAGTTGATTCCAATTGTCGAGGCTGAGTATCGAGGCCGATTCCGATTGTCGAGGCCGATTCCGATTTGTCGAGACCGATTGTATAAGTCGATTCCAATTTGTAGAGGCTGAGTATCGAGGCCAATTCCGATTTGTCGAGATTGATTGTATAAGCCAATTCCGATTGTCGAGGCCGAGTATCGAGGCCGATTCTGATTGTCGAGACTGATTGTATAAGCCGATTCCAATTGTCGAAGCCGAGTATCGAGGCTGATTCCAATTGTTGAGGACGATTGTATAGGCCGATTCCGATTGTCGAGGCCAAGTATCGAGGCCGATTCTGAGTGTCGATTCTGAAGTTGAGGCCCAGTGTGATGCATTTGAGGGCCAGGCGATGGAGTCCATTGTGATGTATATGAGGCCCATGTGAGAGGCTCATCGTGATGTGTATTAAGCTCTTGAGTGAGGCCCATGGTGTTGTATATTAGGTCCTTGTGTGAGGTCATGGATCCAATATATGTTAGGCTTTATGTGAGTTATTCCTTGGGGGCAATGTTGATTAAATGTCCACATTGTTGAGGCTAATTATTGATGCCGGTTATTGATACTGATTATGAGTATGTGATAGCATAGCATCATGATACATGCCCATACGCATCATTTACATGTTTGTTATGAGATGTGGTTGATCATTGCATATGTCATTGGGCAGGTTGTTATGAGACTCCCTGATAGGCGGAGGTTATCTCACATGAGCGCACGGTATGCGAAGCATTGATGCATGACTGAATTGTATGACTCATGCATCTTGCATTGTATGTTGTGACTACTGTACGCCCTAGCGATATCAGGGTCATAGCCTCCACTGGCATATCATGGATGGCCAGATGGGACACCAAAATGTTTGGTTCTAGCATACGGGCGCCATAGATGCCCCTGGGTGAAAATTCCTAAACCTTCGTAGCTAGGAGATGCCCCAACGTCGAGACCGAGTGGATATATATGAGCGCGAGGGCCGAATAACAGGAGGCCGTGTCTCCCACTATGTCGTGGTCAGTTGGGAGGGGGTGTGGCCTTACCCGTCCGAGGGTAAGGGGCATAGCTAGGCTGAGTTTGACCAGCTCGTGAATGAGTCCGCTATCAACGTGCCGGATAGATATTGGCTGACTACTGGCCAGGCGGATAGTGAGGTCTCTTCCACTTACATGGTCACGCGTCAGTGGGTGGCGATTTACATGTAGAGTGTACTAGACCCTGGTGATGATCCCAGAGATTAACAGTACTGATATGTGGACTTATTAGGCAGGAGTTGCATACTCATTCATTCATTCATTCATTCACTATCCACTTGGGCTGATGGTGCGCAACTATTTCTTACATGTGTCTTCGCAATGACCAGGATTTCAGTTGGGGCGCGCGACTAACCTGAGATTAGGAGTTTACCACATTGAGTCTGACTATCTAAATTTAGGTATGGGACAGGTTTGGATAGAAGTCTCTTGTGATAGACCCCATAGCCTGCGATACTACGTATTATCATCCCGACTTCACACTCCAGCATAGTCATTTCATTCACATTGCATATTGCATTACACTCGCGGCATATGGCCTTTTGAGTTACTATGTTTCTGCATTTATATGGCCTAGATACGGCTAACGGTATTCGTGAACTCATCAAGAATTGTATATTGCATTGCGTCTTTAGTATCTGATATTTGGCTCTTTATGACTTCTCATTTGTATAGTTGATTTATATTACGTATTCTGATATTGATTGACTCATGGACTTGTTAGTATTTCCGCTTACTCTGATATCGTATGATTCATGATTTTACCAGTATTTTCGATATTGTATGATTATGGCATTGTATTGAATACTTGACACTTACCCTGTGTACACACTTACACCACCGTCTAAGCTTTCTATAAGCTTATGCACGATAGATACGTGCAGGTGGTATAGGTTGCAGCAGCGTGGAGCTTGGAGCATGTAACTGACTTCTGGAGCTTTAATTTTGATATATGTATTTCTCTTTCAGCATTGTATTCAAATGTTCATATTAGTGGATATGTGATGATGATGTTGCCTTTATAATTTGGGTATACTTGTGGTTATGTTTATTACGAGTTAAATGCACATTGAAAAATCCTCCTTATAGGATCCCAGGATCGGAATCTGGCGTATAGACGCTAGGAGCCGAGAATGGGGTACTACGGAAGTTGTCGACACCAGATCCGGCGATCGGGATTCCTGTGAATCCGATTTTCTAGCTTGAGGCGTGACATCCAGCAACTATTTTTAAGGATCTCTTCCACCATACACATGTACCTATTAATCAACGAAAGTAGTTATCCCTTGGTAGGTAATTGTACCTTGCGCATAATGATTATGAAAATTGCCTAGCCTCACTCCTATGTTTGATGTTGTTGTTATCCAATCATGTGAATTACTTTTTCAACGACTCTCAGGTGTAATATTTAAAATTAAAAATAATAAATTTGACGATATTTTTTTTATTTACAAGATATTTTAGCGACGGACCAAATCCGTCGCTAATTTCTGAACAAATCGAAAATCAACAACGGATTTAAGGTCCGTTACTCTTCACATATTAGCGACGGACCTTATGCGTGGCTAATATTTTTAACGACGAATAATTCGGATGGTTTTTTTCCGAATTTCAGCGACGGATTTTTTATTTTTGTGATGGATCTTATCCGTCGATAATTTGCGACGGACTAACTTCAGATTTTATTCATCGTAAAAAAAAATAATAATAAAATTGACCCAATAAATAGCGACGGATGAAATCCATTGTTTATTTGGTTTTTCTATGCATTTGGTCCGTCAGAAATTCGCGATTTTGGTGTAATGTGTCAACCATCGGGTGATATAACCTTAGAATGATCTTATGTAACATCCCGGATTTTTTCCAACCTGGAGTTAGACGTCCTTAGGCGATGAGTCGATCCTAACACCTGATTAACTTCTCAAACACTCAATTCAAAAGTCTCAAATCCCTTTTCAAACCATTTTCTTCAAAATTTCACATTTCCTTCAAAATCTCACCTTTCACTACCTCATCCTTCAAAATTTTCTAAGTGCTTTCATATTAGACACAAATCTTAAATTTTATGGGATGGTGATCAATACTTAACCTAAAAATTACTATGAATAGTAAATAAATAAATAAAAGGGGTTTTTTAACCATTAACCTTTTGGAATCTCACGAAATAAGTAGGCTATTTGGATAGATCAGCTTCTCCTACCTCAAAAACATATATTGCATGTCGAATAACTCATCCTGGTTTATAAAATACGTCCATTTCAAATATCGGATGGCGAAATCACCCCCAAACAAGTCAGCGACTGGCGAGGGCCTCACTAAAATACGAGCCTGGGCGGGCCGCAGCACATCTTGCGGCCCATTTTCTGTCCCATTTCCTGTACTTTTCGTTCAACTTTGAAAAGTCATATCTCCTTCGTTATAACTCCGATTTAAGTGATTAAAAGCCAGATTGAATCTTGATAAACCTAGTTTCATATAAAAATAAGTGAAAAATATAATAAAATATTTAATATAGTTCAATATAAGTCGTTGTAACAACTGTCTGAAAATCATTTGGACAGCTACTGTTTCTGGAATTTTTTAAATTTTTCTACAACACGAAATCAAATGAAATTTGGTGGAGGTGAAGTAGACTTGATGATGAACTACTAGAAAAATAATTAAAATATTATACTAACTATAAATGCTAGAAAGGGGTGTAGAACTTCTCTAGGACCGTATTCTGTCATAATTAGGGCGGAATTTGGTTAAGTACTGAACTAAACAATCAATAGAATTAGCTTGAATCACTTTAAACACGATCTACAAGACCTAAAACTTGTGGAATTTTTGACGTTACATTACCCTATAATCTAGGATCAATCTCATTACCCGGTTGCTCTCGGGAGCATCACGAAACTCTGTATCAGATCTTAATCGCACATCAAAAGTCTGAATAATACAAGGTTATAGAAATAGGACCGCCTTGCTGGGCTTGACAACTATCTCGGAAGTCAAAACCAGATAGTGTCCCAGGGCTATTCGCTTGAGCCCGGAGCGAGGAGTGTGAGAAAACATGGTTTTCTTTAGAAATTAAATCTAATTTAAGTAATCTGAGACTTGTCGCTTGCGGGCCAAATATAAGCAATCAGACCGTCGAAATCTGACTCAAATACACCCTCGGATCAAGGAACATTTCCCATACATGTTCGTGTACTTGTAACCCTGATCGAGTTTCAGTGACCGTTGAATTGAAACTGGTTTGCCACGTGTGATCTGAGAACCCGACCGGAACGAAAACTTAACTCGACCTAGATCCAAGGTCAGTGAGCTTAAGTCCGACCTTTGGCTCAAGGGGGGCTCCAAAAGTGCTCCGTTGAGACGGAACAACCTCACTTTGGTTATAACCTAGGTATACCATGACCCTGGGTCTAATTTAGTGAGTTTTAAGCCTATATAAGGACCTTAAACCCTCTCTCATTCAGCCCATACGAATTTGAGAAAACCCTAGGTGAGAGAGAGAGAGAGAGAGAGAAAAGAGAGAGAAAGTGTGAGAGAAGTGGGAGAATCTTCCTGCTATTCTACCCTACCGATCTACATGCTTAACCATCACTTTCCAATCGCTTTTCTGGCGATTCCGGCTTCGTTCTTAGGTAAGAAAACCTAACCCTAACCTGTTTTAGAGTTAGTGTGAATTGTGAAATAACTAATCTGAGTCATGTTGTAGGTTGCCAAATCACCGTAAACAAAGGCTTATCGATTCTATCCAGTTCTTTACGCTTCTACGGTGTAAGGTGCGGACTTTAGATGTATAGGTTATGGTTTTCAAGGCTTTCAATGTCCGTTAATGATCTATAACTAACAAGGGTGCTATTACAGATGCAAAATGCGTCGTCTGTTTCGTTATACAAGTTTACATGAAATATGTAGAATATAGTGTATTATATGCATATGTTGGAATGTTTGAATATGTTTGGAATTTGGATTTGTGCTTAACATGTTTATTTGTCGTGAATATATGCCTAATACATGTGTGACAACTCTCTAGCGAAAGGACTTGCCCAAAATCACGTCACGGCAAATATACGTTATATGTGACTAAGTGTGTAGCACAAGTATTTGTAGAAATGTTTGAATGAACATGGAGCTCGGATTCATGCACGCCATGGTTATCCGTCGTGGGTATATGCACATGGTATGCGGGGCAACTCCCTAGTGAAAGGATTTAGCCTAACACATGTGTAATCCTCATACATCACGTAAGGTGATGTATGTAGTCTATGTGTTTGTGAAAATGTCTGAATGTGCTAGTGATCACCTAGAATACTTTGTAGGAGGATCGAGATACGAATCTCGGTTACCTCAATTATGTGTATGATTTTCTACATGTACGTTACATTGTAATGTCTGTTTTATTTCATGAAGTGAATGTGTGTGAAATCTTGTTTGTGTTGTATTTCATAACATGCTTCTTTGATTGTAAGAATTGAATTACTTGTTTATCTCTGCTTTAAATATCTCACATGATTCTTGATGAAATAAAATGAAGTTAGGACTATGATTTAATCCAGGCAGTCGGTAACAGGATTGAATTCGTGGCTGAGATTCATTCGCCACGTAAGACGTGTTTGACGAACCCGAGCCGTACTTCGGTTGGCAATAGTGGTTAGGCCACGCGAAGGGCTTATGCACTTCATGTCGTTCAACTTGTCGTGTGCTCGTGCTAGTCAAGCTCGTCAAGTAACCCGATCTGTCTAATGTATGTTCACCATGTTTGGATGCTACTGCTTAAACCTAAGGTACCAAACTTACCAGTGTAATCCCGTTAACCTTCGTACCTCGATCCGGTAAGACTCATGAGCCGGGCATGGTGGTATGAGACACCTTGGTCGAGCTGTCGGCCTACACTCAGGCCACGAGCCTCCCCGTAGTAACCAATGAGCAACTCAGACTCGTGAGCCGAATATGGTGGTATGGGACACTGTATTCGAGCTATCGGCCTACACTGATAAGGTGATGGGGGAGTGGTGTAACGATTGCGTGTAACAGCCCTGACAGCCCTTTGTAGTGACCTCGAGTATACTCTGAATCTGCGGAGAGGCGACGAACCTTCCCGTAGTAAACAGAGTATAAACTAGGCCTGTATTGATAAGGTGATGGGAGAGTGGTGCAATGAGTGTGTGTAACAGCCCTGATAGCCCTTTACAGCGACCTAGAACCGCATCATCGTATGAGATTATTTAGGACTGACGACCCTAGAATGGATCATTGCTTAGGAATGATATAAGGGAGGTACCTTAGTTTTTCAATACTGCTGTATGAAAAGGACTAATAATAACTCGGTAATCACGCTCATAACATAGCACTGCATGTGCCTGGAAGATGTGGAGTACTAAGGGATGAACGCATGCCGCGGACGTGAGATGGTGTCGCACGAGGGAGCATTGGCGAGGGCATGCATCATGACTGCATTCCATACTTGCATTAATAAGAGTATTTAGGAGTGTTTGACTGTACTGTTTTATCATTATTGCTTGACTGAATTGATAACATGTTAACCTATGCTTTATTGTTCCACTGAGTTAACTACTCACTCCCATGTTATAGGATGGTGTTGTACACACCAACCAGACCCTATCTTAGATGCAGGTGTTGACGAGACGCAGGAGGCTGAGCCTGACTACTACGATGATCAGGATGAGTTCTCCTACATGCAGTTCTCTGGAGGCTTCGCTTAGGCCATTCAGATGACAGGGCTACAGGGTTTACCATTATAGTTGTACCACTTTTTTTGGCATTTTGATTTTGAAACTAATACATGTATATGGTGACTTAGTAAGGTGTTCATACTCTAGAGACCGATTGTGACCGTTTCTGCCTTTATATACATTTACATACACCTTTCATTCTTCTGCTTGCGTTTTATAACTTGATCTGGACTATGAATTACTGTTTTGGTATAATCCCACTCATGATTAATGCACTAACACAGACAACATTCAATCATAAGCATTTATGTTGCATAAGTGATGTTTTGGAACTTGGGTGTTGAGTTGTTACTTGACCCCCGATTTTCAGGGCATTACATCCTAGGTTACATGTATTTCACATGGTGACATGATAATATATAATTCTAAGTAAAATGCACTAAAGTTAGAACAATTCGACATCTAGTTCGGCCAGCCTAACTACCTTTGGCCAACCTAACACAATCCAAGCAAGTATACAACAACATATGTTTTTTTCGTGTCTAGTTCGGCTAGCCCAACCTGTCAGTTCGGCCAGTTTCTTGAAGAGTTGCATTTCAGATCTCAGGGAAATTCGACCAACCAAACTGGAGATTTGGCTAGTCAAATTTTTGAAAAATCTTATCCCGCGAAATCTGACTGTCGTTGAAACAATATTGTTGGAATTGGGCCAGCCGAACCGAAAATCAGGCCAGCCGAATTTCCAAGACCTTTGGCTATAAATAGATGTCTTCTCTCATTCATTTCATATAACGAAAATTGTGAGCAATATCCTCAACCATAAAGAGAAAGTCAGGGCCTTCTTAAGCTATTTGTGCAGTAATTTTGATATTTATTTTAGCTTATTATATTCTATTTCTCAAGTTAGTTTTAATCATTTTTAATAATGTAATCTATACTCTACTTGAGAAATTAAATAATTGAATTCGCAGCATTAGGGTTTTTGTGTATTACTTTGAAAATACATTTGAACCCTATATTCCTTTTGGGTTAAACACAAATACGGCTTCATCAAATATCCCAAGAAAGAAGATCACTGCAATCAAGATATAGTTACGTCTTCGACTCGACTTCTGAAGATAAGTATTGTATTTACATTTATTACTTTTGGGTTTTTCTGAGATAGTCTGAAAATCTCAGGGGGTTGTTTTGTAGTGAGCTATGAAAATCACAAAATGAGTTTTGTTGTGATAGCCCGTGAAACTCACAAGAACTGTATAAGGTTATTAAGTGAACCTGTCAGAACCTTGAAATAGTGAAGGCCAAAATTACGAGGGTAGTAATTTTGAGAGTGGAATAAGTGTGGGGTTAAGCACCAAACCACTATAAGTCTTTGTGCATTGGTGGTGATTGATTATTTCTTTATTACTTTCCTTATAACTGATTATCTCTTGCTAAGTTTAATATTTTAATCTCAAAGATGTTGCGAAATAAGATTTTCCTGCCTAAATCTTTTTGGTGAAGTGAAGGTTGTCCTACGAACTATTTGGAATCAAAATTTCAATACTCTAAGAAATTGAGAGTATTTATTTTATTATTCTGCATTATATTGAAATATATTGTATTGTCCTATTCACCCCCTCTAGGACATCTATAGCTTGTCCTTTCAAGTGGTATCAGAGCGAGGTTGCTTTTTTTTTTTTTTCTTGAGATTTACCTCATAGAGTTTAATCTAGAGTTATTAGAATGTCAAATTTTCATAGTATGTCCATTAGCAGGCCACCTCCCTTTGATGGCTCAAATTATTCTTATTGGAAAACCAAAATGAGGATTTTCCTCAAATCTATTAATGAAAGTGTGTAGCGAGGCACTTTAACTAAATGGACCCCTCTAATGATGGAAGTATTGGTTGAGGTGGAACCACATCCATGAAAGAAACCGCTTATAATTTTTGGACGACCACCTAGAAAAGTGAAAGTAGCGCAAATGCAAAATCCTTAAATGCAATAACCTGTGCTCTATCACCAGATGAATTTAAAAGAATTGTTTCTTGTGATAAAGCAAAACAAGCATGAGATATTCTCGGAATGACACATGAAGGAACTAACATTGTTAAAAGGTCTAAGATTCAAATCTTCATTAAAAAAGTTTGAGGAAATTCGTATGGAAGAAAGTCGGTCATTCATGGACTTTTATATAAAACTAAATGACATTGTTAATTCTATGTGGGGTCTTAGAGAAAAAGTCCCTGAAAGCAAGGTTTGCACAAAGATACTACGATCACTTCCTGACAGGTTCAATTCGAAAGTTACTACTATACAGGAATCGAGGGATTCTGATACTATGAAGGTTGAAGAATTAGTGGGATCTTTACAAACCTACGAGCTGAATTTCAAAGATACTAAAAGCAAGTCCATAACTCTTAAATCCTCTAAATTTAAATCCAAAGATATAAATATAAATTCTGATAATGATGAGAATGAGGATGATATGGCAATTGTAAGTGCTGAGATGATAAACACATAAATTATCAAATTTCATAAGACAAAAACACTTTATGGAAGAACCTGAAGATCAGCTCAAGAACGGCTTATGGTCAAGACAAGATCAGCACATCTTCTCAAAGAAATCATCGCCCATGTTCAAGACAATATTCAAGACAAAATCTAAGACAAAGTTCAAGAGAAAGTTCAAGTCAAAGTGACTCAGATATTTGATATATCTCAGGTGGTATAACCCTAGAAAGACCTTAGGATTAGGGGCTTTCAAAATTCTTTTTCATGGGTTTTTACAAGTGTATTTGCCATGAAATTCGGCCAGCCTAACTTCTAGTTTACCCAGCCTAAACTTCCTCGGTTAGCCTAATTTCAAACCCGAGAAAAATAACAAATTCTGTTGAAAATTCGACTAGCCTAAGTTTTGGTTCGGATAGCCCAAGCTTGAAATTCGGCCAACCTGAGAAAGTTCAGGTAAAATTCTAGCAATACAAACTTTTGAAATTCGCGGGAATTCAGCCTGCTGAATGGCAAATTCAACTAGTTGAATTGTGATGTTCGACCAGTCGAATTTGGCCTCAGGCCAGTCGAATTTTAGATCATTCTTATCCCGAGCGATCCGAAATCCATTGAACAGAATCTGATGAACTTGGGCTAGTCAAAGTCTATCTTAGGCTAGCTGAAGTTCTAACTTTTTTGCCTATAAATTGAGTCTTTCTCTCATTCCAAATTACAACAAAAATTACTATAATTCTTCTACAAAAGAGAGAGAAGCTCAAGTTCTCAGCAAGCTATTTATTGGTATTTATAAATTTTCTTTTAGCTTATTCAATTCCCTTTTTCTCAAGATTATTTTAGACTTAATCTAAGAGAGTAAACTATACTCTTCTTTGAGATCTGGGAGAATTGAATCAAGTAGCATTTGGGTTTTCCATTTTTAAAATCTATAAAACCCTTGACTCTTTCTGTCTGATTGAACACTACACCATCTACGTTCAAGAAAGAAGCTCTTTTACTGCAAGCTTCTGCTACGTCTTCTACATTTGAAGATAAGTATACCTTTTAAAACTCTTTTTAGGTTTTTCTAAGATATCCTGTAAAAATCTCAGTTGAGGTTTTGTTTGAAATTGCCTATGAAAATCTCAATAAGGTTTTTATTGTGATAACCTGTGAAAATCACAAGGAACTATATCAGGTTATTAAACTGACCCTGTGAAAACCTTTTTATAGTGAAAGCCAAAATTACGAGGGTAGTAATTTTGAGAGTGGAGTAGGTGCGGTTGTTTTAAGCACCGAACCACTATAACTCCTTGTGCCATGTAGTGATTGCCTTATTATTTTTAGTGATTGGATGCAATTTATTATGTCATTTCAGTGGTGAATGTTGTAATCTTTTTATATACTCTTGCCAGTTTGAAAGTTTGATTTTAAAGACATTCATGAAATAAGGTTGTCCTGCCTAATATTTTAGGTGAAGGTTGTCCTACAATTATTTGGAATCAAGGTTTCAATACTCAAGCGATTGAGATTTTTGTAACCTTTTCATATTCCACATTTATTTCGATTATTCGGCATTGTCCTATTCACCCCCCCATCTTGCACATTGCTAGCTCTCCATTTCAGCAATGTTAGATAAAAAAAAAATTATAGAATTTTCAAAAAAAAAAAAGATCTGATTTTCAAAAACCTTTTGACAAAAGAAAAAAAAAATCTAATTTTTGGAAATCAAAATCTAAAGACACTCAATTCTTCGGCTATTTTGAATTTGGGCATCTAGCTTCAAAATGTCTAAAGAATGATAAATCTAAAAGAAGAAGCATGATTGCCACTTGGGATGAATCATTAGAATCTGAATCTAATTCAGAAACTGACGAATCAGACCAAGAAACCGTAAAAGATCAAAAGATTTTTATGATTATAGCCAGAATCACTTCGTTAGATGAATATGAAACTTCTGATTATGAAACTCCTAAAAGTGATTCTGAAAATGATGATGATCTCCATGTAGCATATGATACCATATACAAAGAAAGTTAAAAGATTGCAGCTAAACTAAAAATTAATAATAATAATAATAATAATAATAATAATAATAATAATAATAATAATAATATGTCGTGCTTCAATTAGAACTTGAAAAAGCCATTTTAGAAAATTCTCATGTAACACCCCGTACTTTTCAGTACACAAGTGTTACTATGGAAACTTAACTTAGTGTAAACATCGACCAAACCTACGTAAATGTTCAACTTCATGCTAGCCCGAATCCAACCGTCAAGTATAGTCGTCATTCATAGATTGAGCCATCCATCCATTGATTCTCAAAATGAATTGTCAAATCATTAGATCCACCATTTGTTATGTCCTTAACAACCGGAGGACCCAAGCCATATAGCTAGTCGATCGATGATCTACATCTGGACTAGGCTATAAATCCCATCATTGGATCCTTTGGGATTGGTAGATAAAATCCTAAACCCACATTTTGTGGCCCATTCAGGGATCAAGATGTTCTATCTATCAAACCAACCGTCAAAGTGTAATTTCACTAACTTTGAAAACCTGTAGAACCACTAAGATCAGGGTTAGAAGCTATCCGATTGTTGGATTTTCTAGAATTGACGCTAATAACGAATTTCATGACGTATGGCCCACCTGATCTTTTAATTTGCCTGACTTTTGGTCAGAAGCCGTGATTGGGGCCTCTAAAAGGAATGGATGGAGTGGATTTGTCAACCCATCTATGTGGGCCCCATGATTAGGTGTGTTGCACAACCTATGCATGCACTCGCTATGCACCGGACCTGGGAGTTCGGTCAACAAGGGTTGACCCAATGACTCCTGAAAAAGAGAAAACTCTCTCTTTTTCTTGCATTTCCTGCCAGACTTCCGTTGAAACGGCCACCATACATTTCGAATCGACGTGGCCCACCCTCATGACACCTCAACAAGATTTGATCCGTCTAGTTGGTAGGGCATCCAACTTGATCAAAACCCAAGAGATTCACACGGTCTAGCTCACTTAAGTTTGCACGAGATCAGGCACAAAACCAACCTGCACTCGTGTATTTTTTGAAAGTAAAAAATATCTTTATGGTTGAGCTGGCAATTTGGCATTCAATTTGTTTCTCAATCCTAGTCATTCGTGTATCTTAGAACGATCCTAACCCTCCATTGTAGGGTTTCCTTTCTACAGCCAAAGGAGGGATACGAAAGGAATCTTTTCCATTTTTCTGGCGTTGGCACTATCCCAGCCACTCCCTAGCTTCTAGAACCTTTCCAGTCCATCACAAGCGTCGGTTCTATGGCTTCTTATAGCCTTGTGAGTGGCGATTGCAAGTTCTTGTGAGAGAACTCGATATCGCGAGAAAGTTGCCGCAACTCAAAATCTCATGCACCACAGCGATTTCCATGATATCCTTCTAAAAGGTGGACCCCACAGTGTCAAGTGATCCAATCAGGACCATCCATAAGCCTCAGATCGTAGGATCAGTCCTTCGATCGGAATTCGCTGTAACGCCCTGAAAGTCGGGGGTCCAGCATAAACTCAACTCCCGAGTTCCAACGCATCACTTATGCAACATAATGAATGATTATTGAATGTTGTTTGCATTAGTGCATCGAACATGAGTGAGATTAAGCCAAAACAGCATATCATACTCCAGAGACGATTAAATTATGCAAGCGGAAGACTGTGATAGATATATACAATTTATAAACTACGGTAGGTCTCCAGAGTGTGATAATGTTACCAGGTTAACGAATTACAAGTATAATTTTAAAATATACCAAATTGTGTAAGATCATCTAGTTGACATCCCTGTAACCCCGTCGATCAAGACACGACTCACATGAAGCCGCCAGAAAATGGCATATACAAGAAAGCATTCTCGTCGTCACAAAAGTCCGGCTCCGCCTCAGGAGTAGCGTTGCCATCTGCAATCAGACAAAGTCTGGTGGGTGTTCGAAACACCGTCCCGTAACGTGGGAGTGAGTGATCAACTCAGTGGAACAGTAAAGCATAGGTTAACATGTTATCAAAACAGTCAAGCAGTACAATCAATAATCCTAAGTACTTTTGTTAATGCAAGTATGAAATGTTGTCATGATGCATGCCCTCGCCAACATACTCCCTCGTGCGACACCATCTTACATCCGCGGCATGCTTTCATCCCTCAGTGCTTCACATCTTCCAGGCACATGCAGTACGATGATGAGCATGATTACCGAGTTGTTATTAGTCCTTCTCAAACAGCAGGATTGGGAAACTAAGGTACCTCCCTTAAAACATTCTCAAACAATGATCCATTCTAGGGTCGTCAATCCTAGATAATTTCATACGATGATGCGGTTCTAGGTCGCTGTAAAGGGCTGTCAGGGCTGTTACACGCACTCGTTGCACCGCTCCCCCATCACCTTATCAATACAGGCCTAGTTTATACTCTGTTTACTACGGGAAGGCTCGTCGCCTCTCCGCAGATTCAGAGTATGCTCGAGGTCACTACACCGGGTACGGTCAGGGCTGTCAGGGCTGTTACACGGAATCGTTACACCACTCCCCCATCACCCATCAAAGCAGTGTAAGCCGATAGCTCGAATACAGTGTCCCATACCACCGTATTCGGCTCACGAGTCTGGGTTGCTCACTGGTCACTACGGAAAGGCACATCGCCCCAGCGTAGGCCGACAGCTCGACCACGGTGTCCCATACCACCATGTTCGGCTCATGAGTCTTAGCGAATCGAGGTACCAAGGTTAACAGGGTTGCGCTGGTAAGTTCGGTACCTTAGGTTCAAGCAATAGCCTCCAAACATGGTGAACATACATTAGACAGATAGGGTTACTTGACGAGCTCGGCTAGCTCGAGCACACGGTAAGTTGAACAACATGAAGTGCATAAGCACTTTGCGTGGCCAACCACTATCTACAACCGAAGTACGACTCGGGTTCATCAAACACATCTCACGTGGCGAATGAATCTCAGCCACGAATTCAATCCCATTACCGATTGCCTGGACTATACAATAGCCCCAATCACATTCAATTACGGAACAATTAAAGCAATAATGGATCAAGATTTCAAATCATACAATCAAATATCGAATATTGTCCGCTTAGAGCTGTCAGGGTTGTTGCACGGAATCGTTACACCACTCCCCCATCACCCTTCATAGCCTTTATGGAATACAACTTAAACATAAACTTAAACATATGCGTTACATAGATAACATCGTACCATCAGTTGAGCATGTTATGAAGTACAACATAAGCATGAGTTTGTACATATTCAATTCCTAATCACACAGATATCTAAAGAAATCATACACATAGTTAAAGGAGTTGAGAATCATATCTCAACACCCTTATACATTATAATTTACTAACTACTACTCATTCAGACATTTCAACAAACACTTTAGACTACATACATCAACATACATGACATATGTTGATCACATAGGTATTAGGCCAAATCCTTTCACTAGGGGAGTTGTCCCAATTATAACACGTGTGCACGCACGATGGATAGTCATGGCAAGCAGGAATCCAAGTTCCATATTCATTCAGTTATTTCCACAAACACTTGGGCTACACATTTTAACATATATAGCGTTTAGTGGTCGTGGCATGATTTAGGGCAAGTCTTTTCGCTAGGGAGTTGTCGCATACATATAAGCATATAATCACGACAAATAATCATGTTAAGCACAAATCTGTATTTCATACGCATACGGTATTTTCTACAAATACGAAGAATACAGTATATTCGACATAGCTAACGTAAAACTGAAAAATGAAACGGACAGCACTTTGTACATGTGCAATTGCATGCAGATCATGAATCTATCATTATCTGACATTGAAAGTTTTGAAAACCATAACCTATACGTCTAAAGTCCGCACCTTACGCTGTAGAAGCGTAATGGAGTCGATAGAATCTCTACGCTTTCGTCAATGTCGATATGACGACCTAAATCACGAGTTACATTAGCTATTTCTCTACTTGAATCAATCCAAACCCTAAAATAGGTTAGGGTTAGGGTTTCTTACCTAAGAACGAAGCCGGAATCGCCGGAACAGCGATTAGATCGGGATGGTTAAGTGTGTATAGCGGCAAGGTAGAGTATCCGAAAGATACTCCCACTTCTCCCACACTTTCTCTCTCTTTTCTCTCTTCTTTCTCCTAGGATTTTCTCAAATTCGTATGGGCTAAATGAGAGAGGGTTTAAGGTCCTTATATAGGCTAAAACATCACCAAAATAGACCCAAGGTCAAGGTATACTTAGGTTATATCCAAAGTGGGTCCGTTTCAATCCAACGGAGCACTTCTAGCGGCCCCTTTTCTGTGTACGGTCGGACTTAAGCTCACTAACACTAGATCTAGATTTAGTTAAGTTTTCATTCCGGTCGGATTCCCAGATCACGTGTGGCGGACCGGTTTCAGTTCAACGGTCAGTGAAACTCGATAAGAGATTTCAAGTACACTAACACGTAGGGGCAAATATCCCTGATCCGAGGGTGTAATCTGGTCAGATTCCGACGGTCTGGTTGCTTATAAATTGTCCGCAAGCGACACGTTCCAGATTACTTAAATTTGGAATTTATTTCTAATAAATTTCACGTTTCTCACACTCTTCACTCCAGGCTTAAGCGAATAGCCCCAGGACACTATTTGGATTTGATTTCTGAGATGGTTGTCAAGCCTAGCAAGGAGGTCCTAATTCTATAACTTTGTATTATTCGGACTTTCGATGTGCGGTCCAGATCTGATACGGAGTTTCGTGATGCTCCCGAGAGTAGCCGGGTAATGAGATTGATCCTAGATTTTAGGGTAACCTAGCGTCAATGATTCTACAAGTTTTTGGTCTTGCAGATCGTATTTAAAGTGGATCTAGCAGATTTCGTAGCTAATCTAGTTTAGCACTTAGTTACTTTGGAAGGATAAGGTAGTGAAAGGTGGGATTTTGAAGGAAAAGCGAGATTTTGAAGAAAATGGTTTGAAAAGGGATTTGAGACTTTTGAATTGAGCGTTTGAGAAGTTAATCAGGTGTTAGGATCGACCCATTGCTTAAGGACGTCTAATTCCAGGTTGGCAAAAATTCGAGATGTTACATTCGCCATGATCATGGCCATCATCTTCCCCATCCATTCGAAAAACCCATTTCCTTTAAGTGGATCCCATTTCATGATCAAGGCCATCCATTTGATGGGCCATCATGTCAAAGGTCCAAGGTTAACATTAGATCAATGCCATGCATCCATCCCGGTCAGTTTTAGTAGAGAAATCGGTTAATTGTGCAGGGGTTAAGCAGCACTTAGGCGTAACTAATCCCATGGATTAGTTGTCCATTTCGAAGCATCTAGAATAGGAATAAAGGACAACCTATGAAGGCTGCCTTTTAGGAAATCCTTTCCAAAAAAGGAAAGCTAGAAAAAGAGAGATTGCGTTGCACCGAGCTGCCGCACCAAGTCGAGTCGATTCGGTCCGAGTTGCTTGATTCAGGCTGAGTTCGGCGTTCCATCTAGGGCTTTCCATTAGAGAGAGTAAGGAAGAAAATAAAGGAGGAGGTAGAACAAAAGAAGATACACAGAAAGAGAGAGAGAGAGAGAGAGAGAGCTTGACTTAAGCAATGCAGCACTGAATTAGCTCAGTTCGGTCCGAGTCTAGATCTAGTCTAGACCCATCCATGCTGAGAAGAGAGAGAGAGAGAGAGAGAGAGAGAGAGAGAAGAAGCAGAAGAAGATAGAGAGAGTACGGTGGCTGCTGCATCATTACCGAGTCAGCTGGGTCGAGTTGGGCGTGGGCCTAGCCTAGGTCTAGCTGGAGTTCCAGTAAGAGAGAAGGAACGAAAGGAGATCAAAAGGAAAATAAAGGAGAGGAGGAAAGTAGGGTGGTTGCTGCATCATTCATCTTTGTTCATTTATCTCATTGATTGCTTAATATGGTGAATGGCTCTTATTTATCTTAGTCCTTTATAGATGATTAATGGATTGGATTTAAATTCAATTATTTGAACATACGATGAAATTTAAATACCTCTATTCTGATTTAAAATGAACGCTTTAGATATGCATGTGCGATATCGATATTACACGTAATTTAATTTGTCATATGTGAATTACTTGATGGATTACTTGGAGATCCTTGAACTAGTCGCCATTCTATTTAATAGATTAAATGAAATTTCTTTGTTGTGGACTTACCATCTTGTGGACTATTTGCGCCTATGTGGCATTTGGGGACAATCCCTTTTCTATCGCATCCTTGAATGGACTATATTGCCATATGTTGCTTCGATCAACTATTTACCCTTTGTGGCTTTGATGAATTATTTAATATAACCCTGTGATGGTAAGTTCCACTCGTTGAAATATATTTGGCCACTAGTTGAAGAGATCTCCTTTAAAACATTGTATTTATAGATTCCCTATAATGGGTGACGAACCCTCATAGCGACCTTTAAGCTTTCATATATTGACTGATTGCAACTGGAAAAATAATGTCTGGGCTAATCATACATCTCATGGCATATGTACTTTAATGGGTGGTCAATACAAGATGCGGGGTTTTCTTCGGTCACTACGGACTGTACAGTAGAGTATTTTACCTAGTGAGCCTAACTTTTCGTTGCGTGCATTCAACTACCATGGGCTGTCCTTTTCGCATGGACTTTCGCAGGTGTCCAGTTTTTCCTTGGACATACATAGAGTACTCTCCTAGGAAGCTAGGTCACCTTGGGTGTCCTCTTTGCATGGTTTTTTCCGGGTGGCTAGTTCTCCTTGGGGCATACCTTTGAGTACTTTACGGAGTGGTTAGTTCTCCTTGGGCGACCTTTTGCCAACTGGATGTGCATCCCCAGGTCTGTGAGCATGTGCATGCATCCATGCATTTAAACTAGAATATCTTAAAGGAATTTATTCAATATAGGCGTATCTGATGAACCTTATCTATTACTATGATAATCATTGTGAAATATTTGTAATACGCTGCTCTTGACAACTATGCTTAACTATCGTGATGTTTGTTACATCTTGGGGGTTATACCTCACTGGGATAGTCATTGACGCTATCGAACCGTATTCAGTGTGCGGGATACGCAGATGACGCGCATGCTGGTGTTTATGAGGAATCAAAGGAAGTAGATGATCTTGTGACTCTCTATTCCTGATTTCATTTATATTTAATTTGTACCATCATGTAACTTAAAAACTTAAGACATTGATTTGTATAAGTTTTTGGGTAACCACTTGAAATTTTGGTTATGTATATTTGGACTCCCTCTTATACTTGATTTGTTTTTATTCCGCTAAACTACTAACTCTAATAAAGAAAAAAAAATGTACATGAAATTTGAGCCACCTATAAAGGTTAACACTCGGGTTTTTGGAAAATGAGTAGTATACGCGGGTTTCGGGAACCGAGGTGTTACATCTCATTTTTCTAATTACTTTGAGAAAAAAATTAGATTTGAACTTAAAAGTTTCTGAAATACAAAATCTCAAATCTGAAAATGAGAATCTAAAAACGGAAGTTTCCTCCCTTAAGACTTCAAAAGATACTTAGATATATACCTAAGGAAACCAAAAATTTGAAATTTTATTAACTGCATCTCACTGAAATAGTGACAAATCTGGTTTAGGTTATATCAAAAGTTGCATAGAAAAATCTAAAAACTCCGCTCCCATATTTGTAAAAGGAGAATCTTCAAAATCTAAAGGAGAAAATAAAAAATAAGTAAACAAGAAGATAAAAACCTTTTAAAAAACTTTTAATATAAAAACTAATGCCAACTACCATAAATATCAAAGGAGAAATAATAATCCACCTCTATCAGTGTAACGCCCCTAATTTCGAGGGTTAAGCAAAGCTCAACTCCCGAGATCCATCGCATCACTAATGCAACATAGATAATGATGATTAAATGTTGTCCATATTAGTGCATTAAACATGAATGAGATTATACTAACACAGCATATCATACTCTAGAGATAGTTAAATTAAGCAAGTGCAAGACTAAGATAGGTATGTAAAGTATATAAGTGTTTCAAAATCCCCAGAGTATGAGTATGTTACCAGGCTGAATATATACATGTATTGTTCCAAATTATCAAAGCGTAAATGTCCAACTAATCCAGGTAACCCTATAATTCCACCAAATCAGAACAAAGTCTACAAAGACTCGCCTGAAAGCTGAACATAGGAGAATTCCTCCTCCACGTCCATGAAGTCCATTTCAGCTGCATAGACTTCGTCATTACCTGCATCTACAACAGAATCTGGTTGGTGTTTTAAAACACCGTCCCAGAGTGGAGGTGAGTGATTAACTCAGTGGTACTATAAGGCAAAGGTTAACATGTTATCAATTCAGTCAAGTAGTAATGATAAAGCAATACTACAATCATATCCTAAGTACTCTTGTTAATGCAAGAATGATATGTTGTAATGATGCATGCCCTCTCTTGCACTCCCTTAGTAACTTCATCTCATGATCGCACATGCAAACTCCCACTGTGCACTTCCTCGCCAAATCACATGCAGTGCGGTGCATGGTCGTGTTAACCAAGTACTTAATTAGACTTGTTCATACAACAAATTCGGAAAGCTAAGGTACCTCCATTTATATCATTTACCCAAACAATGATCCATCTAGGGTCATCAATCTTAGTTAATCTCATACGATAGGCAAGTTATAGGACAACATCACCCCTAATTTAAAAGCAGTGGATAGGCAAGTTCACGAGTTTACACTCGAGGTCACTACGGAAGGCTCGTCACCTCAGTGTAGGCCTAATTTATACTTGAGGTTACTATGGGAAGGTTCGTCACCGTAGCGTAGGCCAACAACTCGAATACGATGTCCCGTACACCACCATATTCGGCTCACGAGTTTGGGTTGCTCATTAGTCACTACGGAGAGGCTCGTCACCCCAGCATAGGTCGATAGCTCGACCACGGTGTCCCATACACCACCATACCCAGCTCATGAGTCTTAGCAGATCTTGGTACCATGGTTGAAATGGGATTTTCATTGGTAAGCGGTACCTTAGATTCAAACAGTAGTATCCATACATGATAAACACACAATAGGCCAATCGGGTTATTTGACAAGTGCGATTCATACGAGCATACGTTAAATTGATCGACATAGAGCACGTATACACTCCACTTGGCCTAACCACTGTCGACAATCACCGCACGACTCGGATTCATCCAACGTATCTATGGTGGCGAATCTAGTTCGACCACTCAATCGGGGACCGTTACCGACTGCCTGGACTACATAGTAGTCCCAACCATACTCAAATGCAATAGGTATTCACATGTGATAATCATAACATCATTTAACAAACAATTCAAACATGAATCTCATTTGAGCATTTTATCAAACGCATAGAACATATTATTATACATATACATTTTATACATAAAGCACGTAGTTGAAATTAAGGTTACATGAAGGAATATTATACATATAGATAGGGTAGTTGGGAATCCTATCTCAACACCCTTAATAAATACAATTCATCAAACACTTAGCCTACACATTACTACATATATGAACTAAAGTAGTTATAGCATATATTATGGCAAATCCTTTCACAAAGGAGTTGTCATACATACAAAAAACATGCAAGCGAGATTAATAGTCATGGAAAGCACAAATCATGATAGTACTTTCATTCAAACATTTCAACAAGCACATGGAATGCATTATAAATTCACATAGTTCACACACATGTATTATTTATCGAATACATCGTAACTAAGATCATATGGTAGCAAACAAGTCAGACATAAATCATTAGCTAACATTGAAAGCCTTAAAAACCATAACCTAAATGTTTATAGTCTGCACCTTTCGTCGGTTTGCTCGTTTCGAACTCGGTTCGAATCTTACACTTCCGTCTACAGCACAACGGCTACCTAAATCACGAAATAGGTTAGTTATTTCGCTGATTCATCTATTTGGATTCCTAAAACAAGATTAGGGTTAAGATTTCTTACCTAAATCGAAGTTAGAATCGACGGTGTAGCGATGGTGGGGTGGTGATTCGGTACGTGGTGTAATGGGAGTGAATCTCAGTAACGATCTACTAATCTCTCTCCCTCCCTGTCAAAGGCGAAGAAACTCACTGAAAGGCCCGTATCGTAGTCCGTATTGTTCCGTAGACTCCCGTATTCCTTCCCGTCGAATTTCGGCTACCTACGACCTATAATCAATGTTTGCGCATGACCCTAAGTCATATCTCATAGATTTGAGTCAGCTTAATCCGAGATTTGTACCATTGCGACCGCACTATCGCCACTGTTCCGACGCTGTGTATTACGCGCCGAGACGATACCCAGGCCAGAAGATGTGGGCCTGCGTTCAGTTCGAGGAAAACACCGTGCGTTGTAAAACTCAAGAGAATCTCTACAACCCATCTCATTAATCAATCAATCAAAGTACATAACTCATGCTTTCTTTCTCTCCAAGTCAAGCAACCTACCAAGTCAACTCTCAAGTCAAGTACAATTATCACCTCACATCCATCACTCACATCCATCACCTCTCTCTTACAACCACCATTTCTCTCTCTTTCTCTTCACATTTTCCAAGCAACTAAGGAGGTGCACGTCCAAGCACTTCCAAGAGAGAAAAGAGTGTGTTGTGTGGCCCACTTCCTATCACTAGATCTATCATCCTAGCCTTTCATCTCTCATCATCTTCCATCAAAGCGAGACACAAGGAAATCGGCGTTCAATCGGACCAAGAAGATCGAACGGTGGGTGTTTCTATAGGCCTAGATTTTATGGTTTTGATGATGGGCCAAGTGGGGCCTACTGATTGATGGTATGGATCTCACTTTGGACCCTAGGTGTGGCTGATGGCCCACTTTGATTCTCATGATCATTCCATGATGGGGCCATTCTCCATGGACCCTATCATGATGTTTATTTTCCTTGCATGAATAGGGTCATCTAGATCTTGCATTTTGGTGGAGAAAGGATCTCCACCGTTGATTTGATTGGTGGGCCCACATATAATGGGACCCACTTGATATATGTTGTGATGTACGGAAGGGAGGACCCATAGTGTCGGGGTCCCTCCATCACTCGATCTCTCTCTTTCACTCTCTCTCTTTTTCCCTTGTTGATGGCCCATGATGTATGCATTTTATCTAAGTCATCCACCTTCGTGGGACCCACTTTATGGACCTGTTGGATCTACACCGTCAAGGCTAGTGGGCCCTATCTTAATGGTGATGGAAGACACAAATATCGGATTGATCCAAATCAAGTGGGCCACGTCCAGGTGGGACCCACCTTGAATTTGTGGTGTGTACAAACCGTCCAACGTCCAGGGACATTGGAGGTTGTTACACAGTGAAGTATGAACTGAGAGTGTGGTGTACTAACGTGCAAACCCCAAAAGGATATCAGCTTGATTCCAAACTTGGAGTGGGCCGCTCATGTAGGCCCTACCTTGATGTATGAATTAAATCCACGCCGTCCACCCTATTTCTCAGCTCATTTTAGGCGTTGAGCCGAAAATTGAAGCCAATCTGATAATCAAGCAGGCCATACCATAGAAAACTGTGATTTCTATCGTTCAAATCAGTTAGGACCCACCTTGATTTTTCTATCCGCCAAAACACGTTGAATATTAAGCTTATTTAGATTGTCTTGAGCCATAGAATCTAATGGCTGGGTCGGATTCTCCTGATGCGGCCCCCACATAGGAAAAACCGTGAAAAATCTATTTTTTTTTAAAAAAAAGATGCAATAGGTGGTGCTGCTAACATCCATAGGATGTGCAGCAGCATCCTATTACGCTTGGTGTGAAGAGGCAGGGACCGTTGGGTCTCAACCGTGGGCCCCACCATGATGTGTGTTGCACATCAACACCGTGCATTTGATGGGTCCCCTTTATATATGGGGTGCCCCCAAATATCAGCCGTATACATAACTCAGGTGGTCCACACAGTAGGGAACAGTTGAGATTGAGTGTCTGCCATTGAAACCCTTTTGGGTTGTCACAGAAGTTTTGGATCCTTATGAAATTTGTTTTTCCTCCTCATCCGGGTCTGTGGGACCTTATTAACAAATTGGAAGGCAGATAAACATTAAGGTAGGCCCCACGTGGGATCCACTGATGTATGTATTGTATTCCTCACGTGTGGACCCCACCATGAGGTATGTGATTTATCTATGTCGTCCATCCCTACGGGACCCACCATGTGCGTGTGTTGCATCCAAGCCATCTAACCATTTTGAAAGATAATTTTAAGGCTTGAGACTAAAAATAAGACGGATCTAGGATCAGGTGGACCCACCATCAATGTGGACAGTGACATCCACCGTTCAAACCTCTAAGGGCAATAGTAGTTTCCAATAAAGTCGATACTTGCTTTCACTTCATCTATCTCTATATTAACTTATGAATTGGTTGGATCTTAAATACATTATGGCGGCCCACACCGTGATGTGATCATCCATTGATCAGGTGGACCACACCACAGAAATAGTGGAGGATTGAACATCTATCACTGAAACCCATTTGGGTCACGGAAGTTCTGGATCAATGGGGAATTGTTCACCCTATTAATCCAGGTCTTTATTACCTTATGATTAGATTGGTTGGAAAATAAACTTTATAGTGGGCCCTGTGAATTGTTTTAACAGTGAAAATTATTATCTCCACTATCACTTGGGGTATGGTCCAAATGATCCTTCAAATATGATTCTTTTTGGGGATGTGATGAGGCCCATCTTGATGTATTTGTGGCCCGTCCGTTGAGGCCTACCTTGATATATAAGGCCCATGTGATGAGGCGCATATTGATGTATTTAAGGCCCGTCCGTTGAGGCCCACCTTAACATATATGAGGCCCATATGATGCGGCCCATTTGATGTATCTAAAGCCCATGGGTTGAGGCCCAATGGGATGAACACAAGTCCATTGCAATGTGTGATTCTACCATGGTTTATGGCGAGCTTGCCTTGGGAACAATGATGGTTTAACGTCCACATTGTAAGAATAATGTTGGTTAAATGTCAACATTATAACTCTCCCTAGGGCTCATTGATAGGCTCATACATATTATGTGTAGGCCATCTAAGCCCATCTTCATTGTGAGGATAGTTCATCACCTTATAACATGCTTGTGTAACTCCATGACTTATACACATACGCATCATATATATGCTTGATATGAGTAGTGACTGATCATTGCATATGCCATTGGGTAGATTATTTACGAAACTCATTGATAAGAGTTACCCACATGAGCGTATGGTACGTGCGGGATTACTGCATGACTATGCGGTGTGACTCATGCATCTCGCATATGTGTGACTTTATCATTGTACACCTTAGCAACATCAGGGTCGTCACCTCCACAGGCACATCATGGATGGCCGTATCAGATACCGAAAATACTTGGTTCTACTACTGTGGGCACTTAGGATGTCCTTAGGTGAAAGTCCCAGAACCTTTTTGGTACCAGGAGATGTTCCAACGTCTACACCGAGTGAATACAAGAGCGCAGGAGTGCCGAATACCAGTAGGCCGCGTCTCCCACTATGTCGTGGTCGGTTGGAAGGGGGTGTGGCCTTATCCGCCCGAGTGAGGAGGCTGTAAGCTAGGCTGAGTTTGACCAGCTCACAAATGAGTCCGCTATCGACGAGCTGGGTAGGTATTGGCAAACTACTGGTTAGGTCAATGTGGAGTGTATTAGACCCCAGTGATATCCCATAGAGAAATTGTACTGATATGTGTACTTGATGAGGACTGGCATGTTTGCTTTGCATCTCGCATATGACATTTGGCTACATAAGCCTCACATCGCATAGTCTTGGTATGGCCGATAGCATTCATGTCTTACACACATAGCCTTGGTACAACTGATCGTATTCATGGACTTACCCGCATATTTTGCATTATTCTGATATTGTATACCTGGCACTCGCCTTGCACACACACTTACACCACTCTCTAAGCTTTTATAAGCCTATGCACGACCGTTACGTGCAGGTGATGTTGGTTCGCAGCAGCGCTGAGGCAGGAGTGTGCATCAGATTATTTTGGAGCTTTTTTATCACCTTATATTTCCCTTTTCGCATTGTACTTAAAGTTTTTTATATAGTGGATACGCGGTAATGTTGTTTTGTGACTTGGTTATGCTTATGGTTATGCTCCATTACAAAAAAAAAGATCCATACTGAAAATCCTCCTTGTAGGATCCCAGGATTGAAATCTGGCATATGAGTGCCAGGATCAGAGAATGGGCACTACGGAGGCTGTCAGCGCCGGATTTGGCGATTAGGAATTTTGTGAGCCTGTTTTTCGAGTTTGAGGCGTGACAGAAGTTGGTATCAGAGCATAACTTAGGAATACCTGAGATCATATCACATATCTATTATGAACTTAGAATGAATAGGTTCCGAGTCCGAATAACTTAGCGATTTTCCGACATAGACCCTTAACGTTTATGCCTTCAAGAATTCTCAAGGCTGATAAGCCCTTGTTCCTTCCTTTAGGACATGCCGCCTAAAAGAGCGACTTGAGCGAATCCCGCTCCACCAACTACGACTCTCGCTCCACCACCTACGACTCTCACTCTACCACCTGCGACTCCCGTTCCACCACTGGATATTCCTACTTTCCAGCCTGAGGATGTCACTCCTCTACCTGAGACCGGTGCGGATCTGACCGTACCTATGAGTGCCGCCCAGCTGCAGCAAATGCTACAGGCGATGACCGCTATTCTTCAGGGGCAGAGCAGGAATCCCACTGTTACGCCAGCCAAGGCAGAACAGGAGCGTGAGAGTGCCCTTCTTAAAGACTTCCGACAGCACAATCCCCCGTATTTTTGGCCGAGCCAGACCCTACTGATCAGAGATATGGTGGTCCGAGGTGGAGAAGATATTCGACACCATAAGATGTACGACCCAGCTGGGAGTCCCGTTAGCCGTATTTCTTCTACAGGGTGAGGCTCAGCATTGGTGGGCATCTGTCACCCAAGCGGTAGCGGCCGATTTTGTGTGGACCTGGGAGGACTTTGTAAACCGGTTTGACCAGAAGTTCTTTCCCGAGCACGTGCGGCAGCAGCGCGCATTAGAGTTTGAGACTCTGGTACAGGGGAACATGACTATGTCCTAGTATGAGACACGTTTCGTTGCGCTATTAAGATTCGTGATGTACCTTATTGATGATGAGGGGCGGAAGACCCGCCTTTTTAAGAACGACTTGCGTCCTACCCTCAGGAGCCGTGTGATCGGACACAAGTTTCCAACGTTTGAGCAGATTGTACAGAGGGCCCAGACTTACGAGGTGGATGGGCCGGTTTGCAGAGGGCCCATGACTAGAGAGGAGACCAAAGAGGAAGGCGCCCACCGGTAGCTCCCACCAGAAGCATCGTCCACAGCAGTGACGCACGACACGCCCAGCATTCCGAGCACCAGTGGCACCCCCAGCACCACCTTCGGGACCGTTTTCAGGTACTTGCTTTGGGTGTGGTAGGACAGGTCATCGTAGGCATGAGTGTCCCCATCCACAGCAACAGCAGCAGCCGAGGGTACCGTATCAGCCTCCGCGACAGCCCCACCGCAGCACCAGCGACCGCAGCACCAGTCTCCTGGACCTCCCCCACAGCAGCATGTTGAGGGTCAAATATTGCATATCAGACCCCAGTTATTGCCTGGAGTTACGAGCATGATACTGTTTAATGCCCTATTTTAATTGTGTTTGTGTTGCAAGGTGAATTTACAAGCGTGGACGGAAAAGGGTACTAAAAGCATGAATTTAGCGCGCAGAAGTCACCAAGGCAAGGGATGAACCAGGATCGATGGATTTACACGTCGGAGATCCGAGAAATTCGAGAAACTGACGTTTAAGAGGCCTGAAAGCCTTCCAGAACGTCAGATTACAGGGTTCTCACCATCCGATCGGCTCAAAACTTCATACATATGATAGGGACCACAAATTAACCGTACACGTAAAATCTCACCCATTGGATCATTGTGGAAGTAGTCCAACGGACAGATCAGCCCATAAAACTCTGATTTGGGGCCCGCATGATATCTGGATATGCCTCAATTTTGGTATCAACTGGTTACATGAGATGATAAAGGAGATGGACGGTTTGGATTTTACATATACATCAAGGTGGGGCCCATTTTTATGTGAGTGAAGTGCAGAGGAACCATGCACTCGCCGTGCATCGAATAGATGAAGTCGGTCAGCAGGCGCTGACTCGACGTTCGTGTTTTAACAGACACAGCGTCTTCGCTGTTCGCAACAGGGCCTTGCGAGCGACCCCTGGTGGGCCACCATCATCACATGTTTGGAAGATCCACACCGTTCAGAGAGTTCACAAGGTCAAACCGACCGTACTCTTGCTTGGGTACGAATTTTCTTGGAGGCTGCATGGATATGAAGGCTTCGACGCAGGATTGGATGACGCCAAGAAAATTGACGGGAGTTTCGACGAAGCCGATCCAAAAAATGATCACTTCCGACCGGTTTTTCATGGACAATCGAATGGACGGTCTGGATTTCGCGGATATATTCAAGCACGGTTCCCACCAATCAACAGCATTGACGCAGGCGAAGCTCTGTTACGCAACAGAGCCTACGGCCGATCTCCACGGGCCACGCAGAAGAGCTTCCAGGATGATCCACTCCATCCATCTTGATCAGGATGAAAACCCGTCCGTAGGGACGTTTTCTTTTTATAGAAACTGGGCCCCACGAAGAACGGTTGCATCATTGTTCTGCTGCGAAAGATGTTGCACGTGAACAGCTTACGCATTCTCCACCGACCTCACGTTTCGCACATTCTCACTGCCTTGCGTATGAGAGAGTCTCCGACTCTATCACAGCAGTACCCACCAGCTTCTATAAAAGGAAGGGAGAGCTGTGGAGCAAGGGGGGAGGATTCACGGCTGGAATCTCGAATTGGAGGCAGTGGCTGGACGTGGAGCATCTCAGCTTGGCTTTGGTAGAGCACCAGGAGAGTAGCTCTATTTTATGTTATTTTATTTTAATTTTTTGTTTGTTGAGATATTTTAGCCTGACCATGTTTCTGGGCTAAACCTCTTGGCTAGGGCCAAGAGGTGAAGCTTGTAGTGAGATGGGAGCCCCTATTTTATGCTTTTAATTTAAATTTATGAACTAAAGTTGATTTTAGTTTGATTATTAAGGGAATATTGTTTTAGTCTTTAATGGTCTGTTGTGACTGAAATTACAATGGGTTTGCAATGGCTTTGAGTATTTCCTTTGCTTTGTTATGTTTATGACGTCAGGAAGCCCTGTTGTTCACCATCGTCTCCTGGGCATGGTTGGATGTCGGTACCCTTCATAATTTTCATAATCATCTGATTGGTTGTCAATTAGTTTAATTCTGTTGTTTACTTTGTCCTTTGGGCGTGGTTTGGTGATAGAATCCATTCTAATTCATATACCTCTCATCTCTTGAAAGCTATATCAACATCAATTCATTTAATTTCCATGATTTGTGATACATGCATAAGATCTCCCTGATCTCTACAAGTGGATCCTCTGAATCCCTAGTTCCCTTCCTCTGAGTTTTCTTAAGTTTTAGAATTATTTCACAATTATTTTTCAATTGTTATTTGATTTAGAATTCATCTCATTCTAGTTCTAGTTCTAGTTAGTTTCAGATTACGTACAGGTTTCAGTCCCTGTGGATTCGACCTCGGTCTCACCGAGATTATTACTACATCACAACCCTATACTTGGGGAGTGAACAAATTTTTGGCGCCGTTGCCGGGGATTGACGGCTACGTAATTTGAAATTAATTAGTCTTAGAATTAAGGGTAAGATTAGGATTTTTCTAACTTTCTATTTCCTTAGGTTTTGTTCTCTTTTTAGAAACTAACCTAAGTGTCTTGTTTTGTAGGTTTTCTAACTCAGTAAGCTCTTTCTGACTTCTACTTTCTATCTCTTTCATTATTTACTTACTTTCTAGTTTAGCATTTTCCTAAATTATTTAGAGATTCCTACTTTCCTTTTTAGGATTTCTCTTTTGCTATTCTTCTTCTTAGAAATTTTCTACTCTTAGGCCTATTATCTTTAGAAACTAACTTGTTTCGTTTTATTTTACAGGTTTTAACTTAGGGATTTCAATTTGGTAATCTCCTTCCAACTCTCTCTTTCTTTCTAGATTTTCATTTTCTTTCTTAGAATTAGGTTTAGAATTTGATTGAGGGCTGCGAGTGTTTCATGCCCAAGTGGACCCGTGACAACACTCGACGTCTCTTGACCGAAGGAGGATTAGTTGAGGGGTTAACTGTCCATCGCAGGACTAGACACCGCTCGAATTCCCCTGAGTTAATTGAGGTTATGGCTGCAAATCAACCTCAAGCACTACCTCACCACAGGGATGAGGAAACACATGATGAGAATGAAGTGCATCAAGCACCCCCGCCTCGTACTTTACGAGATTATTTACAACCGGCGGGGGTGAGTACGCCCTCATGTATGATTTTTCCTGAAAACACAGGACAGATGGACATCAAGCCAGGAGTTATCCAACTCCTTCCTAAATTCCATGGGATTGAATCTGAAAGCCCATACTTACATTTGAAAGAGTTCGATGAGATTATAGCCACCTTATACTTTCCCAATGTATCCGAGGATACAATCAGGCTGAAACTCTTTCCTTTTTCCTTGAAAGAGAAGGCTAAGACGTGGTTACATTCACTGCGTCCTAGATCCATTGGCACATGGAATGATTTGCAGAGGGAATTCATAAAGAAATTTTTCCCACACCATAAAACAATTACCCTCAGAAAAGCAATCATGAACTTCGCCCAAAAGGAAGATGAAACATTCTACCAATGTTGGGAAAGGTTCAAGGATCTTGTCAGTTCATGCCCACAACACGGTTTTGAAATGTGGCGCATTACAAATTTCTTCTATGATGGACTGACATCTTCCATGCGCCAACTAGTCGAGACAATGTGTAATGGAGAATTCATGAATAAAGAGGTCGATGAGGTATGGGATTATCTCGATAGACTTGCCGAAAATGCACAATCTTGGGACCATTACCCAAAATCAAATACCACGTCTAGGCCAACTCAATCTAAGGAGAAAGGTGGAGTATATCTCCTGAAAGAAGAGGATGATGTAAATTTTAAAGTGACTAATCTCATACGAAGAGTCGAGGCCATGGAAGGAAAGAAGGATAAGGTCAATGAAATTGTTTGCGGCATCTGTGATTGCAACATTCACACAACTGAAAACTGTCCTACAATATCTGCCTTTCGAGGAGTGTTGAATGAACAAGCCAATGCCGTAAACAACTATCAAAGACCTTTTACTGGACCTAACTCCAACACGTACAATCCTGGTTGGAAAACTCATCCAAACTTTAGTTGGAGAAATGGGCAAACGGCTACCTCCCAAGGTTTTCTCAATCAAAATCCAAATCAAGGGAAACCTCAAGAAGAACCGGTTCAAAATCCCATACAAGAGCTGACTCAGGCGATGCGACGACTTACAGATTTTATGCAAAAGATAGATTCCCGTATGACGGTTATAGAAAAGGGGATGCTTCTTGCACAACCGCTCCCCAATCCTAAACCGCAGTACGAGTTAAATGATCCCAGCTCCTCAAATCAAATGGGGCACGCTAAATCCATCACCACTCTTAGGAGTGGGAAGATCATTGATAAAACCCTTCCAGTTAGGCCTGAAAAGCCTCAAGAACCAGAAGAGGACAATAAAGATAGATCTAGCGATACCCCACAAAAATTAGAACCGGAACTTCTAGAGAAGCCAGTTGCTCCGTTCCCCCAACGGTTGGTTGCACCAAAACGTCTTTCTAACTCTCAGGATATTCTGGAGGTGTTGAAACAAGTGAAAGTCAACATTCCTCTGCTTGATGTCGTAAAACAGATTCCTTCATATGCAAAATTTCTGAAAGACCTATGTACGACCAAAAGACGGCAGAGTATTCAAAAGAAGATTTTCTTGACTGAAAAGTGAGTGCCATCCTGAAGCAAGACATGCCGCAGAAATTCAAGGATCCCGGTAGCCCAACCATATCATGTGTAATCGGGAACCATCGAATTGATCACGCACTTCTTGACTTAGGAGCGAGCGTCAATCTGATTCCCTACTCGGTATACAAACAGTTAGGTTTGGGTGAGTTAAAACCCACTCTAACCACACTACAACTCGCCGATCGCTCTGTTCGTGTACCAAGAGGGATTATTGAGGATGTTTTGGTCCAAGTCGATAGATTTTACTACCCTGTAGATTTTATCATCTTGGACACCGAACCCATCAATAACATAAGCACTCAGATTCCTGTCATTCTTGGTCGCCCATTCCTTGCTACGTCAAATGCAATTATCAATTGCAGGAATGGTGTCATGACTATGTCTTTTGGAAATTTGACATTGGAGTCAAACATCTTTTTCAATAACGGCAACAACTCAGAGGATGATGTCGATATCCACGACATTAACATGATTGACTCTTTCGTGGAGGATACGACACCTCTGACCTTATCCTCCGACCCTCTCGAGACGTGCCTGGCTCACTCCCATGAGTTTGATGATGATATGATTAGGGAGACGTGTGCCTTGCTGGATACTGCACCGGTACTTGAAGTTAACCGGTGGAGGCCACAATTTGAAGAATTACCACAAACTGATGTAATGCCTCTACCGTCTAACCTCAAGGCACCGAAGCTTGACCTAAAACCTTTGCCCTCTGATTTGAAATATGCTTATTTAGGTCAAGGTGAGACATACCCGGTGGTGATCTCTGCCCACCTGGAGAAAGAACAGGAGAGTATGCTCAAAGCTACTCTCATTCAGCATAAGGGAGCCCTTGGATGGACGATCGCGGACCTCAAGGGAATCGACCCCTCGATTTGTACTCACCGCATATATCTTGAGGATAATGCGAAGACCGCTCGGCAACCACAGCGTAGACTAAATCCAAACATGAAGGAAGTGGTTAAGGCCGAGGTTCTCAAACTATTGGATGTGGGTATCATATACCCTATATCTGACAGTCAGTGGGTGAGTCCAACTCAGGTGGTTCCTAAGAAGTCCGGAATCACCATCATAGCCAATGCTAATAATGAACTCGTGCCGACTAGAGTCACTACTGGTTGGAGAATGTGCATTGACTACAGGAAATTGAATACCGTCACGAGGAAAGACCACTTTCCTTTACCATTCATTGATCAGATCCTGGAAAGATTAGCCGGTCATTCCTATTACAGTTTCCTTGACGGGTATTCGGGCTATAACCAAATTGAAATCGCCCCTGAGGACCAGGAAAAGACCACATTTACTTGCCCCTATGGCACCTTTGCTTACAGAAGGATGCCGTTCGGGTTATGTAATGCCCCTGCCACCTTTCAGCGATGTATGCTGAGTATCTTTTCTGACATGGTAGGGAAATATCTAGAGGTCTTTATGGACGATTTCTCGGTTTTTGGTTCATCTTTCAGCGAGTGCTTAGAGAATCTTAAATGTGTGCTGAAAAGATGTGAAGAAAAGAATCTAGTACTTAATTGGGAGAAGTGTCATTTCATGGTTCATAAGGGGATTGTCCTTGGACATATCATCTCGTCCAAGGGAATTGAGGTAGATAAGGCAAAAATCGATCTTATCTCTAACCTACCTCCACCCAAGAACATCAGGGATGTGCGATCCTTCTTAGGACACGCAGGATTTTACAGGCGATTCATAAAGGACTTTAGTCTTCTCTCTCGTCCTTTATGTAATCTTCTTCAAAAGGATGCTCCATACGAGTGGACTGAGCAGTGCCAGGAAGCTTTCACTAAGCTTAAGGGCACGTTAACCACCGCACCCATCATGCAGCCACCCGACTGGAGCCTTCCTTTTGAGCTTATGTGCGACGCTTCTGATTATGCTCTTGGAGCGGTTCTAGGCCAGAGAAAAGATAAGAGGCCATACGTCATACATTACGCAAGTAGGACCTTAAATCCTGCCCAAGTGAACTACTCGACTACGGAAAAAGAACTCTTAGCCGTAGTGTTTGCCTTGGACAAATTTAGGTCCTATTTGATTGGATCCAAGATCATTATCTATACAGATCATGCGGCACTTAAATATCTTCTTTCTAAGAATGATTCTAAGCCCCGCCTGATACGATGGATCCTTCTACTCCAAGAATTTGATTTAGAAATTAAAGATAAAAAAGGAGTAGAGAACGTAGTGGCCGATCACCTTTCTCGCCTTAATACCTCTGATTCCCTTGAGGCAACCCATATCAACGACATGTTCCCTGATGAACAACTGTTCAGAGTCTCCCACTCACCTTGGTTCGCTGATATTGCTAATTATCTTGCTACAGGTTCCATACCGACACAGTGGACTGCGCAAGATAAGAAGAAATTCTTCACCGAGGTGCGCAACTTTTTCTGGGATGATCCTTATTTGTTTAAATATTGCCCAGACCAGATCTTAAGGAGATGTGTGCCAGATGATGAGCATCAGAGTGTCATCTCCTTCTGTCACTCACAGGCCTGTGGTGGTCACTTTCTGCAAAAAAGACCACGGCCAAGATACTGCAGTGTGGCTTCTATTGGCCCACTATGTTCAGGGACACTCATGAGTTTTGCAAAGCTTGTGAGCGTTGTCAGAAGTTGGGAGCATTGTCCCGTCGAAATATGATGCCCTTGAATCCCATTCTTATCATAGAGGCATTTGATTGCTGGGGCATCGATTTCATGGGACCATTCCCCCAATCTTTCGGGAATTTATATATTTTGCTTGCCGTAGACTATGTCACTAAATGGGTCGAAGCGATTCCGTGTCGAACTAATGACCATCGCACGGTCATTAAATTCTTAAAAGAAAACATCATGTCCCGATTTGGAACGCCTCGAGCCATCATTAGTGATGGGGGATCACACTTTTGTAATAGGCCATTCGAGAGTTTAATGAAGAAATACGGTATCTCTCATAAGGTGAGCACCCCATACCACCCACAGACAAGTGGGCAAGCTGAGATTTCCAATAGGGAGATCAAACACATTTTGGAGAAAACGGTTAACCCTGACCGTAAAGACTGGTCAATCGATTGACCGATGCCTTATGGGCTTACCGTACTGCTTTTAAAACCCCTATTGGAATGTCTCCCTTTAGACTCGTCTATGGAAGGCTTGCCACTTGCCTGTGGAGTTGGAACATAGAGCCTACTGGGCGATCAAAAATCTGAATTTCAATCTGAACAACGCTGGCTCGCTACGCAAACTTCAATTAAATGAACTTGAAGAAATCCGGAACGACGCATATGAGAACTCGAGGATCTACAAGGACAGGATGAATTTCATGACCAACATATTCTACGAAAATCATTCACGCCAGGTCAGAAAGTCCTTTTGTATAATTCTCGTTTACATCTCTTTCCGGGTAAGCTTCGATCTCGTTGGACCGGCCCTTACATTGTTGTTACTACATATCCTCATGGGGCCGTCGAGATAAGAGATCCCGACAATGGCAAGGAATTTAAAATAAATGGACATCGCTTAAAGCCATTTGTCGAGAAATTTGATTCAGAAGACATGTCCATGCCTCTGACTGATCCTGTTTACCAGGAATGATCTCCTAGTCTGATGGAGTATAGGTAGGTTTATCGCTTTCATAGGACTAGGGTAGTTGTTTTATTTGTCTGGCTAAGACGGTAAACTTAGCGCTCCTGGGAGACAACCCAGCTTTTCATTCCATTTTCCTAGTCCAATGTTTGTGGGTAACATTACTGCAAACCCTCACGAGACTACAACTCGTCCACTAGGGGCAACCTAGGGGTTTAAAGGCTTGTTGCATACGCTAAATGCAATCGAAAGCACCTGCGAAAGTGGTATAGGTAGGATTTTATTTTTGTTATTTTTGTTACTTTCTCTCTTGTGCTGACCTGATTCCATGCTTCTATCTCTTGGAAAGTCTCCCTCGATTCATTATACAGGTACTATCTTCCCATCACTTTTTCTTTACTGTCGTTCTCCCTTGTGCATTGCATGCTTACATCTTTTACATTGAAGACAATGTAGATTTTTGGTTGGGGTTGTGGGAGATTAGGTAACCTAATCAGTGTTTTTCTTAGTCTTGAGCAAACATTGTGAAAATTTTTGAAAATTTCTGGAAATTCTTATGAATTTGAAGTAATTTGACGACCATCTTTAATTTAGAATTACAGGATGTAGAATGTTAGTGATTTATTACTCTTGGATTCAGTTGCTCGTTAGATTTCACAGTTAAGTTTGAATTATTAATCTATGCTTAACAAGTTGTAAACATTGATTGAGTCATGATTACACATACCACATCTCGCTTACACATTGAGGTTTCAGTTTGATATTGAAGGGTTAACTTGGTAATCACTAAGCATGGAAGGACCCAGCCTGAAAAATTGCCTGTCATGATCAATTGAAGAAAAAGAAAATACAAATGCCTTTGGAAAGGGGTGGGCGAATAATCTTCACCATAGGTTTGCTCCCTATAGGTGAGGATTGGACTCCCCTTCTTGGCGTTACCTTTAATGAAAAAGAAAAATAATAATAAATAAATAAAAATATCAAAGGCTGAAAGAAAGAAAAAAGAATGATCTATGAGGGACCTTTTAGTTTAGGTTTTTGGATTGTCCTGAATGCTCTTGTGGTTACCAACGTTATCATGAAATAGAGAATTGAATATTAATGTTGAAAGTCGGGATTACACTCTACACCCATGGAACTCAATGTTTATTATTCTAGTTTATGGATTAATATTTGAACTTGATTATGAAATTCACCGTGCATGGGAGGCCAGGAGAAATTGATAATCAACATTCATGAATCTTAGATTTCTCATATCTGAATCATTCTTCAAAATTCACTCGAGTTCATAGAGATTGTCCTGTATTTCTCAATTTATTTTTCGCATACTTTGCTCGGGACTAGCAAAATGCTGGTTGGGGGTTGTGTTGAGGGTCAAATATTGCATATCAGACCCCAGTTATTGCCTGGAGTTACGAGCATGATACTGTTTAATGCCCTATTTTAATTGTGTTTGTGTTGCAAGGTGAATTTACAAGCGTGGACGGAAAAGGGTACTAAAAGCATGAATTTAGCGCGCAGAAGTCACCAAGGCAAGGGATGAACCAGGATCGATGGATTTACACGTCGGAGATCCGAGAAATTCGAGAAACTGACGTTTAAGAGGCCTGAAAGCCTTCCAGAACGTCAGATTACAGGGTTCTCACCATCCGATCGGCTCAAAACTTCATACATATGATAGGGACCACAAATTAACCGTACACGTAAAATCTCACCCATTGGATCATTGTGGAAGTGGTCCAACGGACAGATCAGCCCATAAAACTCTGATTTGGGGCCCGCATGATATCTGGATATGCCTCAATTTTGGTATCAACTGGTTACATGAGATGATAAAGGAGATGGACGGTTTGGATTTTACATATACATCAAGGTGGGGCCCATTTTTATGTGAGTGGAGTGCAGAGGAACCATGCACTCGCCGTGCATCGAATAGACGAAGTCGGTCAGCAGGCGCTGACTCGACGTTCGTGTTTTAACAGACACAGCGTCTTCGCTGTTCGCAACAGGGCCTTGCGAGCGACCCCTGGTGGGCCACCATCATCACATGTTTGGAAGATCCACACCGTTCAGAGAGTTCACAAGGTCAAATCGACCGTACTCTTGCTTGTGTACGAATTTTCTTGGAGGCTGCATGGATATGAAGGCTTCGACGCAGGATTGGATGACGCCAAGAAAATTGACGGGAGTTTCGACGAAGCCGATCCTAAAAAAGATCATGTCCGACCGGTTTTTCATGGACAATCGAATGGACGGTCTGGATTTCGCGGATATATTCAAGCACGGTTCCCACCAATCAACAGCGTTGACGCAGGCGAAGCTCTGTTACGCAACAGAGCCTACGGCCGATCTCCACGGGCCACGCAGAAGAGCTTCCAGGATGATCCACTCCATCCATCTTGATCAGGATGAAAACCCGTCCGTAGGGACGTTTTCTTTTTATAGAAACTGGGCCCCACGAAGAACGGTTGCATCGTTGTTCTGCTGCGAAAGATGTTGCACGTGAACAGCTTACGCATTCTCCACCGACCTCACGTTTCGCACATTCTCACTGCCTTGCGTATGAGAGAGTCTCCGACTCTATCACAGCAGTACCCACCAGCTTCTATAAAAAGAAAATGTCCCTACGGACGGGTTTTCATCCTGATCAAGATGGATGGAGTGGATCATCCTGGAAGCTCTTCTGCGTGGCTCGTGGAGATCGGCCGTAGGCTCTGTTGCGTAACAGAGCTTCGCCTGCGTCAACGTTGTTGATTGGTGGGAACCGTGCTTGAATATATCCGCGAAATCCAGACCGTCCATTCGATTGTCCATGAAAAACCGGTCGGACATGATCTTTTTTAGGATCGGCTTCGTCGAAACTCCCGTCAATTTTCTTGGCGTCATCCAATCCTGCGTCGAAGCCTTCATATCCATGCAGCCTCCAAGAAAATTCGTGCACAAGCAAGAGTACGGTCGGTTTGACCTTGTGAACTCTCTGAACGGTGTGGATCTTCCAAACATGTGATGATGGTGGCCCACCAGGGGTCGCTCGCAAGGCCCTGTTGCGAACAGCGAAGACGCTGTGTCTGTTAAAACACGAACGTCGAGTCAGCGCCTGCTGACCGACTTCGTCTATTCGATGCACGGCGAGTGCATGGTTCCTCTGCACTCCACTCACATAAAAATGGGCCCCACCTTGATGTATATGTAAAATCCAAACCGTCCATCTCCTTTATCATCTCATGTAACCAGTTGATACCAAAATTGAGGCATATCCGATATCATGCGGGCCCCAAATCAGAGTTTTATGGGCTGATCTGTCCGTTGGACCACTTCCACAATGATCCAATGGGTGAGATTTTACGTGTACGGTTAATTTGTGGTCCCTATCATATGTATGAAGTTTTGAGCCGATCGGATGGTGAGAACCCTGTAATCTGACGTTCTGGAAGGCTTTCAGGCCTCTTAAACGTCAGTTTCTCGAATTTCTCGGATCTCCGACGTGTAAATCCATCGATCCTGGTTCATCCCTTGCCTTGGTGACTTCTGCGCACTAAATTCATGCTTTTAGTACCCTTTTCCGTCCACGCTTGTAAATTCACCTTGCAACACAAACACAATTAAAATAGGGCATTAAACAGTATCATGCTCGTAACTCCAGGCAATAACTGGGGTCTGATATGCAATATTTGACCCTCAACACAACCCCCAACCAGCATTTTGCTAGTCCCGAGCAAAGTATGCGAAAAATAAATTGAGAAATACAGGACAATCTCTATGAACTCGAGTGAATTTTGAAGAATGATTCAGATATGAGAAATCTAAGATTCATGAATGTTGATTATCAATTTCTCCTGGCCTCCCATGCACGGTGAATTTCATAATCAAGTTCAAATATTAATCCATAAACTAGAATAATAAACATTGAGTTCCATGGGTGTAGAGTGTAATCCCGACTTTCAACATTAATATTCAATTCTCTATTTCATGATAACGTTGGTAACCACAAGAGCATTCAGGACAATCCAAAAACCTAACTAAAAGGTCCCTCATAGATCATTCTTTTTTCTTTCTTTCAGCCTTTGATATTTTTATTTATTTATTATTATTTTTTTTCATTAAAGGTAACGCCAAGAAGGGGAGTCTAATCCTCACCTATAGGGAGCAAACCTATGGTGAAGATTATTCGCCCACCCCTTTCCAAAGGCATTTGTATTTTCTTTTTCTTCAATTGATCATGACAGGCAATTTTTCAGGCTGGGTCCTTCCATGCTTAGTGATTACCAAGTTAACCCTTCAATATCAAACTGAAACCTCAATGTGTAAGCGAGATGTGGTATGTGTAATCATGACTCAATCAATGTTTACAACTTGTTAAGCATAGATTAATAATTCAAACTTAACTGTGAAATCTAACGAGCAACTGAATCCAAGAGTAATAAATCACTAACATTCTACATCCTGTAATTCTAAATTAAAGATGGTCGTCAAATTACTTCAAATTCATAAGAATTTCCAGAAAATTTCAAAAATTTTCACAATTTTTGCTCAAGACTAAGAAAAACACTGATTAGGTTACCTAATCTCCCACAGCAGATCAGGCCACCATAGCAGCAACAACAGTAGCAGAGACCTCAGAGGAGACCTGCACCTCTTCAACAGGCCTAGGGCAGAATTTATGCCGCCTAGCAGGAACCTCAGTCATTAGGAGGGGTCGTCGAGGGTACTCTCCCGGTTTCTGCATGCATTGCACATGTATTGTTTGATTCTGGTGCATCGCATTCCTTTGTGGCCAATGATTTTTGTCGATCGACCGGTTTGCTGATGGAGCCTGCCCGCGAGGATTTGTATGTGTCGACGCCCTTGGGGAAGACTACGGTGTTGGGCCGGTTTTACACATCTTGCCCCGTTCTAATTAGGGATATCTTTTTGCCTGCAAATTAGTTCGTATTGCCGATGTCCGAGTTTGATGTCATCCTGGGCATGGATTCGCTCATCGAGTACCACGCCATGTTAGATTGCTCCGCGAGGATAGTCACGTTCTGTATACTCGGAGTGCCAGAGTTCCAGTTTGTTGTTGACTCCAGAGGAAAGTAGCTTTCTTGCCTGTTGTCATGTGCCATTGACGAATCAGTCTCTTTGAGTATCGACCAGTTGCCAGTAGTTTGTGGTATTCCTGATGTGTTCCAGGAGATTCCAGGGTTACCACCTCATCGGCACATCGAGTTCCAAATTGATCTCGTGCCTGGTACCGCGCCTATTTCAAAGGCCCCATATCGTATGGCACCGTTGGAGTTGTGGGAACTGCAGAACCAGTTGGACGAGTTGTGTGAGTTAAGCTTTATCCGTCTGAGCAGTTCGCCGTGGGGAGCACTGGTACTCTTCGTGAAGAAGAAGGATATAAGTGTTATGGTTATTTGCTCCTTTTATTGTCAAATTTTGTTGTGCCAAAACCACAGTCTGTATCTTGTGTAATACATTGATATATATGTTCAAGGCAATGCATCACATGTACAAGGACAATACTTCAAGTCAAGAACAAAGATCTCCTTCAAAAACTGCAAGATCAAGTACATTGTTCTCTTCTGTATGCTTTAGAGTTTTTAGAACTACGTTGAAAGACGAGATCTTGTTCAAGACTCAAGGTGTAGTACAACTCAAGAACTACAAGTTCAAGGTTCCAAAGATCTCAAGTTCAAGCTTCAACATGTGTCGAGATCTCAAGCTTCATGAACTTTAAAGATCACTAATCATTTGAAGAAAAGAATGTTCAATGTTCATACTTCATGTCTTAGGTATGAAAGACCTTAGATTGGCCTTAGGGTAGGTCATTTTGAATACATAATTTAAATTAAATTACTTTATAGATGTTTGGTCTGTTCTACGACTAGTCCTGGACTCTGTTCGACTAGTCCTGGCACTGGCTCGACCAGTACAAGAAATTCCATGATCAGTCCTAAGTCGTTACAAATTTTTAAAATTTTTTGGTTGAGCTAAGACTAGTCCTGGAGTCTGCTTGACCGGTCGTGTGAATACTGTCGACTCGTCCACGAACAGTCCAACAGCTACGACTCAAACTTCAGCAACCATTCCTGGTTCCTCATGACCAGTCGTGGAGGTCCCTTGACCGGTCATGCAAGGTCTACGACCAGTCGTGGAACGGTTTTATCCAATCGCGCTTAAATTTTTAAAATACAGTTCGTCCTACGACTAGTCGTAGTGTCTTCACGACCAGTCATAGACATGATTTCTGCAACTATAAATAGAGCACGATTTTTAGAGTTTGAAAATTCAATTAAAGTAAAATCAAGGATCACTCTGAGAGATAAGTTTGTAATCTTTTTAAGCTAGATTGTGCATATTTAATATTCTCTTTTGTTAGCTTTTTATATTTGATTTTGTTTTTGCATTCCAATCTAATTTGAAAGAGGAATTGTGATGTTCCACTTCTTGGAATCAAAATCAAATAGAGCTAGCCCAACTTGATTTAATTTAAAATCAATTTAAAATCTATAATCATTTCTTAAGTGAGCATTGGACATTGAACTTTTATTTAAACTTCTACTCTGATTTGGTTCTTCCGGGCTGCAACAAAAGGAGAAATCCAGGTATTTTACATTTGTGTAAATCTTCTATTTTGGTTTCTTTTGAGATTAAGCCAGAAAAATCTCATTATTTTGGTTTATCTGAGGTGATCTAGAAAACTCAGAGTGTGGGGTTTTTGAATTGTGTAAGCCCATTTGAAAGACACAATTTTGAGGGTTTTAGGTGAACTTGAGAAAAACCTATTTCATAGTGAACGTTAATATCCACTATGTGAGGATATTAGGAGTGGAGTAGCAAGCTGTGTGGCTATTGTTTAACAGTTGGTGAATACACAGGCGAACCACTATAATTCTTTGTGTCTTGTGATTTGAATGTTTATTTATTTTTCTATATTTTTTTATCATTCAAAGTTGTGGGATGTATATGTGGATGTGAATGTTGTAATACTTACATTTCAAGCATTGTGGGGAATGTTGTAATAGTTTAGACTTCCATTCTTGCTATTTACTTTTTATTCCTCTTCAGTTTGAGATATTGATACTTAAACCGTTCTAGTAAGGTTATCCTACCATAAACCCTTGGTTTTTATGGTGCAAGGTTGTCTTTAGAACAACATTTGTATCAACCTCTCAAAACTAGAATTTTCAGGTTGTTTTACATTTCCGTACAGTGATTTGTTTAAAGTGTTATCTTTCTTTTATTCATTTAAATTCCGCTGTTAAAAGTTTTAATTTGGCATAGTCCTATTCACCCCCTCCCCCCTCTAGGACATACAACTTGGCCTTTTCAAAGGATGGCTCGTTGAGGCTTTGCATAGATTACCGCGAGCTCAATAAGGTCATGATCAAGAACAAGTACCCGCTTCCAAGGATCGATGATTTGTTTGATCAGCTACAGGAGGCACAGTTCCTTTCGAAGATAGACTTGAGGTCCGGTTATGATTAAGTTCAGGTCTGAGATGAGGATATCAGGAAGATAGCCTTCAGGACGCGTTATGGTCATTTTGAGTTTCAGGTTATGTCCTTCGGACTGACCATTGTGCCTGCATTATTCATCCAGTTGATGAACGAGGTCTTCCGTCCGTATCTCGACCAATTTGTTGTGGTGTTCATCGATGACATTCTGATATATTCGAAGACCTGTGAGGAGCATGAGCGGCATCTGGAGATTACCTTGCAGACCCTCCATGCACACTACCTTTATGCAAACCTGGAGAAGTATGAGTTCTGACAGGAGGAGGTGAAGTTCCTCCGTCATGTAGTGACGAGGCAGGGAGTCGTAGTGGACCCCTCCAAGATTGATGTCGTGCGTCAGTGGGGTCAGTCCACGAACGCGTCCGAGATCCACAGTTTCATTAGTTTGGCGGGCTACTACCGATGTTTCATTGAGGGATTCTCTCGTATTGCAGCCCCGTTGACAAGATTGACCCGGAAGGGTGTCGAGTTCGTTTGGAGCGACGTTTGTAAGTAGGCATTTGTGGAGCTGAAGGACCTCCTCACATCCTCTCATGTCCTCACTTCTCCTTCTGGGAGTGATGGATTTATTGTATTTACCAATGCCTCGCGGGTTGGCTTGGGTGTTGTCCAATTACAGCACGGGAAGCCGGTGACTTATGCATCTTGCCAGCTCAAGGTCCATGAGCGGAACTACCCCACTCATGATTTGGAGCTAGTTATAGTTGTCTTCCCCCTGAAGCTGTGGAGGCACTATCTCTATGGGGTAAGGATTGAAAGTGCACCTACTTGTGCCCTGGTTTGTCGAGTTACGTGTGTGGTGAGTCGGACTGGCTACAGAGCTTGATAGGAAGAACAATTCAAGCGTCTGCCTCGATCGGATGTGTGGAAGCTCGCAATAGGTAAATCATAGCCTTACATCCCATGTCCCAAAACACCAGGTGATTAAAACCCTTAAAACAAGATAGACATCTTAGGATTTTTGTGGTGAGAAAACTTTTTACAAAATAGGAAAATCTCTAAATTTTTCTCGCCTTTTCGATTTTATCGAAGCACCCTCGATATGATTGACTTGTTCTGTCGATGTTCTCGATATCTTAACGATACTATCGATAAGAGGACCAAAATGTCCAGCAACTAAATATTCATCTGGACGGATTTATCAATATATCGATAAACCTATCGATATCATCGATAAAAGCACTAAATATGTCTAGCAGCTACACAATATATCTCGACGAATTATCAATGTATCGATACTCATATCGATATCATCGATATTCAAATCTCGAGACCATCGAGAGTGGCTCGATAAGATCGACAGGCAGATTTCCGGCGCCCCTGTTTTTTAATAAAAATCTCAAAATTCTTCGATATATCGATGACCTCTCGATATGATATGAATTCAAATATCGATAAGATCAGAGGTCCATCGATGATATCAATGGTGGGCACACTCTTCTTACAGTAGATATTTCAGGATGTTCTTTAACTATGATCAGGGGCCCTTCGATTTAATCGATATTCAAATATCGATGATATCGACACCAGATCGATTGCATCGAACTAAGCCATAATCTGTCCAGCAAGTTCAAAGATAAATCTGCTGAAATTATCGATGCCTCGACTCTGATCTCAATATCATCAACATTCAAATTCCGATGACCTCGACGGTTCCCCCGATCATTCATGAAAACCTGAAATATTTTCAAAGTCAAGTCTCTCTCATTTTTTTATGTGTTGAGGGATCAATCCATTCATCGATGGAATCGGAGTTTGAAATCTGATGACATCGACAACTGTTTCGATTCATCGACCTATTGGCAAGGAGTTTCAAAAGCGTATGATATCGAGTCCGAGTCATCGAGCAGACCATCGATGCTATCGAGAGTATACACTCGATGATATCGAACCTGCTCGATGATATCGAACTCTGTCATAAATGTGACCGTTTTATATCCGTTGGAACTTCTTACCTATATATAGAGGACTTGTTCTTTGTTGCTGTAAGAGAGAAAAGAGAGAGCTTTTGTGTGTTTCAACTTACATCTTATACCTAAAGCCTTTCTCTCTAGGGAGCTCATCCTCCAATCCACCCTTATCATTGATATTAAATAGAGTGGATTGGGGAATGAACTTCCGCATTCAAGGATCCTTCAGCTACCACCTTAATGACAAATCATTAAGCTGGGATGCCATGAATGCATAAGGGAGGAACTACTCTATCTTCCTTATGAGAAAATCTTTAGAGAGTAGGATTCCATCTCACCCTTGACCCAACCCGAAGCCAAGCATTGGTATATCATCTTGCGTTGTGGATCAAGGGAGCTGAAGACTCTTCGTCAATAAGGAGGAGGAGATCTTTGGCGCTGTGCTTAACGGGACTCATCAACTTATCTGTAAGTATCTAGAGTCCAGAGGATACTTGTGATCATTCCTTTCTAAGTCTTGGTCCTAAGTGGTTCTCACCCTTTGAAGTCCTCAAGGAGGCCTCCGGCGGGAGTGTACGTAGTGGGTGCATAGTATGGACCCTTACTCTTGTGTAGGGCATAAACTGTTAGGTCCTTGTATAAGTCCTTAACCTGTGTGGTCTAAAATCCGGGTGCGTTGTGTGGACCCTTGCTCTATGGAGAGCATAAATCTGGTTAGGAGTGAACTAGTAAAACTCTGGGTTTGAGGTGAACCGCGTAAAACCTCTGTAAAGGTTGAAGGTGAACCTGCTTTAAAACCTTAGGTTAGAGGTGAACCCTGGGAAACCTCCTTAGTGAAATCCGGTACACTCAAGGGTTGAGTGCGGCCACCGGGAGTGGAGTAGACTTATCGTCGAACCACTATAAAATGACTGTGCCTGTGGTTGCTTTTCTATATGTGTGATTTATGTCAATGCATTCATATTCATATATCTGATCACATCTCACACACATACACAGTCATATCCAACATAGACTAAGTTGCATATTGTTATATCTTGATTAGTTTGTGATTGGATCCTCTACTTGGCTTGGAAGCCAGTAGAGTTACATTTGAGTAATCCTAAGAATTACTTACATCATAGGATTAGAGTGATAGGATTTTTAAATAAATAATAAATCTTTAAAAAGTCCTATTCACCCCCCTCTATGACGTATTGACATATTCCAACTTCAACTCAAGCAGTCTTCACCGCTATTTCAATTGGTATTAGAGCGGGTCTCTCTTTAAGGGCTCACTGCCTAGAGAGTGATCTTGATTGAAGTTGGGAATATGGCCAAAGGAGAGGGCTCATCAGTCACTAGACCTCCAGTGTTTGACGGTTCAAATTATGCATACTGGAAGGCTAGGATGCACTACTTTCTGAGATCTTTGGATTATGACGTTTGGGATATAGTTGAAAGTGGATATGTGCCACCTACTAAACAAATTGTACTTGATAGTGGCACAACAATCACAAAGCCCAAACCCAAATAAAAGTAGACAGCATTCGACAAAGAAAGGCAAATATCTGAAGCCAAGGCTATGAATGCTATCTATTGTACCGTGTCCCATGACATATTCAATCAGATAAGTATGTGTGGGACATCAAAAGAACCATGGGATTTACTGGAAACAACCCATGAAGGCACAAGTACTGTGAAGAGGTCCAAACTTCAATTATTGACCTCACAGTTCGAAAGTCTCAGAATGGAAGAGCATGAGACATTTATGGAGTTCTTTACAAAGTTAAATATTATCTGTAACTCCATTGGTGGATTAGGAGAGAAAGTTCCGGTACCAAAAATTTGTAGGAAAATTTTAAGATCCCTACCGGAGCGATTTAATCCCAAGGTGACAACAATTGAGGAGTGTAAGAACATAGTCGAGATGAAAGTAGAACTGGTAGGTTCCCTACAAACTTTTGAACTACACTTCACTCAATCCCAAAAATCCAAAAACACTGTCCTAAAAACTTCAAAGAAAACAACTCACGAGGACAGTGAAAGTGAAAGAGAGGATGATGATGAGGAAGTGGCTTTGCTGGCACAAAGATTCAAAAGAATCGCGGCCGTCCCTCTAGAGGTAGAAAGGTGGATAACAAACTCTCTGCAAGCAAATTTGGCAAAAAGACCAAAGAACCACAATGGTATGCCTGTTGAGAGTATGGACATCTATCTACTAATGCCCAAATAGAAAAACCAAGGGCAAGGCAATGGCCGCCACGTGGGATGATACAGATGAGTCAAATTCAAAATCTAGTGACTCAGAAAGCGATGGAGATCGGAAATCATTGAAAATACTCATGGGCTCGACAGCTTCAATTATTCCCACTGAATCTGAGAACGAGAAAGGACAGCTAGCCATGGAATCATCCTCATCCGATAGTGGAAAAGAAGAAGAAGAAATAGAAAAGGATAAGCTACATGATGCTTACAATCAGCTTTATATCCATGGCATCAAAGTGGCTAAAAGACTGGGAATATCTGAGAATAAAAACCAATTGCTGCAAACAGATTTAGACAAAACTGTAGAAATCAATACACATCTGATCAATGATTTACAGCAACGTCACTTGGATAATGATAAGCTTGAGAGAATTAACACCTTCCTTAAATCTGAGACTGAAAAACTAAGCAAACAGGTTGAGCAATTAAAAGATAAGAATATGCTCCTTCAAAATGAAAATCACGCACTCCTGTTTAATCTAGAAGAGTCCAGAAAAACTGCCAAGAAAAACTGTATGTTTTCCCAGAATGGTGAGAAGTTAGAAAAACTTTTAGGCATGGGAAAATGTGGAGAGGATAAAAAGGGATTAGGTTATGGAAAAACTAGAACAAAAACTAAATATAATGCACAACCTTTTGGAAAATCTGTTGCCTCTAGTAGTAACATCAGACCTATCCCAGCTCGTCACAAAAATGGTAAGACAGTTTATGAGTTGAACAAAAGTAATATGCAATCATCACTACTTGTGCTAGTTGACAGGATGAAGGAGTCATTAAGTCATGTGGATAAATCGGACAAGATGAACAAATCTACCACAAGTAAAACTCCTGTCACAAAGTGGATGATTAAGGAAAAGCCTAACTGCCTTATTACACATTCAGATCATCTACCAGGCAATGAGGTCAAATGGTACCTTGACAGTGGTTGCTCTCGACATGTCACAGGTGACAAATCCCTTCTCTCCAACTATAAAAATCTTTATAAAGGGATAGTCACCTACGGAGATGGAGCCACTGCCAATGTAATTAGACAAGGAATGATAAGAGGAATTGACTTGCTTAAAAATGAGAATGCTTTTTGCATAAAAGGACTAGCACATAATCTGTTAAGCATCTCTCAAATCTGTGATAATGGGCATGTGGTCAAATTCAACAAAGAAGAATGCGATATCCTAGATCAATCAGGAAAATTAGTAATTAAGGGTCATTGCACAAACAACCATTGCTACATCATCAAAGGCATAGAAAGGACTAATGCCTAGAGATAATGAGCAGAGAAAAACAAGTCCAGATCATTCATCTAGATCCGGATATTTGCTGAAATGATGCAATTCTGTTGAGCGTAAAATGATACATCTGAGGTTTCTCACCTCAATCTTTTATAGATAAACATGAAAATGTTTATAATTTCTTATGTACAGTAATTATACATAATTTTGTTGTGTATGATATTGATAAACTTGAAGGGTCGAAAAAGAACAATATTCTTCTTCATTCCTATCGATCTGTTATTTCCGATTAATCGATCATGGGTCGATGTCATCGACGACTCTTCAGAATGTGGAAAGTCACGGATCGGGACTACTATCGAAGCAGTTACCGATGACTTCAGATATGGTTTATCAATACAATCAAAAGTAAGTTCGATAAAATCGAAGACTCCTGGCCGATAAAAGGCAATCGAGTGAAAGAATTTTATTTCTCAGAAAATTTTTCTGTTTTACACTCTGCTCGAATCCTCGGCCAGAAGAGCATTAACGGGTCCCAGAAGCATCAAAAGAAACGGGTATTATCCTTCCATTCATTCACTCCAGAGTCTAATCTCACACCTGGTTGGGTACTTTCCATTCTCTTGGTTGACCTTTCTCGCCTCTTACCCTGAAAAATCATGAACAAAGGGAAAGGTAAGTCCCTTTCTCAGTCTTCAAGAGGGAAAGCAAAACAACCTAGTATGCATCAACTCACTTCATCTGTAAGTCATTCAGACACTGTCATTGAACGTCTAGTTCTCAACAGCGTCATCGAGTCATTTGGTATCGATCTACTTCTTGAAGTCATTGGATGGCAAAATATTTTGAATCTTGGTGGTACTTATCAAATTGGAGTAATTCATGACTTCCTCAGCAAATGTCAGATTATTTGTGATGATCCACCTTGCATTCAAGTAGAGTTACAGCATTACTCCAAGCACATCACTCCCATCACCTTAGGTAGCCTCTTAGATCTCCAAGTCACTCACATTCCTATTACGAACCGGAATCTATATGGTCTTGGTGTCTGGGGCGAGATAACACGTGCACTATGTCAGGGAACTACTATTTCTCGAAATGATGATAATTCTCTTCACATCAATCATCTTGGACCCACTTTTAAAATTCTCCACAGTATTTTTGGGTCCAATGTCTATCCTTGTGATGTGAATGGTAATCATCTATCTCCCTTTGTGTTGAATGTGCTGTATGATGTATATCAGGAAGTTCAAGTGTGCCTTCCAACACTTCTTCTTAAACAGCTAATTCGAGTCCTTCAAGGAAACTATCAGGATACACTAGTATTTCCTGCACTCATCTGTAAATTAGCTCATCATGTTGGTATACCTGCCTCATCTGATAGAATCTATCCAAAGAAGTGGTTTGACAGTGACGCAGTTCAGGTGGCACAACAGCTATGTCTTCCTTCAGTTCCTCCTGGGAACAGTGCTCCCTTACAGTCAGCTGCTCCATATGCTCCTCCATCATATCCATGGGGATCCAATCAAACGCCATTGCTTAGTCCAGAGTCTATAACAAATCGTCAAACCCATCACCTCGAACGCCACCTACTGAATGGTATGGCAAGTATGGAGGAGTGATTTCACAACTGTGAGAGACGTCTCACCGTGATTGAAGAGAAAGTCGATGCACTCCAGCAAACGAATCAGCAAATGGTGGACTTGCTCACATATGGTGAGTCTCGAAGACGATAGGAGCTGACTGTGCAAGTTCCATTTCTTTTGTGCCATATATGGGCCAGATATGTGTTTTGGTAACTACTGGGTGTGGCAGTATAATTTTTTTTTGTATTGTTGAACTGAACGTTTTTTTTTTTTTGAACTGGTTGATTACTGCTATTTATGGCAGTATGTGTGGATATTTTGGTCTTATCTCAAGTATGGCTTAATAGAATTCTTATCATTAATGCTATATTGTCTCTAGTTCCCCCTGGTTTATCAAGTCTCTGATTTGGAATGCATGAGATGCCTTTAATGAATATTTTAACTGCTTTACCACTGCTCTATCTTATCCTACATGCATTCATGACTTCTAAAAATGATGTTTGTTTCAAAATGATTTCATTTTTATACATCTGTATCTGTTGGTTCTCCCATGCAATTCATTCTTCAGTCAATATCACTTGTTATACCTTTGCCAATGACTGACAAAAAGGGGGAGAACAATTCAAAACACCCTGAGTGAAAAATTGTGTATCTATCTATGTTAATGCAGGTGTTAGGGGGAGCAGCTGTAAGAAATAGGGAGTTTTGAAGTAAGGGGGAGCGGATACTTCTAGAATGTGTACATGGGTAGAAACATTGTAAAATTGTGTAAAAATATGTACACATAATTTAGGGTGTGTCTAGAAGTGTTTTAGGGTGTTTTGGATATTTTGTCACGTAATTGACAAAGGGGGAGATTGAAAGTGCACCTACTTGTGCCCTGGTTTGTTAAGTTACGTGTATGGTGAGTCAGACTAGCTACAGAGCTCGATAGGAAGAACAACTCAAGCGTCTGCCTCGACCGGATGTGTGGAAGCTCGCAATAGGTAAATCATATCCTCACATCCCATGTCCCAAAACACCAGGTGATTAAAACCCTTAAAATAAGATAGACATCTTAGGGTTTTTGTGGTGAGAAAACTTTTTACAAAATAGAAAAATCTCTAAGTTTTTCTAGCCTTTTCGATTTTATCGAAGAACCCTCAATATAATCGACCTGTTCTGTCGATGTCCTCGATATCTTAACGATACTATTGATAAGAGGACCAAAATGTCCAGCAACTAAATATTCATCTAGACGGATTTATCGATGTATCGATAAACCTATTGATATCATTGATAAAAGCACTAAATATGTCCAGCAGCTACACAATATATCTCGACAAATTATCGATGTATCGATACTCATATCGATATCATCGATATTCAAATCTCGAGGCCATCGAGAGTGGCTCGATAAGATCGACAGGCAGATTTTCGGCGCCCCTGTTTTTTTAATAAAAATCTCAAAATTCTTCGATATATCGATGACCTCTCAATATGATCTGAATTCAAATATCGATAAGATCGGAGGTCCATCGATGATATCGATGGTGGGCGCACTCTTCTTACAGTAGATATTTCAGGATGTTCTTTAACTATGATCGGGGGCCCTTCGATTTAATCGATATTCAAATATCGATGATATCGACACCAGATCGATTGCATCGAACTAAGCCATAATCTGTCCAGCAAGTTCAAAGATAAATCTGCTGGAATTATCGATGCCTCGACTCTGATCTCGATATCATCAACATTCAAATTCTAATGACCTCGACGGTTCCCTCGATCATTCATGAAAACCTGAAATATTTTCAAAGTCAAGTCTCTCTCATTTTTTCATGTGTTGAGGGATCGATCCATTCATCGATGGAATCAGAGTTCGAAATCCGATAACATCGACAACTGTTTCGATTCATCGACCTATTGGCAAGGAGTTTCAAAAGCGTATGACATCGAGTCCGAGTCATCGAGCAGACCATCGATGCTATTGAGAGTATACGCTCGATGATATCGAACCTGCTCAATGATATCGAACTCTGTCATAAATGTGACCATTTTATATCTGTTGAAACTTCTTGCCTATATATAGAGGACTTGTTCTTTGTTGCTGCAAGAGAGAAAAGAGAGAGCTTTTGTGTGTTTCAACTTACATCTTATACCTAAAGCCTTTCTCTCTAGGGAGTTCATCCTCCAATCCACCCTTACCATTGATATTAAATAGAGTGGATTGGGGAATGAACTTCTGCATTCAAGGATCCTTCAACTACTACCTTAATGGCAAATCATTAAGATGGGATGCCTTGAATGCATAAGAGACGAACTACTCTATCTTCCTTATAAGAAAATCTTTAGAGAGTAGGATTCCATCTCACCCTTGACCCAACCCAAAGTCAAGCATCGGTATATCATCTTGCGTTGCGGATCAAGAGAGCTGAAGACTCTTCGTCAACAAGGAGGAGGAGATCTTTGGCGTTGTGCTTAACGGGACTCATCAACTTATCTATAAGTATCTATAGTCCAAAGGACACTTGTGATCATTCCTTTCTAGGTCTTGGTCCTAAGTGGTTCTCACCCTTTGAAGTCCTCAAGGAGGCCTCCGGCGGGAGTGTACATAGTGGGTGCATAGTATGGACCCTTGCTCTTGTGTAGGGCATAAACTGTTAGGTCCTTGTGTAGGTCCTTGACCTGTGTGGTCTAAAATCCGGGTGCGTTGTGTAGACCCTTGCTCTATGGAGAGCATAAACATCTGGTTAGGAGTGAACCAGTAAAACTCTGGGTTTGAGGTGAATCACGTAAAACCTCTATAAAGGTTGAAGGTGAACCTGCTTTAAAACCTTAAGTTAGAGGTGAAACCTGGGAAACATCCTTAGTGAAATCTGGTACACTCAAGGGTTGAGTGCGGCAGCTGGGAGTGGAGTAGACTTATCGTCGAACCACTATAAAATGACTGTGCCTGTGGTTGCTTTTCTATATGTGTGATTCATGTCAATGCATTCATATTCATATATCTAATCACATCTCACACACATACACAATCATATCCAACATAGACTAAGTTGCATATTGTTATATCTTGATTAGTTTGTGATTGGATCCTCTACTTGGCTTGGAAGCCATTAGAGTTACATTTGAGTAATCCTAAGAATTACTTACATCATAGGATTAGAGTGATAGGATTTTTAAATAAATCATAAATCTTTAAAAAGTCATATTCACCCCCCTCTATGACGTATTGACATATTCGAACTTCAACTCAAGCAGTCTTCACCGCTATTTCAAGGTTCGTGCTCTTCTCCGACCACAAGAGCTTAAAGTATTTGTTCTCTCAGTCCGAGCTGAACATGAGGTAGAGGCGTTAGATGGAGCTCCTGAAGGACTATGATTTTGATCTTTAGTACCACCCAGGCAAGGCATACGTGGTGGCGGATGCCCTCAGCCATCAGCCACGGGGTCTGGTGGCGCGCATGATGATTCAGGAGTGGAGGATTCTTGAGGATGTGTCAGCTTTTGACTTCGAGATCAGCTTGCAGTCTTCTATTGTGCAGTTATTGATCCTGTCGATTCAACTCTCTCTTCTCGAATGGGTGATCGAGGCTTAGCAGGCAGTTGAGTCAGTACAGAGTTATCAGGCAGATGCAGCATCTGAGAGTCAGTCAGATTGTCAGATTGGTTCTGATGGTGGACTTCACTTCAGAGGCTGATTATGTGTCCGGGATATTCCTGATTTGCACAAAAATCTTATGACCGAGGCACATCGATCGCGGTTCTTTATCCACCCTGGCTTGACGAAGATGTATCGCGATATGAAGCATCGGTATTTTTGGGCGGAGATGAAGCGTCAGATAGTCAGTTTTGTGGTCGAGTGTGACACATGCCAGCATGTCAAGGCCGATCATCAGAGACCCCGTAGTCTATTGCAGCTGTTGAGCATCCTGATGTGCAAGTGGGAGCACATATCTACTGATTTTGTCATGGGTTTACCGAGGACACAGCGCAGTCATGATGTCATCTGGGTTGTCGTGGACCGTTTGACGAAGTAGGCACATTTTCTTGTGATTCGTGAGACCGGACATGTGGACCGGCTCGTCAAGCTGTTTGTTGATGAGATCGTGAGACTGCACAGTGTTCTTGTCTCGATCGTTTCAGACCGAGACCCAAAGTTCACGTCTCAGTTTTGGAGGGAGCTTCCATATAGCGATGGGGACTGATTTGCAGCTCAGCACCGCATACCATCCACAGCCCGATGGCCAGACCGAGAGGGTCAACTAGATCTTTGAGTATATGCTTCAGGCCTGCACAATTAATTTCTCAGGTAGTTGGGACGAGCACCTGCGATTGGCTGAGTTCGCATACAACAACGGCTATCGGGCGACCATTGACATGGCTCCTTTTGAGGCTTTACATGGCAGACTGTGGCATATCTCTGAGTTGTTGGACCGAGGTTAGAGAGTGGCGTCTCATAGGTCCAGAGCTTGTGTAGCAGACATCAGAGGTCATCGACATCATCAAGCAGAGGATGCGCACAACTCAGAGCCAGCAGAAGAATTTTGCTGATCGTTGGCGTCATCCCTTGGAGTATACCGTTGGGGACCATGTGTATCTCAAGGTCTTACCCATGAAGGGTGTGGTTCGTTTTGGAGCGAAGGGCAACCTTGCCCTGAGATTCATAGGACCTTTCGAGATCACCGGGCGCATTGGAGCCAAGGCCTACGGCTTGCCTTGTCATCTCAGTTGTCTAGCGTTCACAATATTTTTCATGTTTCTATATTGAGGAAGTGTGGGTTAGACATCGTCCCTGTTATTGATTGGTAGTCGTTGGAGGTTCGTGAGGACGCTTCTTATGTTGAGCAGCCAGTTCGTATTCTCTATCGGAAGGATCAAGTCCTCTAAACCAAGGTCATTCCCTTGGTGAAGGTGCAGTGGGGCCATCATAGTGCGGATGAGGCGTCTTGGGAGGGCGAGGCGGAGATTCAAGAGCGTTATCCCCATCTTTTCGATGTTTGATTGTATGTTGTATTGTGCTTTGATTATATATGATGTTATGTTTTCTATTCCCTTATGAGCTATTTTTAGTTGCGATGGTAGTATAAATTTTGAGGATGAAATTTTTATTAGGTGGGGAGAGCTGTAAGGCCTGTATCTTGGTCTGTACTGTTCCGTAGACTCCAACGATCCTTCCCATCGAATTTCGGCAACCTGCGACATATAATCGACATTTGTGCATGACCTTAAGTCGTATCCCGTAGATTTGAGTCGGCTTAATTCGAGACTTGTACCATTGCGACCGCACGGTCGCCGCAATTTCGACACCGCATATTACCTGCCGAGGCAATACCCAAGCCAGGAGATGTGGACCCGCGTTCAGTTCGAGGAAAACACTGCGCGTTACAAAACCCAAGAGAATCTCTACAACCCATCCCATCAATTAATCAATCAATCAAAGTACACAACCATTACTTTCTTTCTCCCCAAGTTAAGCAACCTACCAAGTCAACTCTCAAGTCAAGTACAACTATCACCTCACATCCATCACTCACATCCATCACCTCTCCCTTACAACCACCATTTCTCTCTTTCTCTTTACATTTTCCAAGCAACCAAGGAGGTGCACGTCCAAGCACTTCCAAGAGAGAAAAGAGTGTGTTGTGTGGCCCACTTCCTATCACTAGATCTATCATCCTAGCCCTTCATCTCTCATCATCTTCCATCAAAGTGAGACACAATGAGATTGGCGTTTCATCGGACCAAGAAGATCGAACAGTGAGTGTTTCTATAGGCCTAGATTTCATAGTTTTGATGATGGGCCAAGTGGGACCTACTGTTTGATGGTATGGATCTCACTTTGGACCCTAAGTGTGGCTGATGGCCGACCTTGATTCTCATGACCATTTTATGATGGAGCCATTCTCCATGGACCCCATCATGATGTTTATTTTCCTTGCATGAATAGGGTCATGTAGACCTTGCATTTTGGTGGAGAAAGGATCTCCACTGTTGATTTGATCGGTGGGCCCACATGTAATGGGACCCACTTGATATATGTTGTGATGTACGGAAGGGAGGGCCCATAGTGTCGAGGTCCCTCCATCACTCCATCTCTCTCTTTGTCCCTTATTGATGGCCCATGATGTATGCATTTTCCAAGTCGTCCACCTTTGTGGGACCCACTTGATAGATGTGTTGGACCTACACCATCTAGGCCATGTGGGCCCTATCTTAATGGTGATGGAAGACATAAATATCGGATTGATCCAAATCAAGTGGGCCATGTCCAGGTGGGACCCACCTTGAATTTGTGCTGTGTGCAAACCGTTGGACGCTGGACATTGTTACATAGTGAAGTATGAACTGAGAGTGTCGTGTACTGACGTGCAAACCCCAAAAAGATATCAACTTGATTCCAAACTTGGGGTGGGCCGCTCATGTAGGCCCTACCTTGATGTATGAATTAAATCCACGCTGTCCACACTTTTTTTAGCTCATTTTAGGCGTTGAGCCGAAAAATGAAGCCAATCTGATAATCAAGCGGGTCATACCATAAAAAACTGTGATTTCTACCATTCAAATCAGTTGGGACCCACCTAGTTTTTCTATCCGCTAAAACACGTTGAATATTGGCCTTATTTAGACTGTCTTGAGTCATAGAATCGAATGGCTGGGTCGGATTCTCCTAATGTTGGCCCCACATAGGAAAAACCACGAAAAATCTATTTTTCAAAAAAAATTAATAACAATAAGATGCAGCAGGTGCTACTGCTAACGTCCAGAAGACGCGCAGCTAGGTCCTACTGCGCTTGGCGTGAAGAGGCAGAGACCGTAGGGTCCCACCGTGGGCCCCACCATGATGTGTGTTGCACATCAACACCGTGCATTTGATGGGTCCCCTTTATATATGGGGTGCCCCCAAATATCAGTCGTATCCATAACTCAGGGGGTCCACACGGCAGGGAGCAGTAGGGATTGAGCGTCTGCCATTGAAACCCTTATGGGTTGTCACAAAAGTTTTGGATCCCTATGAAATTTGTTTTTCCTCCTCATCCGGGTCTGTGGGACCTTATTAATAGATTGGAAGGCAGATAAACGTTTTGGTGGGCCCCACATGGGATCCACTGATGTATGTATTGTATTCCTCACGTGTGGACCCCACCATGAGGTATGTGTCAATGTCGTCCATCCCTATGGGACCCACCATGTGCGTGTGTTGCATCCAAACCGTCTAACCATTTTAAAAGATAATTTTAAGGCTTAAGACTAAAAATAAGACTGATCTAGGATCAGGTGGACCCACTATCAATGTGGACAGTGACATCCACCATTCAAGCCTCTAAGGGCCATAGTAGTTTCCAATAAAGTCGATACTTGCTTTCACTTCATCTATCTCTATATTAACTTATGAATTGGTTGGATATCAAATACATTACGACGGCCCACACCGTGATGTGATCATCCATTGATCAGGTGGACCACACCACAAAAATAGTGGAGGATTGAATGTCTATCATTGAAACTCATTTCGGTCACGGAAGTTCTGGATCAATGGGGAATTGTTCTCCCTCTTAATCCAGGTCTTTATGACCTTATGATTAGATTGGTTGGAAAATAAACTTTATAGTGGGCCCTGTGAATTGTTTTAACAGTGAAAATTATTATCTCCACTATCACTTGGGGTATGGTCCAAATGATCCTTCAAATATGATTCTTTTTGGGGATGTGATGAGGCCCATCTTGATGCATTTGTGGCCCGTCCGTTGAGGCCCACCTTGATATATAAGGCCCATGTGATGAGGCGCATATTGATGTATTTAAGGCCCATCCGTTGAGGCCCACCTTAACATATATGAGGCCCATATGATGCGGCCCATTTGATGTATCTAAAGCCCATGGGTTGAGGCCCAATGGGATGTACACAAGTCCATTGCAATGTACGATTCTACCATGGTTTATAGCGGGCTATGCCTTGGGAACAATGAGGTTTGACGTCCACATTGTAAGAATAATGTTGGTTAAATGTCTGCATTATAACTCTTCTTAGGGCCCATTGATAGGCCCATACTTGCTATGTGTAGGCCATATAGGCCCACCTTCATTGTGAGGATAGTTCATCACCTTATAACATGCTTAGTGTAACTCCACGACTCATGCCCATACGCATCATATGTATGCTTGATATGAGTAGTGACTGATCATTGCATATGTCATTGGCCAGATTATTTGTGGGACTCATTGATAGGAATTACCCACATGAGCGCGTGGTACAGTCAGGATTGTTGCATGACTGTACGGTGTGACTCATGCATCTCGCATATGTGTGACTTGATCATTGTACGCCCTAGCGACATCAGGGTCATGGCCTCTATAGGCACATCATGGATGGCCGTATTGGATACCAAAAATACTTAGTTCTAGCACTGTGGGCACTTAGGATGTCCTTGGGTGAAAGTCCCAGAATCTTTTTGGTACCAGGAGATGCTTCAACGTCTAGACCGAGTGGATACACGAGCGCAGGATTGTCGAATACCAGTAGATTGCATCTCCCACTGTGTCATGGTCGGTTGGAAGGGAGTGTGGCCTTATCCGCCTAAGTGGGGGGCTTGTAAGCTAGGCTGAGTTTAACCAGCTCACAAACGAGTCCGCTATCGATGAGCCGGGTAAGTATTGGCAGACTACTGGTCAGGCGGATAGTGTCGTCTCTTCCACTTGCTAGGCTGTGCGGCTAGGGAGGCGTTAGTCAATGTGGAGTGTATTAGACCCCGGTAATATCCCAGAGAGAAACTGTACTGATATGTGTACTAGATGAGGACAGACATGTTTGCTTTGCATCTCGCATATGACATTTGGCTATTAGGCCTCGCATCGCATGGTCTTGGTATGGCCGATAGCATTCTTGCCTTGCATCACATAGCCTTGGTACGACAGATTGTATTCATGAACTTACCCGTATATTTTCGCATTACTCTGATATTGTATACCTGGCACTCACCTTGCGCACACACTTACACCACCCTCTAAGATTTTGTAAGGCAGAAGTGCGCATCAGATTATTTTGGAGCCTTTTGATCACCTTATATTTCCCTTTCCGCATTGTACTTAAAGTTTTTGATATAGTGGATATGTGGTGATGTTGTTTTGCGACTTGGTTATGCTTGTGGTTATGCTCCATTACAAAAAAAAAAAAAAAAAAAAAAAAAAAAAAAAAAATCACACTGAAAATCATCCTTGTAGGATCCCAAGATCAGAATCTGGCATATGAGTGTCGGGATCCGAGAATGGGGCACTACGGAAGTTGTCGGCACCGAATTCGGCGATCGAGAATTTTGTGAGCCCGTTTTCTGAGTTTGGGGCGTGACACTCACCCTCCTTTTCATTACGGTATGTGAGGGGGAAGTACTTCCCATGGAAGTGGGTCTCAAATACCTCTCATGTCCACACATGTGCTGCGGTAACTATTCGTAGGACACATTCCCACCATAAACTAGCCTCCTTCTCGAACATATATGTGACCAGTTCAACCTGCTCTGCCTCAGTGCAGTATAGTGGCTTCAGCATGAGGACATGATCGAACTTGGCGAATTTGCACCCAAGTGCCTTGAGTTCACCCAATGATACCGGACTCTTCCTTAACTTGGGAATGTATCTCACGTCAATCAAGATATGCTCCATGTCATCAAACATCTTGATGCGCACCTATCCAACACCCAACACGTTACAGGCATTGTCATTGCCCAAAAACTCATGGCCACCATCACACTCACTGTAACTGGTGAACTAACTCCTATGAGGGGCCATCTGATACAAAGCCTCCATATCCAAAATCTATTCATTATTAAAATACCTAGATTTCGATGCGATCAACATGTCACTACCACTCGCCTCCTCATTGGATTCCATAATGTTGGCCTCTCTGGAAGAATTCTTTGATTTCTCCTTTCTAGACTTAAAATTCTGACAATCCTTCTTCATGTGCCCTGACATGCCACAATTTCAGTACTTCAGCTTACCTTTTCCCTTGCCCTTGGATTTGAATCTCGAATGTGAAGGTCCACTATCCTGCTCGAAATTTCTTCCCCTCGTAACCAGTGCATTTGTAGAAGCACCCACATCACCACTTTTCTTTCTCATCGCCTTCGACCAAAGGACTAAGATAACGGTCTCAACGCTAATGGTCATCCTGCTGGTGTACAAAGAATCTTTAAATGACTCATATGATTCTTGAAGAGAATTTAAAAGAATACATGCTTGATTTTCATCCTTCATCATCTCATCCACATCCAACAATTTACAAACGAGCCTATTGAAGTTACTAATGTAAGCCACAATGTTAGCCCCCTCAGTCATCTTCAAATTGAACAATTGTAGCTTTAGATACAAACAATTTATAAGAGACTTCTTCGCATAGATGTTCTCTAACCTCGGCCATGTATCCATTGTAGTCTTCTCTCTCATAATATTATAAAAGACCTCATCCGTTAGACACAATTGGATTGAGATATTGGCATTTTGATCTAACTTATTCCATTCTTCTTCTTTCATAATTTATATTCGTTTTCCAAGGAGTGCATCTTCTAATCCTTGTTAAACTATAATGCCCTTCATCTTCACCTTCCATAGTTCAAAGTTGTCTTTCCCATAATACTTCTCTACATCAAACTTCATGTTAGATGCCATAGATAACTTGTCTTCATATTCAATCTGCTTCCCAACATTATCTCTAATACTACTTGTTGGGACACATGGAAGCACACATAGAGAAATCCAACAAGATAATCGCAAGCGCACAAAGCAAATCCAACCAAAGAACAATCTGCATTTACGTGGAATATATATATATATGGTGAGACCCATAAATGAAATGAAATGATGCTATAGTGTGGTGGGATCCATAAATGTCAGGGGTAAATGTTAAATGTATATTTAGTGGTGAGCTACACTTTCTTTAACCACATTTTAATAGGCCCCACTATATGTATAATAATATATACTTTTTGTGACATTTGACAAACAGTTGTGAAAACTCTTAGAACCTCACTATGTGATGGTGGACTATAAGAGGTAATGATTATTTATGTGGGCCCTTCCACGATCTATATAGAGGGAATGATTATTTATTTGGGGTTTATTTTTTGGAACATGTGAGAGAGGCATGGAACTTATTAGAAGCACTTGCCCGTCTCTTAAAATGAGGGCCTTTTGGGTCATTTATGTACTAATATACAAGTGTGATATAAAATGTACAATTAACTTGGATTGAAATTACATTTTTCCCCTTTAACTTGAATCGTAATAACTTGAGATTTCCATTTAAATTTTAATTTCTCCATTTTATTTTTACACATTTTATATATTTAAGTGAGCATGGACGCAAAACTATCATATGGGTTAGACATGGGCAACGCTTTAGTTGTTTTTTTTTCTATTAGATGTAGGTTCTAATTAGGCTAACTTGGAGGATTTTGGGCTAGGATTGGGCAGCATAAAGCCAGCCCTTTAACAGCTCTAACTACTCTACACTAAGTGACAAGACTATGTTAGTGCAATGATTTTTGCATCTTGTTTGTCAATCACATGAGTCCATGTATCAAATAGTCGATTGAGCCCTTAGAAGCTGAAGACCGAAGAATTAAGAGAACACGAGCAACAAGGAGCAAAGAACATGTAAATGAGATGCCTTGGTGACCCTAACCCTTGACCCAAAACAACCCCCAGAATCTCTAGATGATCCTTAGCCTTATCAGTAAACTTTGTTAATCATCCCTTAGCCTTAGAAGCTTAATTGGAATATGATAAGTAAGGTTATAAGAGGTACAAAGTTATTGTAAAATCGTATGCTCAAAACAGCAGACTTTCGAATGGTGATCGATCTCATTGAGCATATGGAACCCGGTAGTAACTCATATGTCTTCAGGAAGTTATGATTTTTTATCTGAGTTTCTTAATGGTATCGACGACCCATCGAAGGGTCCCTCGATGCCATCAAAGACCACTCGATGGAATCGGGTAGTAGTGAGTAAACTGTTTAGCAATAATTCAGCTGAAAATTTGATTTTCTCGATGTCATCGACAGAGTTATTTTCCACTCATTTTTTACCATTGGAACTCAAACTTTATATATAGGGCATTCGGTTCTTAGGCATTTGGATGGGTTTTTTGTGCAACAGAAGCATAGGTGATTCCATGATCATATCCATCATCCTAAGCCTCTAAGTCTATGAGATCTAATTTATCTTTCTTGTAATTCATCACTTTAAAAAGGACTTCAACCTCAATGTTGAAGATGAACTTGATCTCCACCTTATTCTAGATATTAAACTTGAACCTATAGTCAAATCCCTATCTAAATCTCTAGAACACATCTTTCATTAGTTATAGGAGATTCATCCAACCTCTCATTATCTTGGTCATCTCAAATGACCACCTCATGTAAGGTATTTGATCATTGGAGTTAAAGCATCGGCAACGCATCGGCATCATGATTGGGAGAGCTGGTTGAAGCACAGGAAAACATCAATCAAGCAACACAAGAAGATACTACAAAAGGAGCTCAATTCAACAAGCAAGTTGTCATTTGTAAGAGAACATATACACTCCTTCCTATATGTAGGATTGAGTATAATAGTTTCAATTGACAAATTAAATTAGATTCTTGTGTAGGACATTGATTCTTGTGTAGTACCTAAATCCAAGTCTTTGTGTAGGCTATCGAACACGGGTGTGTAAGTGTTAGTCTTTGAGGGAGCCTCCCAGTGGGAGTAAACGTAGGTCCTTAGATTAGATCCTAGGTTGTTTGTTAGCCAATAGAAAACCAACTCAAATCTCTTACGGGAGCATCTGGCAGGAGTGTGCGCTTGATAGGTTATTGTGTAGGACCGAGGTTTGTGGCGAGCTTATAAAAAACTACGTAAGTCTCCAAGGGAACCGGTCATTACGTAGAATTGTAAAGGTTAGAGGTGAACCTGATTTTAAACCTCCGATAGTGAAATCAGATACATTCATGGGCTAAGTCCCACTTTCGTATATAATCATTTTAGTGATTTAAAGTAAGCCTTTGTGCATCTATAGTTAGATTTGAATATCAAATTAAGGTGTAAAGATCATGAATGAAAGTGAATGGTTCATCGTCTGTCACCAATCAGTCCATACGTGTGATCACTGATTATTTTTTATTTAAAGCAAGTGTTTGGTTATCTGAAGTTACAAGTTATTCCCCAAGCAAGTGTTTGATCTCTTCTTTTCTTTAAATATAGATACCAAGAATGACATTAAGGTTAGTCTTCTTCTGCCTCTACCCTAGTGGATGAATCTTCAAATAACATCAATTAAACTTAATGGTACGAGTTATTTACATCACAATGGGCTACCTACATCAATAGAAGTATTTCTTACCGGAATTATTTCATACAACACAACACAGTGGGATCCCCACCAAAGTTTCCAAATGGCCAGATTTCACTTCATTTTGGCGTAGATGTATCAATCGAATGGATTGGATGACATGTACACAACATGATGGGCCCTCCATGTAGTGAAGGGTGAGAAGCCCTTCTCACATGCTCCCTGTGGTGTGGCCCACCTAAGTCATGGATTAACATCATGGTCAAAGTGGATGTGACAAGTGTTGATAGTTTACCATGCAATTGAGCTGTTTGGGCATACCCACGTTATGTGTGCAATATCCGTGATGCAACCTTATGATTTTAGTTCCAGGGTCCAAAACTCAGGCGAATCCGTCAATCAAGTGGGCCACAAATTGGGAAACCATTGGGAGGGGACACCCACTTTTGACTGCACAGACCCACCTGAGTTGCAAAAATGGCTTGATTTTTAGCATGAACCTTCATCCAGGCCAAATGAACCTGAGGAATAGCCTAGATTTCATATACACAGCATGGTGAGGCCCACCTGGTTGATGAGTGGCAGGCCTAATTTTCAGGCTCAGAACAAATACATCCTGGAGCCTGCCTGACAAACACATCAAATCACTCAACTGCGCATCACCGGCACAAGAGGGGCATTTAGCTTGGCACATGCAGCTGCAAGTTGCACACCCCAAATACAAAAGAAGAAAATGATGATGATGCTCAAGATTCCTAACAAATGCAAAGTTTACATATGAAATTCTTTTGTGAAACTGCTACAAATCAGATAACGTAGCTCAACTCCCTCATGGATATCTAAGCTAGGATATCAAAGACCCAGAGCTGCAGCAAAACCATGCATGTTGTATAAGATCACGCTAGGTAACAGTTCTTTGGTGGCATCAACTTGAGATTTACTACACAGTTCATTAAGGGGGGAAAAGGCATGAGACAGGGAGCAATGCTCAGCCCACACACGTGCAGTCTACCAGCACGGCATCACGAGCGTCCACTAATTCCACGTCCTGGCCCGAGATTCAGGTGTGCACATTAACCAGTTGAGCTTGGGCCACAGTTACAAAACAAACTTATATCTGGAAAATTAATAGTAATAATAATAATAATTTGTTGGAGGATTTCCAAGTTGTTTCTAACATTGTGGCCCACCTAATGCGCGGAACAAACTTGATTTTTGGTTGAGAACGTCTAGACAGTCAGACCCACTTATTGGACAGACTGGATATTGCACCAGTCTGCCATGTTGGCATGGTATATAGATGCCAAGCCATGTACACATGCATGGGACTAGGAACCTCTACGGTAGGTTCCTTTTAACGACGAGAATCAAAATGAGGATTGCCAAAAGGCGGAATTTTATAATACTGAGCCCACCACACCAGTTGGGCTCTTATAAGTCATCCAAGGCAATGTGTTGCGCAGCACGCCAACAACACAGTGAGCCTAGATCCAATCTAAGGCCTCACCCACAAACGATAGACCGGAAGAAATATAAACTAGAAATAGATCAAAGCAATCCAAAACAAGCCACAAGACAAGATATATGTGGAAAAACCCCAAACTAGGGTAAAAAACCACGGATGCAAAATTCCACTATGAAGAGAAACGAAGATTACAAGGCAATATACTAACCTCTCCCTTGGAAGTATAGAGAAAATCCCTTGCCCACACCTTAGAATAATTTCCTAATATTCACCTTAACCTAAAATAGCCCTAGGGATCCCAATTTATAGTTTTGGCAACTTCCCTTTCCGCATCCCAGTTGCGAAAGGACTTGCGACACGAAATCCGCGAAACTCCTTTCGCATCCCAGTTGCGAAAGGACTTGCAACACGAAATCCACGAAACTCCTTTCACATCTCAGTTGCGAAAGGACTTGCGACACGAAATCCGCGCAACCTCGACTGGTCGTGGGCGGCCCCAGATGTGGCTCCACTTCTCAACAATCTCCCACTTGGAGACACATCTCCATAAACCTTTGTCTTCTTCATCCGGAGTGCACCACCTCCCCGTCTTCAAGCCTGAAGACCAATCAAAGCTAAACAGAGCTTCAGCTTCTCCCTTGTGACTGCCTTGGTCAGCATATCCGCAGGATTCTCACTTGTATGAATCTTCTCCAGAGCAATCGATCCATCTTCCAATAACGAACGTATAAAGTGATATCTGATGGCAATATGCTTGGTCCTTGAATGAAAGGCTGAATTCTTAACCAAGTGTATTGCACTCTGACTGTCACTGTACAGCTTGCAATCTATTAGCTTCTTACCCAACTCTTCCATAAAACCTTGCATCCACACCATCTCCTTGCATGCTTCTGTAGCCGCAACATATTCTGCTTTTGTTGTACTGATAGATACTATCTTTTGTAACTGAGAGACCCAACTGACTGCAGCACTACCCAGAGTAAAAACATAACCAGTAGTGCTTCTTCTGCTATCGATATCTCCTGCCAAATCTGAATCCACGTAGCCTTGTAACTTGATTTTCGATCCACCATAACACAACCCTACGTCTTAATACCTACCAAGTACCTAAGGATCCACTTCACAGCTTCCCAATGTTCCTTCCCGGGGTTGTTCATGAACCTGCTAACAACTCCCACTGCTTGAGCAATATCTGGCCTCGTGCTCACCATAGCATACATGAGACTCCCAATAGCTGACGCGTATGGGACTTTAGCCATGTAGTCCTGTTCCTTCCTGCGTCTTTGCACCTTGATCCTTAGATAGCTTGAAGTGGTTGGCTAATGGAGTGCTAACCGGCTTAGCACCTCATATTGAATCGATCAAGTACCTTGGCTATGTACTCTGCCTGTGACAAAACTAATTTCTTGTTTTCCCTGTCATGCTTTATCCTCATGCCTAGGATTTGTTTTGCAGCTCCTAAATCCTTCATGGCAATTCTCTAGACAATTGTCTTTTGAGATCTGAGATGTCCTTCATGCTTGAGCCAGCCACAAGCATATCATCAACGTACAGAAGAAGGATGATGTATGACGTATCAAACTTCTTCAAGTAACAACAGTGGTCTGCATGACATTCCTAAAACCGTTTCCCGACATGAAACTATCGAACTTCTTGTACCACTGCCTCGGGCCTGCTTCAGGCCATATAGACTCTTCTTCAGTCTGCACACCTTGTTCTCATTACCTGGTGCCACGTATCCTGTCGGCTGATGCATATATATCTCTTCTTCAAGGTCCCCATGAAGAAAGGCTGTCTTAACATCTAGCTGTTCTAGATGCAAGTCCTCTAAGCCACTATACTCAAGACCATGCGAATCGTAGACATTTTCACTACCGGTGAAAATATTTCAGTGAAATCGATACCTGCCTTTTGTTGAAACCCTTTCACAACCAATCTGGCCTTGTACCGTTTCGAACCATCGTGCTCCTCCTTCAGTCTGTAAACCCACTTGTTATGAAAAGCTTTCTTACCCTTGGGTAGAGTGACTAGCTCCCATGTACGATTAGACTCAAGAAGTCCATCTCATCATCCATGGCCTGCTCCCACTTAACTCGTATATCTGACTGTAACGCCTCTTCAAAACACTCTGCTCACCATTATCTGTCAGTAGTAGATAATGTAAGGAGGGTGAGTATCGGACCGTGGGTCTCCTCTCCCGAGTAGACCTCCTCACAACTGGTGTATGCGGCTCTGCCTCATCCTGTGGCGCTGTAACACCCATGTCCGATAACTCTTCCAACTCTACCAATTCTTTTTTCTCGACCTTATTTTCCTGCACACTGTCCTTATGCATCACTTTTTCATTGAAGAATACGTCCTTGTTTCTGATGATTTTCATGTTTTCTGCATCCCAGAACCTGTAGCCAAAATCATGCTGCCCGTAGCCTATAAACGTCCACCTCCTGGACTTCACATCCAGCTTGTTTCTGTACTCTGCATCAATGTGAACATATGAAGTGCAACCGAACACTCTGAGATGTGCAAGGTTCACTTCATTCCCAGTCCACGCTTCTTCTGGTAACCCACCATCCAATGGTGCTGAGGGACTTCTATTGATGAGATATGCGGCAGTATTCACAGCATCTGCCCAAAAGGTCTTGGACAACCCTGCATGTAACCTCATGCTCCTGGCGTGCTTAAGATGGTTCTGTTAATGCGCTCAGCCACACCATTCTGCTGTGGTGTCCCTGGAATCATTTTCTGATGTTTGATTCCATTTGCTGCACAATACTCCTCAAACCTCTTATCACAATACTCTCCCCCATTGTCAAATCTGAGACACTTTACTGCTTTACCTGTCTCATTTTCTACCATAACTTTCCACTTCTTAAATACATCAAATACATCAGATTTGTGCTTTAAGAAATAAATCCACAGTTCCTACTGGCATCATCAATAAAGGAACAAAATAATGTGAGCCACCAAGAGATGATACCTGTGCCGGTCCCCACACATCAGTGTGTACAAGCTCCAACAAATGCGTCTTTGGAGCGCGTCCAGTCTTCTTGAAACTTACCATTTTCTGCTTGTCATACACGCAGTCCTCGCAGAATTCCAAGTCAATAGACTTCAGCCCTGGTAGCTTCCCTTTTGATAATAGCACTTTCATCCCTTTCTCACTCATATGTCCCAGCCTCTGATGTCATAGCTGCCCATTCACTCCAGTTGATGCGACTGCGAGTGAACTATACGATCCTGAAGTCACGTACAAAGTGCCTTCCTTTTTGCCTCGAGATATCACCAAGGCACCTTTTGTGATCTTCCAGGAATCACTGGTGAATGTCGTCACATAACCGGTATCGGCCAACTACCCCACTGAGATCAAGTTACGTTTCAAACTCGGTACATGTCTGACATCCTTCAATTTCAAAGACGTTCCGTCTTTCTGATTTACATGAACGTTCCCCTTTCCAACGATACTGCACGGCTCATCATCACCCAAGTAGACTCTCCCAAAGTCACCTGACACATAATCACGCAGAACTTCCTTATACGAAGTAGCATGAAACGAAGCACCCGAGTCTATAACCCAAGACTCATTCCTTGTATCAAGAGACAAGATCAACGCCTCTATGTCACTCTCCTCAGATAGATTCACTGAATCCTTCCCACCTTGAGAGCTTCCTTCTTGTTTCTTGAGCGCCCTGCAATCACGTTTCATATGCCCCTTCTTGCCGCAATGCCAACAACCGTCTTTGTCTTTCGGTCCTTGGACTTATTCCTTGACTTAGAACGCCCGTGTTTATTGCCTCCTTTGTTCAGCGATCTTCCTCTTCCTTCAACGTTTAGAGCATTCCCTGAATCCCCTGAAGTTCCTGATGCCTTCCTTCTAGATTCTTCGCTGAGAATTAGACCGGCCACATCATCAAATTTCAGCTTTGTCGATCCTGAAGAATTGCTCACAGCAATCACCAAACCATCCCAACTGTCTGACAAACTGGATAAGATCAATAACGCCCTGACCTCATCCTCAAAAGCAATGCCAACGGATTCCAACTGGCTCGTGACTGTATTGAACTCGTTTAGATGTTCAGCCACGCTCCCACCATCTGACATCTTCATGTTGAATAACTGTTTCATAAGATGAACCTTGTTGGATGCTGAGGGTTTTCATACATGGTGGCTAGGGCTTCCATTAATTCTTTTGTAATTTTCACCTTGGATATATTGAAGGCGACGCTCTTAGACAAAGAGAGTCGGATCATTCCTAAAGCCTTCCTATCCAGTAAAAACCATTCATCATTGTCATCTTTTCTGGTTTCTTCTCTTTTCCTCCTAGAGGAACATAGAGGTCCTTCTGATACAGATAATCTTCCATTGCATCTTCCATAAGGCAAAGTTTGAACCATCAAACTTTTCAATTCTAGTTTTCCCATCTTCTGCTATCGCTCCCAATAGAACTAAACAATAGCTCTGATACCAGTTGTTGCGCAGCACGCCAACAACGCAGTGAGCCTAGATCCAATCTAAGGCCTCACCCACAAACGATAGACAGGAAGAAATATAAACTAGAAATAGATTAAAGCAATCCAAAACAAACCGCAAGACAAGATATACGTGAAAAACCCCAAACTAGGGTAAAAAACCACGGATGCAAAATTCCACTATGAAGAGAAACGAAGATTACAAGGCAATATATTAACCTCTCTCTTAGAAGTACAGAGAAAATCCCTTGCCCACACCTTAGAATAATTTCCTAATATTCACCTTAACCTAGAATAGCCCTAGGGACCCCAATTTATAGTTTTGACAACTTTCCATTCCGCATCCCAGTTGCGAAAGGACTTGCGACACGAAATCCACGAAACTCCTTTCGCATCCCAGTTGTGAAAGGACTTGTGACACTGTAAGACCCGTATCCTAGTTCGTACTGTTCCGATGAATCCTGCGATCATTTCCGTCGAAGTCCGAGAATCTACGACTGATAATCAACGTTGCGATCGATCGTAAGTCACATCCTTTAGATTCGAGTCGGTTTAATCCGAGACCTATATCATTACGACCGCACTGTCGCCGCGGTTCCAACGCCACGACTCACGCATCGATCCGATACCTGACCAGAAGATGTGAGTCGGCATTTATTTCAAAGAAACGCCGCGCTTTCTCGATCTCGAGAGAATCTCTACAACATGTCAAATCAATCAAATCAATCAAATCAATCCCATCAATCAATCAATCACATCAATCAATCAATGTCAAGTACACATCACCTTTCTCCACAAGTAAAGCAACTCATGCTTTTTCTCACCAAAGTCAAACCACCTCTCACTTCACCTATCCTTCACCACACATCACTCACCAATCACACCCATCACCTCTCCTTATCTCTCTCTCTCTCTCTTTCTCTTTTCTCACACCAATTCCAAGCAACCCATAAGCCTCACACGTCCACATTTTTCCAAGGAGAGAAAAAGAGAAGTGAGTAGTGTGGCCCACTTTCCATCCCAAAATCTTCCATCCTAGCCCTTGAATCTTCATCTCCCACCATCAAAGTGAAGCACAAGGAGGTCGGCTTTCCAACGGACCAAGAAGATCGCTAGGTGGGTGCTTCTATAGGTGTAGATTTCTTGTTTTGATGATGGGCCAAGTGAGGCCTACCGATCAATGGTATGGATCTCATTTTGGACCCTAAATGTGGCCAATGGTCCACTTTGATTTCAAGATCAATCCATGATGGGGCCATTCTCCATAGACCCCATCATGATGTTTACTTTCTTTGCATAACATGGCCATTTAGACCATCCATTTCGGTGGAGAAAGGATCTCCACCGTTGATTTTGATCGGTAGGCCCATATAAATGGGACCCACTTAATGTATGTTGTAGATCATGTAACGGAGGGCCCATAGTGGCGGGGTCCCTCTACCACACGTTTATCTTTCTCTCTCTCTCCCCATTTCTTTCTTTTTGTGTGTGTATGAGATGATATGGCCTTGTGGCCCACCCGGATGGACCCCACCATGAATCATGTATTTTATCCAAGCCATCTGTAGGTAGGGCCCACTTTGTACATGCATTGTGCCCACACCATCCACCATGTGATGGCCTATCTTAGCAAGGGCCCACCTCAAAGGTATGTGTTATGCAAACCGTCCAGGGATGTTGGACTCCCTGGACGTGTTTTGGAAAAACACAAACATTTGCTTGATTTACAAGCTTGGTGTAGGGGCTACTCCTGTAGGCCCCACCTCGATGTATGAGTCCGATCCACGCCATCCATTTTATTCTCAAGTTCATTTTAGGCGTTGGTATGAAAAATAAGAACGATCCGACTATCTGGCGGCCGTAGCCAACAAAACAGTATTTACACCGTTGAAATATGCCCCGATGTTTCTGTTCACCAAAACCCATCGAATATTGGGCTTGATGGGTTTGTATTGAGTAAGGGGAATAATGGTGGGGTCGGATTTCGTTGATGCTGGCCCTACCCCAGAAAAACCTCAAAATTTCAGTTTTCAAAAAAATAATAATATATAATAAAAGGGCAGCATTGCTGCCGCCGTGACAGCACCAAGGCGCAGGCGCTGCCTGCGGGCGGACGGGCTGTCCCATGGCCCTCAGTCGTGGGCCCCACCATGATGTATATTTTGTATCCACGCCGTCCATGAGGTGGACCACCCCTGAGGTGGGTCCCCTCCAAAAATCAGTCAGATCCAACGCTCGGGTGGCCCACATCACCAGAAACAGTGTGAATTGAACTCTACCATTGAAACCCATTTGGGGTCCACAGAAGTTCAGATCAAGCTGAATTTGTTTTTTTCCTCTTCTTCCAGACTCGTGCGACCTGATGGACGGGTTGGATGGAAGATAAACGTTATGGTGGGCCCCACATGGGACCCACAGTGATGTACGTGTTGTCCCCACCATCCAGACGGACGGTGGGGCCTACCTTGCAGAATGTGTTCGTCCGCACCGTCCAGACGGACGGTGGGACCCTGCTGTGCGCATGTGTGCGCGCATGTGTGTGCGTGTGTGCGTTGTGCGGTGTGCGTGCGTGCGTGCGGTGCGTGTGTGTATACATATATATATATATATATATATATATATATATTATATATATATATATATATATATATTATATGTTATATTGTATATATTATATATTATATTATATAATCTATATTTGTTGGTGGGCCTTAGAGATTTTAATAGTGGAAGTCATCATTACCACTTGTATTTTGGTGGGCCACCTTGGTATACATGTAAGGCCCATGTGATTAGGCCCACCTGGATGTGTATTTATGGCCATTTTTGAGGCCCACCTTGATGTATATATAGCCTGTGTGTTTTAGGCCCATTCAATGTAATTGTGGCCCATGTTACAAGGCCCATTGTGATGTATTCAAGGCCTGTGGGATATGGCCCATTGCAATGTACATAAGGCCCTTTGATGTGGCCCACTTGATTTATAAAAGGCCCATATGATGCAGCCCATTTGATGAATATAAGGCCCATGGGTCGAGGCCCAACAGGATGTCCTTAGGGTCCATTGCAATGAGGGATTCCTCCATAGTGTGTGTAATAATGTTTGATGACAGGTTATGCCTTGGGAGAAATGTTGGTTTGACGTCCACGTTGTAAGAATAATGTTAGTTAAATGTCTGCATTATAACTCTCCCTAGGGCCCATTAGTAGGGCTACATTTGTTGATAGTTCACCACTTTATAACATGCTTAGTATAGCTCCATGATTCATACCCATACGCATCATTTGTATGCTTGATATGAGGAATGTTTGATCATAGCATAAGCCGTTGGACTGAGACATTTACAGGACTCCTTATGAGACAGAGCGCCCCACATGATCGCGTGGTACGCGTGACATTGCTGCATGATTGTACGGTATGACTCATGCATCTTGCATATGTGTGACTTGATCACTGCACGCCCTAGCAACATCAGGGCCGTGGCTCCACAGGCACATCGTGGATGGCCGTATCGGATACCGGAAATACTTTTTTCTTAGCACTGTGGGCACTTAGGATGTCCTTGGGTGAGAGTCTCAGAACCTTTTTGGTACCAGGAGATGCTCCAACGTCTAAACCGAGTGGATACACGAGCGCCCGAGTGCCGAATACCAATAGGCCGCGTCTCCCACTGTGTCGTGGTCGGTTGGAAAGGGTGTGGCCTTATCCGCCTGAGTGAGGGGGCTATAAGCTAGGCTGAGTTTGACCAGCTCACAAATGTGTCCGCTATCGACGAGCCGGGTAGGTATTGCCAGACTACTGGTCAGGCGGATAGTGTGGTCTCTTCCACTTGCTTGACTATGCAGCTAGGGAGGAGGCAGTTAGTGTGAGATGTATTAGACCCCGGTGATATCCAGAGAGGAACTGTACTGATATGTGTACTTATGAGTACTGGCACGCTTGCTTTGCATCTCGCATATGACATTTGGCTACATAGGCCTTGCATCGCATGGTCTTGGTATGACCGACAGCATTTATGCCTTGCATTACATAGCTTTAGTATATCTGATAGCATTCATGGACTTACCGCATATTTCCGCCGCATACTCTGATATTGTACACTTGGCACTCGCCTTACACAACTTTCACCACCCTCTAAGCTTTTGTAAGCTTATGCCGATAGATGCGTGCAGGTGGCGTTAGGTTGAAGCAGCGCTGAGCTCGGAGCGTGCAACAGTCTTCTGGAGCTTTTGGAGTTTTCCTTGATATCATTATATTGTATTTTCCTTCCCGCATTGTACTTAAAAGTTTTTGATATAGTGGATATGGGGTTGTTGTTTTGTGACTTGGTTATGCTTGTGGTTATCTCCATTACAAAAAAATTCATGCTGAAAATCCTCCTTGTAGGATCCCAGGATCGGAAATCTGGCGTATGGGCGCTGGGAGCCGAGAATGGGGTACTACGGAGGCTGTCGGCGCCGGATTCGGCGATCGGGAATTTTGTGAGCCCGGTTTCCGAGTTTGGGGCGTGGCAGAAGTTGGTATCAGAGCATAACTTGGGAATACCTAAGGATCACAACACATATCTGTTATGAACTTAGAACGAATAGGTTTCGAGTCTTGATAATTTAGCAATTTTCCGACATAGCCCTATGACGTTTATGCCTTCGAGAATTCTCTAGGCTGATAGGCCCTTGTTGCTTCCTGTAGGACGTAATGCTAGAAGACTGACCCGAGCGAATCCCCCTCCACCACCTGCGACCCCCCACTCCACCACCTGCTACTCCTGCTCTACCACCTGTGACTCCTGCTCCACGACCGGATATTCCTGATTTCCAGCCTATAGATGCCACTCCTATACCTGAGACCGGTGCGGATCCGACCGTACCTGTGAGTGTCACCCAGTTGCAGCAGATGCTTCAGGCGATGACTGTCATTCTTTAGGGGCAGAGTACGCGTCCCACTATTACAACCAGCCGAGGCCCGGGCAGGAGCGTGCGAGCGCCCTTCTCAAGGACTTCCGACAGCACGATCCTCCACATTTCAGGGGTGAACCAGACCCCACTGCAAGCCGAGATATGGTGCTCTGAGGTGGAGAAGATATTCAACACCATGAGATGCATGACCCAGCAGCGAGTCCCATTAACCGTATTTTTCCTTCAGGGTGAGGCACAGCATTGGTGGGCATCTGTAGCCCGGTCGGTAGCGGCCGACTTTGAGTGGACCTGGGAGGACTTTACAGACCGGTTTGACCGGAAGTTCTTTCCTGAGCATGTGCGCCAGCAACGGGCATTAGAGTTTGAGACTCTGGTCCAGGGAGACATGACTGTGTCCCAGTATGAGGCACGTTTCGTCGCACTCTCGAGGTTCGTGACGTATCTCGTGGATGATGAGGGGCGGAAGGCCCACCGTTTTGAGAACGGCCTACGTCCTGCCCTCAGGAGCCGTGTGATCGGACATATGCTTCCGACATTTGAGGAGATAATGGAGAGAGCCATGATATATGAGACGAGATTGGGCTAGTGTGCAGAGAGCCCGTGATCAGAGGGGAGATCAGAAGAGGAAGG
>JAJHSJ010000003.1:49146374-49285824 GCA_021015155.1 Magnolia officinalis
CCTTAACCTAAACCTATAACCTATAACCTAAATCAAAACCTAAACCTAAACCGATAAACCTATAACTTAAACCAAAACCTATAACCTAAACCAAAACCAAAACCTATAGCCTAAACCCAAACCCATTCTCAAATCCAAAACCTATACCTAAACCTAAACCTTAACCTAAACTTGAAAACCCAAACTTAAACCTAAACTTGAAACCTAACTAATCTCAACTCCCTAACCTAAACCTAAACCAAACCTAAACTTGAAAACCCAATCTAAAACTCAATCCCGAACCTGAACCCGATTTCTAAAACCTAAACCATAACCCCTTCTCAAATCCTATAACCAAAACCTATAACCTATATCCTAAACCAAAACCTATAACCTAAACCAAAACCAAAACCTATAGCCTAAACCTAAATCAAAACCTATAACCTAAACCTAAACCTTAACCTTAACCTATAACCTATAACCTAAACCAAAACCTAAACCTAAACCTATAACCTATAACCTAAACCAAAACCCTATAACCTAAACCAAAACCAAAACCTATAGCCTAAACCCGAACGCATTCTCAAATCCAAAAACCTATAACCTAAACCTAAACCTTAACCTAAACTTGAAAACCCAAACTTAGACCTAAACTTGAAAACCCAACCTAATCTCAACTCCCTAACCTAAACCTAAACCTAAACTTGAAAACCCAATCTAAAACTCAATCCCAAACCTGAACCCGATTTCTGAAACCTAAACCATAACCCATTCTCAAATCCTATAACTTAAACCTATAACCTATATCCTAAACCAAAATCTATAACCTAAACCAAAACCAAAACCTATAGCCTAAACTAAAACCAAAACCTATAACCTAAACCTAAACCTAAACCTATAACCTATAACCTAAATCAAAACCTAATCCTAAACCTATAACCTATAACCTAAACCAAAACCTATAATCTAAACCAAAACCAAAACCTATAGCCTAAACCCGAACCCATTTTCAAATCCAAAAACCTATAACCTAAACCTAAACCTAAACCTTAACCTAAACTTGAAAACCCAAACTTAAACCTAAACTTAAAAACCAACCTAATCTCAACTCCCTAACCTAAGCCTAAACCTAAACTTGAAACACCAATCTAAAACCCAATCCCGAACTTGAACCCGATCTCCAAAACCTAAACCATAACCCATTCTCAAATCCTATAAACCTAAACCTATAACCTATATCCTAAACCAAACCTATAACCAAAACCAAAACCAAAACCTATAGCCTAAACCTAAATCAAAACCTATAACCTAAACCTAACCTAAACCTTAACCTAAACCTATAACCTATAACCTAAATCAAAACCTAAAACCTAAACCGATAACCTATAACCTAAACCAAACCTATAACCTAAACCAAAACAAAACCTATAGCCTAAACCCAAACTCATTCTCAAATCCAAACCTATAACCTAAACCTAACCTTAACCTAAACTTGAAAACCCCAACTTAAACCTAAACTTGAAAACCTAACCTAATCTCAACTCCCTAACCTAAACCTAAACCTAAACTTGAAAAAACCCAATCTAAAACTCAATCCCAAACCTGAACCCGATTTCTAAAACCTAAACCATAACCCCTTCTCAAATCCTATAACCTAAACCTATAACCTATATCCTAAACCAAAACCTATAACCTAAACCAAAACCAAAACCTATAGCCTAAACCTAAATCAAAAACCTATAACCTAAACCTAAACCTATAACCTATAACCTAAATCAAAACCTAAACCTAAACCTATAATCTATAACCTAAACCAAAACCTATAACCAAAACCAAAACCAAAACCTATAGCCTAAACCCGAACCTAAACCTAAACCTTAACCTAAATGTATTCTCAAATCCCTAAACCTAACCTTACCTAATCCTAATCTCAACTCACTAACCTAAACCTAAACTTGAAAACCCAAACCTAACTCGATCCCGAGCCCGAACCTGGTTTCCTAAACCTAAACCTTAAACTATTCTCAATTCCCTAAATCTATAACCTAAACTTAAACTTAAAAAACCTAAACCAAACCAAAACCTATAACCTTAAACCTAAACCAAAACCTATGACCTAAACCTTAAACCTAAATGTATTCTCAAATCCCTAAACCTAAACCTACACCTATCCTAATCTCAACTCCCTAACCTAAACCTAAACCTAAACTTGAAAACCCAAACCTAAACCCGATCCCGAACCCGAATCCGATTTCCTAAACTGAAACCTTAACACTATTCTCAATTCCCTAAGCCTTAACCTAAATGTATTCTCAAATCCCTAAACCTAAACCTACACCTAATCCTAATCTCAACTCTCTAACCTAAACCTAAACCTAAACTTGAAAACCCAAACCTAAACCGATCTTGAACCCGAACCCGATTTCCTAAACCTAAACCTTAACCTATTCTCAATTCCCTAACCTTAACCTAAATGTATTCTCAAATCCCTAAACCTAAACCTACCCTAATCCTATCTCAACTCCCTAACCTAAACCTAAACCTAAACTTGAAACCCAAACCTACCCGATCCCGAACCCGAACCCGATTTTCTAACCTAAACTTAACCTATTCTCATTCCCTAAACCTCACCTAAACCTAAATGTATTCTAAATCCCTAAACCTAACCTACACCTAATCCTAATCTCAACTCCTAACCTAAACCTAAACCTAAACCTAAACTTGAAAACCCAAACCTAAACCCGATCCCGAACCCGAACCCGATTTCCTAAACCTAAACCTTAACCTATTCTCAATTCCTTAAACCTTAACCTAAATGTATTCTCAATTCCTAAACCTAAAACTACACCTATCCTAATCTCAACTCTCTAAACAAAAACCTAAACCTAAACTTGAAAACTCAAACCTAAACCCGATCTTGAACCCGAACCCGATTTCCTAAACCTAAACCTTAACCTATTCTCAATTCCCTAAACCTTAACCTAAATGTATTCTCAATTCCTAAACCTAAACCTACACCTAATCTTAATCTCAACTCCCTAACCTAAACCTAACCTAAACCTAAACTTGAAAACCCAAACCTAACCCGATCCCGAACCCGAACCCGATTTCCTAAACCTAAACCTTAACCTATTCTCAATTCCTAAACCTTAACGTAAATGTATTCTCAAATCCCTAACCTAAACCTACACCCTAATCCTAATCTCAACTCCCTAACCTAAACTTGAAAACCCAAACCTGAACCCGATCTTGAACCCGAACCCGATTTCCTAAACCTATAAACTAAACCTTAACCTATAACTTATACCTAAACTTATAACCGATAACCTAACCTATGGATTTTGCTATAGTTTAGAAGATTTGTAGGCACATTTTTGATTTCTTATATATAATTGTTTTTTTCAGCTCTTTTTTTTTTTTATAGTCTTTCTTCCTTTTGAGATGTGTACAAAGGCATGCTTGTTTGATTGTGTCTACAATTGTTGTTTTTTATACAGGTTGACAAGCTAAAGAAGTCAGTGGATGATGAAAATTCATTTTCTCAAGGGAAGGGTTTTAAAACTTGAAAGTGATCTTGTGTCGAAGTCTACAGAAGTTACATATGCAGTTTCAAGGAAAGAAGAGGCTCTATCTTCTTGTTTGCTGAACTTAACCGTCTGAAAAAAAAAATTCTGTAAAAGCGCGAGCATTATTTAATGCATGAGGGCACGCCTTAGTTGTAATTCTTTTGATAGGTTGAGCAAAGTGAAGTATTGTTTATTTAGAAATGTGAATGTAGGATGCATTGTAGATTTGATTGCTATTGTAATAAATGCATCATTTTTTTTTCTCTGATTGCATTAGCTTAGATTGAGTTATCAATCATAGCAGGTTTCTGCAATGGAAACAGGAAAATAGCTACGAATATAATCCTAGCAAGCTACAGCATTTCATGGTAGCTATTACTATCTATTGCTACGGATTATATCCGTAGCTATTGGTATCTATAGCTACGGATTATATCCGTAGCTCTCCATATGTAGTGCTGCAAATACTGTAGATGTTGGTATCTATTGCTACGGATATAATCCGTAGCTATTGGTATCTATTGCTACGGATATAATCCGTAGCTAATGGTCTCTATTGCTACGGACTAGATCCGTAGCTAATTGTAGCTATTGCTACGGATATTGTCCGTAGCTAGACTTTTAGCTACCCCACCAATTGCGACGGACGTGATACGGACTAGATCCGTAGCAAAAGCCCTTTTGCTACGGATATAGTCCGTAGCCTTTGCCCATTTTTCTTGTAGTGCCTGATCAAGGGTCAACACATAGCACCCGATTTTAGGCACACTGGCCAAGGATCCACATAAGGAACCTCTGTTTATGCTCCCTGAGAAAGGGTCAACACATAGCACCCGGTTTTAAGCACACTGGCCAAGGATCTACACAAGGAACCTAACTGTTTATGCTCTCTACAGAGTAAAGGTCAACACAACGCACCCACCACGTACACTCCCGCTGGAGGCCTCCTACGAGGGCTTGCAAGGGTGAGAAACACCTTAGACCCAATCCTAAAAAGGAATTATCACAAGTGTCCTCTGAACTCTAATAACTTACAAATAAGTGGATGAGTCCCATTCAACACGTTTGACGAAGTTCTCCTCCTTGTTGATGAAGAATCTTTGGCTTCCTTGACTGCAACTCAGATGATGTACCAATATGAGGCTTCGAGTTAGGTCAAGGTTAAGACAGAATCCTACTCTATAAAATGTTTTCCTATAAGGAAGATAAAGTGATTCCGTTTATGCATTCAAAGCATCCCAGCTTAATGATTTTTCAATAAGGTAGTGGCTGGAGGATCCTTGAATGCGGAAGTTCATTCCCCAATCCACTCTATTGAATAACAATGATGAAGGTGGATTAGAGGATGAACTTCCCTGAGAGAAAGGGCTTTGGGTATATGATCTAAGGTAAAACACTCAAAAGCACTCTCTTCTTTCTCTACCAGCAACAATAGACAAGTCCTCTTTATATAGGCAAAATTTTCCAACGGATATAAAACGGTCACATTTATGACAGAGTTCGATGTCATCGAGCGGGATCGATATCATCGAGCGTATACTCTCAATAACATTGATGGTCCGCTCGATGATACAAACTTAAATGCCATACGCTTTTGAAACCTCTTACTAGCTGGTCGATGGAATCGAAACAGGTGTCGATGTCATCGGATTTTAAACTCCGATTTTATCGATATTAGTGTCGATTCATCGACATTTGAAAATAAGAGAGACTTGACTTAAAATATTTCTAGTTTACAAGAATGATCGAGGGACCTTCGAGACCATCGGAATTTGAATGTCGATGATATGATAACTGTGTCGAAGCATCGATAAATCCAACGGATTTCTCATTAAGCTTGCTGGACAGTCTATGTCTTTGTTCGATGTCATCGAAACAGTACCGATATCATTGATATTTAAATATCGATTCTATCGATTGACCCTCGATTATTGGTAAACAATCCTGAAATATTTTGCTGGAAAACTTGGTGCCCATGACTGATATCATCGAGAGCTTTCTGATATCATCGAGATTTGAATTTTAATGGTATCGAAGGGGATTCGATATATCGATGCACATATGATATTCTTAAGTTAAAACAGGGGCACCGGAGATCTGCCTGTCGATATTATTGAGTCACCTTCGATGGACTCGAGATTCAAATATCGATGATATCGATAGGTATATCGATACATTGATAAATCTATCCAGATGTACATATGGTTGTTGGACACTTTTGTTCTCATTCCGATGGAATCGATTTATCATCGAGGACATCGACAGCGCAGGTCAATCATATCGAGATGTGTGTCGATAAAATCGACAAAGCAAGAAAACTTAGATATTTTTTTATTTTGAAAAAGTTTTCTTAACTTAAAAAACCCTATGATATTCTAAATTGTTTTAAGGGTTTTATTTACTCGGTGTTTTGGGACATGGAATATGAGGCGTAGATTTACCTGTGGTGAGCTTGCATACATCCGGTTGAGGTAGACGCTTTGAATTGATCTTCCTATGAGGCTCTGCAGACTAGCTGACTCAACACTCACGTAAATTGACAAACCAGGGCAATTTCATATACTAGGGGTGTGAACAAGTTTTTGACGCCGTTACCGGGGCTGACGGTTACGTTTTTTTGAAATTATCTAGTTTTAGAATTAGGTTAAGATTAGGGTTTTTCTAGATTTAGGTTTTTCTATTTGATTTCTAGAAACTAACCTAACTTTTCTGTTTTGTAGGACCCTGATATAAACTTTCTAAATTGATAATCTCTTTCTGATTTTCTAGTTTTCTACCTTTCTATTTCTATTTTAGGTTTTGTTGTAGGAATGTTCCTAATTTATTTCATCTTTCCTTTCTTTTATTATATTTTTAGAAACTCTTATAATTTTAGGTTTTATTTTCTCTTTTTAGAAATTTTCTAATTCTAGGATTTTTCTATTTTTAGGAACTAGTTTATTTTTAGAGATTTTCCTCTTTTACTTTTAGAAACTTGGTTAGTAATTTCCCTTTTTAGAAATTAGGTTAGTAATTAATATCTTCATCGAAAGTTCCTGTGGCCCCAATAGACCTTCTTACAGCGAATGTACCGTGAATTCTATTTTGAATATTATGACCCACCTAAATGTTGATTTGGCCTAATTTCTGGAGGTTTACCATATTTTGGTCATCCAAATCTAATGGATCGAATTGTTCAGGCCCCACATGCAATAATAAGCCTAATACGTTATTCATGTAAAAGTAAAACAAGTCTTTACGTATTTGGTTTTCTTACTTGTTTACATGCGTTAGGTGCTCCAAGGTTCATCATGCATATACACACTTATTGATATTATATGCACATGCATTGCCCCCATGGTAAATCCACACTGTCCATCATGCAAACCCAAAGCATAATAACATAATTGATTAATTAATTAATTAATTAAATTACATACTAACCTTGCAAGCTTTTCCTCTCCTTTATCTATCTTTCTCCCCTACAATTCTCTCTTGATGACTTTTTTTTTTTTTTTTTTTTTTTGTGATCGGATGGAAAGTCCACATTTATAAAGAAATGATAGTTCCTCAGATAAGATGGATAAGATAATGGTGAGGGTGGTTGCAACCAATTTCGTCCATTAAAAAAAATATAAAAATTTAAGAAACTGTAAAATTTTTAGTTGTTACAAGTTTAGGTTGTTTAACAAATTTACCTTTACGATTCTCAATCGTCTTATCCCTCTTGTCACAACTCTTTTCTTTATTCAATTTGAGAAATTTCTTAATTTTTTTTTCAAAATCATCACCCTTATCATCACTATCACTATCAGATTCAACAATCTTATGCTTACGTGAATGCCTATGAGATGTTTTAAGGACGGCTAGTTTCTTAGCTCTAAATGGGGCCTTAAAGTGTAGTTCACATGTTTGTAGGGAACCTAAGAGTTATTCTACATTCATCTCATATATATTTATTCCTACACTCTTTTATCAAAGTTATCTTGGGAGTGAACCTATCCTTAAGATATCTAAGTATTTTCCTAAATATACGACCATTTGGAATCCTCTATCCTAAACAACACATTGAGTTGCAAATATCATTAAGTTTAGAATTGTGGTTGTGTCGCAGAGGGGGTGATTAGTACCATGTAGAATTTATGCCAATTAACTCACAATTGCTTACTTAAACTAATATGCCAATTTGAATTAAAGTAATTTAACACTAAGGCTTCTAAGTTAATAGTGTATCCAACCAAATAGACTACAATAGATGTGACATGCTATGCAAGTAGTCTATAAATGATAGTATACATGTGTATGGGATATACTAACTATTAGCTCCAACCATTCATCTAATCATGCATACATATAATTCACTAATCAATCACATAAGCATAATTAAAAAAGTGCTCAAAAGATAATTCCAAAGACAATTCCAAACACAAGCATGTATAGTGTTTCAGTTTCCCTACTCCATTCCGGTAGACACTCTCCCCAAGTGTAACATATTTCACTACTAGAGGTTTTAAGTTAGGTTCATGTTGAGGGTCAAATATTTCATATTAGACCCCAGTTATTACCTTATTTTACGTACATGATAATGATTAACGTCATATTTTAATCGTGTTTTGTTGTAAGGTAAGTTTAAAGAGCTTGGACTGAAATGGGTATTAAAAGCATGGATTTAACACTCTAAAATCACCAAGGCAAGGGACGGACCCCAGGGGACTGAGATCGAAGAATTTACACACCAGAGATCCGAGAAAATCAAGTCCAAGAAGCCTGAAAGTCTTCTTGAATGTAAGATCACAAGGTTCCCACCATCCGTTTGGCTCAAAATTTTATATCTAGCCTAAGGACCCTAAATTAACCGTACACATCGAAATTCAGCCCTTGGATCCCTTTGGAAGTGGCCCAACAGACAGATCAGCCCATAAATCGTCAATTTGGGGCCCACTTGATATCTGGATATACTTCAATTTTGGTCTCAACCCCTTAAATGGGGTGACATAATGAATGGACGGAACAAATTTTACATACACATTACAATGGACCCCATGTGGGGATCCGCGTGCACGGTGTACAAGTGCACCGGTCATGTAGCAAAACACCCAAAGTCGGTCAGCGCACGGTAACCGACTTATTTCTTCAAAAACTCAAAAACCGCCAGGGGACGCATGAGGTTCATCCGGTTTTGACTAGTGGGCCTACTCATTGTCTAAACTAATGATCTGGGTTGTCCATTGCATCCTTGGGGTAGGGACGACCTTAGTCATGGTGGCCTTTTGGCCCCATACACACGTGGATCGCCAGAAAATGCTGGATGGACGGCGAATTGATTTGATACAGTGGACCGTACCAAAACTTGACCAAAATCACTCCTTTCCGACTGAAATTTCCTAGAAATCCAATGAACGGGGTGTATTTCACCAAAAATATCATTATAGGGCCCATCGAACACGTAAGGGTAATAACTTTCTAAAAATGACGTCCGGACTCGTCCGGGATTGCGGGGAGTTGTGGTCCACCATCCTTGATCGGTTGGATGATCTAAACCGTTTAGAGGAATCCCAGACCAAAAAAGACCAAAATCATGGAGAAAAACCAGGTTTTCAATGTTTCCTGTGACTGAAAGTTCCAACCAAACGCGGGTCACTTTGCGGTGTTGCGGTTTTGCAGAGCTACGTAAAAGCTCTCTATCGACTCCAACCAAAGCGCTACCTCAGGTTTTCTATAAAAGGAGAGAAGAGAGAGAGCTAAGGGGGATCTTTTTTAGGACGTGAAGGAAGAGAGGGAGAGGGTTGACAGCCGGCTTCAATGAGTTCTCCTTCATTCATCTTTGTTTTCTTTTCCTTTCATGTTTTTCAGATTTTAGCTTAATCATGGTTATGATTAGCTAAACCTCTTAGCTAGGGCTAAGAGGTGAAGCTTGTAGTGTGATGGATGGTTTTCTATGCTTTGATTCGTACTTTAGTTGAACTTTCTTTTGATTATAGTTTGATATTAAGGAACGCTTTCAGTTTTTAATGGTTTGTTGTGACTTAAATTATAACGGATCTGTGATAGCTTTGAGCATGTTCTTAACATTATAGGGTTTGTGAATTTGGGAACCCTGTTATTTACCATTGTCTTCTGGGCATGGTTGGATGACGGAATCCTTCCTAATATTCATACATCCATTAGATTGGATGTAGATTGGCTAAATTCTGTTGTTTGCTTTGTCTCATGGGCATGATTTTGTGATGGAATCAATTCTAATTCTCATACATATCTTCTCTTGAAAACTGGATCAAAGGAAGTTTAGATTTGGATTTTAATGAAATATCGTCCAACTGGATGAAGATGGGACTCTGAATCCAGTCGTGCTTATGAATCAAGTATAGATTTCCCTGATCTCTACAAGTGGATCCTTGGCACCCTAGTTTCCCACCTTTGAATTTTACAAGTTTTAGTTAAATAATTCACCATTCTTCTCTTACATTCACTTGATTTAGATCACATATTCTTCTAGTTCTAGTTCTAGTTACTTTCAAACTACGTACAAGGACTTAGGTGCTTTGGTAGAGCTTGAGATACACTAGGGTATCTAAAAGGTAAAATTCATAATTTGCCAAAAGACTCGAATGCCATATATAACAAATTTTTTAATGGATCTCTAATGGCTAGGCTCGATCGATCGAGCATAGCCCTCAATCGATCGAGCGTAACCCCCGATCGATCGAGCTAAGAATGGTCTAGTGAACTCACTAAACTGTTTTAGCATGTTTGATCGAGAGGAATAAAAAATTCCTCGATCAATCGAGCTCCTACCTCGAGCGCTCAAACTAAATCATATTTAGGCCAGATGCTTGCTAGATATTTTTTACCATGTTTAGCCAATCGACTCGATCGATCAAGCTTTACTCAAGCACACCAATGAGTCTACTGGTTTTGGTAGTTTGATTTCCAGTAGCTTGAGACCTCTATAGCTTATCTCATCATATTCCAATTAGGTTCCTAAGGCTAAGGGACGATCAAAACAAGGCTTACCTATTAAGCCATGATCATCTAGAGGTTTAAGGTTATATTGGGTCAAGGTCAGGATCACCAAGGCACCTCATTTACCTGTTCTTTGTTCCCAGATGCTCCATGTCCTCTTGTTATTTCGATCTTTAGCTTCTAAGGGTTTAATCAACTATATGACACATGGACTCACATGATTGATAAAAAATGTGCACAAATAAGTGCACTAACAAAGCCTGCTCAACACAGCATGAGACAAGCATTTCAACATTCAAGCAATCTATACATATATCACACAGTGTTTCACCTGTTGTTCAAGCATGTTAGCATCATTCAAGTAACATATGTATGATTCTATATATTCAATCATCACACATAAATCACAAGAAGGGACTACTTTACACACAATTAGGAAGCATATACCAAGCTACAATGTTGGGGAATCTTAAAGGGAATATCTTCACCTAATTACTATTCGGGTTTCTAAGCTATGAGCGCTCTGGCACAAATGTCCAACTACGACAATGGATTTAATGATCGTTGGTCGGGGGAAATTAGGGAAAAACTAATCTCAACACCATAGCCTATAGTTAATACCAAATTAACTTGAATTAGAGGTATTAAGATGGTCTTATTACTTGATTACCTAAAAGGGTTTGCTGTGGCGATGTGGCTCCAAGCTCGACCCTGATTGGACGATCGGACATCACCACGCCCTTGCATAGCTCGCATATGTAGCTAGGTTGCATCTTTGGACAATTAGAAAGCCTATAATTTGACACGCATGGGCTCTAGAGTTAGGGCTTTAGAGTTTTAAAGGAATCGGTGATAGATTTTCAACAATAACCACTAAAAAATGAAGATGGAAGAAGAAAATGCACATGCATGGGTTGGAAGGTGCACTAACAGGTTGATGCAGGTCCTACGCATCCTAAACTCAATGATTTCTATGGTGGAGAAGAACGAGGTGACCAATGAGTGAAGGATAATGATCCTAAAGCAGCAACGGGCTGACGAGGTGAGCTCCTTGCTCATTCCTCTCTCTTTTCTCCTACTCTCTGCCTCTCCTATGGTTGAAAATGTGTATAAATGAAGGAATGGATGGTTATAGGGCGTTATATAGCCTCAGCTAATCGGTTGGATGAATTTATAAATGACTTAATAGAATAAAAAGCAGCATACCAGTAGGATTGGTGGGAACCAATAAAACTATTGGTCAGACCGATTGAATGTGAATTCTCAGGTTTCCTAAGCTTCTTAGATAGGTCAGACAGATAAGACAATCGGTCAGACAAACAAAGCCTAAAATCTACTCACTGAGGGGTCCTTTGTTGTACTAATGTTCAGGAAAGGTTCAATTATGATTCCCGAGGCTGACCTAGGGTTCGAGGAGTAAGGTTTGATGCAAGTTCCCATGTGCGAGTGTCTATTAGAAAGATCAGATAGCCTTGGGATATTAATCCGAGCCTTTGACTCAATTAGATGGATTTTGGTACAGGTAAGGCTATCTATGTATCAGATCTGGGTCCCACAATCGGTATCAGAGAGTTTAGTTAATCGATACATGACATGGCTTGCTCACCAAAGAGCTTACTAGAGTTCTAGGGTTTCAGGATTTGAGTTCGCTCAGGGTTTTCAGGTCATTCAAGCTCACTTGGTTAGCTACCCTTAGGGTTTCTAGAGGTCGAGGCCTAGCTAATTCCTTAGGTTTCTAGCCTCAGGCACCTGCAACCACATGTGTGAGCATGTAACAAATAGAAATAATCTATCGGTGATGGCTAAGGATATCTAATACTCGATTATTAGAGGATGGGGCGTTACAACCTACCCCTCAGAATAATTTCGCCCTCAAAATTGTCTAGCATCTCCGTTACTTTGCACCCTACGATTTTGATTGAAAATACACCTGGGTCAATTCTTGTGACTCAACTAATTGGTTTTCCAACGGCTCACATGGCTAGGTTCAGTTTCTACGTATCGATTACTACAGCTCACATCTAAATTTGACCGACAACTTAAACCCTATTTAGTGACTATACTGAGGATCTAAAGAGCAAACCCTCGATGTCTGAGCTACTCATGCTAATTAGAGAAAGACGCATCTTATCCTATCACCTAAGTCAAGTTCCCTTGGTGAGACTAGCGTGAATAAAAATCTATGTTAGCTAAATTTGCAGATTTCTACTCCCCTTAGAATAATTTCTACTTCCAATATCCTAGACTTCTATTACCCATTCTAACTGGCGGTTGAAGGAAACCTATCCAAGCCAGGGTTAAGAACTTTGAGTACTAAATAGCTGAAACGCCGACGTACACAACATACTGCATATTAAAAAACATATCCACACGAGTAGGAATCAGGACAAAACAATGACAAGCCATACATAGAGTTTCTATAGATAATTTGAAGCATGGTTGATGATCCGACAAGCATGAACCAAGTACGGTTCTCATTTGGACATCACTAAACTTTCGTACACTTCCGACACTAGGCGTGGAAGAGATCTCAAAATCCACCTCGTTAGTAGTATGCCAAAATCCACTCGACTCATTAATAATGAACCCATTTCGGAGCTAGTCAGACTTAACCTAGCATATAACCCTCTGCAGTCGGACGAGTAAGGTCACACCCTCTTTCAACCAACCCCAACATAGTAGGAGATGCTACCTATTGGTATTCGACCCTCGTGTGTTCATGACTTCCACTCGGTCTACACATTGGCGTATCCTGTGATATCGGGATTTAGGGCCTTTCACCCAAGGACATCCTTAGCTCCCAATATGCTACAACAGAATTTCTGATGTCTATTCTCACAATTGTCAATCATAATAATTTTATGGTGGCCATAACTCTAATGTCTCTAGGGTGTGCATGCAAATGCACTGTGCAAATGTGTGAATGCAAAAGTCCATAATCTGAGTCATGTAACCATGTCATGCAAACTATGCATACATGCAAGGCAACCCCATCTCATATGGGTTCCTTGAAAAGCCCTAAATTGTAGGGTTATCAATACAGCTCTGCCGCACATAAGCAAGCCAATACATATGGCCTAAGTACCAACCACAATCCCGTGGTGTACGTTATGATACATGCACATCCAAAGTCAAGCATACATATGTTAAGTATGAGCATATGAATAAGCATGGTATGCATTACACTAATCAAATTATTAGTGTCGACCTTATCAGGCCAGGTATACTAGCATGTTACCAATCATGGCACATGCACACATATTCTCATTTATGTATATAATGTAGGTGCAGAACGCATGTGATAATCGGCCTTAAATGGCTCAATATAAAGAGAGTGGGACCTGAATGGTGATCCTACTAAAAATGTAAATATTGCATGTGGCATGGTTCATTTGAGACTTACATCAACCTCATACTTGGCCTGTGCACATAAAATAGGATAGTGGAGTAGATATATGATATGGATAAAACATATACGTTAAGGTGGTTTCAAGCTTAAAAATGATTTGTCAACATAGATGGATGACATGAATAAAACACACCTGCCCTGATATATCTTGTTAAGATAGATGAACCTGCCGGTGCGTAAAATACATACGTGACGGTGGGCCCAGCCCCTGGATGAAGTGAGTGAATAAACCCATATATCATTGGTGGACATGCAACACCTACACCTTGGTGGCCCATACTACTGCTAAAATCACGGATTTACAACGGATGAAATCCGTCGTAAAACCAAATAAACGACGGATTTCATCTGTCTCTTGGTCAGTCGCTATTTACTGGGTGGTTTTGTTTCTGACGGATAAAATCTGTCGTTTAATCTACGATGGATAAGGTCCATTGCAGATTACCGTCGGATAAGATCCGTCGCAAAAAATAAACAATCCGTCGCTGAAATTCTGAAAAAACCACCTGAATTATTCGTCATTAAAAATATTAGTGACAGATAAGGTCTGTCGCTAATATAAAGAGAGCGGCGGACTCATATCCGTCATTGATTGACTTGTTCAGAAATTAGCGACAGATTTGGTTCGTCGCTAAAATATCTGTAAATTTTTAAAAAATATCGTCAGATTTTATTTATTTATTATTATTATTTTTTTAATCTTACACCTGATAGTCATTCAAAAAATAATTCACATGATTGTTTAATAAGAATCCGATTCACAAAATTGGTAACAACTCAATTCAATAAAGAGGAAATGGCTAAGTGGCGCCATTTGAATGGACTACTACAAGTACACCTTTCTTTTCATTATTCTAAAGTTTTCATTTGTTGAAAGGGGAGTGAGATTGGAAGGGGCACCATGCCAACATGCCAACACTTGCATGAGAAAGATTGATGGTTAGATAATATATGAGTAGTCTAAATTTGGCATGTGTGGCCCACCCAATGAATGGACTAGCTTAGACTTGAGATAGGGCATGTTCATGTTTGGGAACCATTCATCTAATAGGGTTAGATTGGCTGTTTTAAGACATTTATGATTGATTGATGATTTTTAACTGATCAGATAATTCAAATCAAACCATAATTAAGAAAAATTATAATAGACAATATGTAACCTGTAGGACAAATAAACCATCTTCAGCCAAAATGGATTCGCAACAACCGACGAACTCTTTCATGTATTCATGGCCAACTCCTATCATCTCACTACAATAAATAAATAAAAAACACCAGTTGGGGAATGCAATTTAATTCTGCCTGTTAAAAGTTGGAGTTTCAGCAGTTGCCGGGAAATCACCATGATATAATCCTGTCATATTTCTGAGAGCTTAGCAGTTGGCGATAGTCACATAGAAGGAATTTTATCTTGTCCTGAGAACACAATTAATTAAAATTAGAATGTCAACCAAACATGTCTTATAAAACCAACTTTTAAATATTTGGTAGTCTTGGAAGATTGAATTTTAAGAAAACAGTATCCATGAGTATTCTTCATCTCTAGATTCCACTTAAATACAACTAAAAGAATAAAAATAAAGGGATCAATCAATCTTTGAGCATTTTGTTAGTAATCCATTTTCACTGAGATCACAATTTTGTAAATGGAAATTTGAATAAAATAAACTACCTGGAGGCTAGCTTCTTTCACTTTCCTTTCTGCATATTTCAGCTGCTCCTCAAATAATGTGATGCCTGTGTATTTACAACCAGTTCTCTTGACAACCTCTATAGCTAGGCTTCCCCAACCACAACCAATCTCAAGAATTTCGTGCCTGGCATTGATTCTAGCCTAGATCATTTTAAAAGTACAGACAAAGTCCGATAAGAAAGTAATAGATGGAAACCCATCCAAATACTATTTAAATAGAATAGTTGGTGATAAGGGCCTCACCTTTTCAATTAGGAGAGAGATTTTCCGTGAGGGCACATCACATTATTTGTTTCCCATGTTTGAATACATACACACACATGACAAATCACAATATGCCCTCCAGGTTAGATAAATAATGCATTGCCTCTTCACCTAACACATTGTACACTTCGAGTAATGTGGGTTGCCAATATTATCTGCTGCAATGGGCAGAAAAAAAAAGGAGTTGAAGAAAGCAAGCTAAAAAAAAAAAGGATGCAGAAAATTCCATACCCTTTGAAGCTTCGGTGTTTGGGACCGAGCTTCTTGAAGACAAAATTCCAACTTCAATACACACTTCTTCAGCTCCTGATCATCTCTTCGGTGTTTCTCCAACTGTTTGATAAACAGGGGAGATTTGGTTACATAAAAGATGGAACAAACATTCAAAACTCTAGTCTCAACTTATACTCAAATAAGGATAGAGTAAGATCAGGTTATTCAAGTTGTTGCTAGCAAACGGAAAAACAAAGAGGGGAACAAGGCATCAACTCCTATAGTGAAAAGCACAAATTGTTAGGGACTATTGAATATGAGCACGTACGAGCTATTTACAATTTGGATTTTGAAAGTCCTAAAGTGGTTCATGGTTTTTGCAGTTCCTAAGGCCATTGGCGTTGATAATATAACCCAATAAGTGTTGTTATGGGCGTGTTTGGGTGCATTACAATATTGAGAACTTGCAATTTTATCAAAGGACTGAAATGATCAAATTGTGATTTCCTTTTGGAGCTACTAGGGATCAAGGAAATGGGAATATGGATCTTGGAATTTGGATTTTGCAAGTCCTAAAATCCATTTATTGCTTTTGAGAGAATATGTGGATTAAGTAAATAATAACTTTTGTTTTTTTTTCCATTTTATAAATTTTTTTTTATTTGGGGTGTACGGGACAAATCCATGGATTTACGGAGGTGACAATTTACTAAAACTGTGGTAGCTACCAAATCAACAAATTCTCTCTCAAAATTGCTGCCAAGATCTGTTTCTGTTTTCCAAAAGGCTTAATAAATTAGTTTAGAGCATTAACAATTGTCTACAAATAAATAAAGACTGTTTGACAACTATTATGTTTGGTTCTTAAGAATAGCGGGGACTGATTACCACATAAAGAAAATTCCACTTTGCATGCCAACCCAAACACCTCACCCTTTACATCGGGTTTCGACAAATAAATTAAAATTTTAAAAAACAGAAAAGTGCAAAACTTGAGAGTAGACTTTCAAACATACCTGAGTTTTATAAACCAGTGACAACTTTTGTCATTTGGAAATTGCATATTAACAGGATCTTTAATTGTGATCAAATCAAAGTTTCATGTTTATCATGATATTTCTCTCTATGACTATGAGAAAGGACCCATATCACTATTTTCATGATCTAGTATTGGTTAGCCTATCCTCATAAACATGGTGTGTGTGTGTGTGTGTGTGTGTGTGTGTGTGTGTGTGTTTGTGTACGCGTGCAGATCTGCATCATTCATCTCCTGGGACGTGTCATGTTTGGGTGAAACATGAAAAGACACCAACCAGATTATTCATTGAATTTGGACTAGTGGGTGGACTTTTCTTAACCGGCAATCTTTAATACTTGACAGCCCCCCTCTACCAACAGTGAGATTTTTGGGGCACACCAATCCTCAATGATATCTAGCAGATGAATGGTCCAAATTTCTACCATGAGGTTTGCTCAAAATACATCCTGACATATTGCAATACCATACCTTTGAATCTGAGTATTCTTCCAATGATCCAAACCATTTATATGACTAAACTTACTTTTTATGGTTAAAAGACCACAAATAAAGCTCTCAATTGGACTACTTCAACCCTTCGATAATTTGGCTCTTTTTCTTTGAACATGAATGGTCACCATTACCTTTGTATAACCAATGGGTTGAAATATTCAATATGGAAGATTAGAGTCCCTATAAAAGTCCCTGATCCAATGGCTAGAGTCTTAATAAACCAATGTGTCATTAAAAAGGCCCAAATCAGAAGGTAGAGTCTCTACAAGTCTTATTGTAAATTTGTAATACATTGGGATGTATTCGAGCAAACCTCTTCTACCATGCATGGGTGCTACACAAATGAGGATAGTGTATCTAAGAAAAGAAAAGGTGAGAAATAGTGTAGCCTTATTTTTTGAAACTGAATAATAGATCAGGATTCAAATTACAGGGGCATATCACGTAAGAAAAATTGTAAGAACTGTACAAGAATGAGGTTACAAGCATAACACATCTTAATGAACTTCAATTTAATTTACTCCTTACCATGTACAGTTTCACTTTTCTCAAGTAAAAAATTTCAATTACATGTACCACCAGTATTGCATAAAACAGAAACATATCAATCTCACCTCTGCGGCAGCTCATCGTATAGTCATATGACTACTGAGAGGAAAGTTAGATTCCTTCTTTATGCCTTTCAAAGAGACGGAAGTAGATCTTGAGGTCCTAAACACCTGTCAAAATATCAATGTTTCGTCTGTTGCAGCCGATGCCACAAATACGTGAGAAGTCCCATTTATGTAAATGGTGATGATCAGTCAAATTTATACAAATGGTTATGATGATAGAAAATTAGAAACATGACCTTAGATCCAAGGAAATGCTTTTAGAATGTAGAAGTTGTTGAATATGAGCACGTAGGAGCTGTCTACAATTTGAGATCCAGCTAACAAATTACTTTCAGTTCAACCCAACCTTATACTTTTAGAACCAAAAAATGATACAAGATATAACAAGTCATCCAAATCAGTCATAAGGTAATTCCTATCCCATAAGGTAATTCCTAACCCAAAGAACCTTAAAATCTGACTGGATGTAAAACCTGGACTAGACTGGATTAATGGACTAGTTTGTGCTGGAACCAACCACAAAAACAACTATCTTTGTGATTCACAATACAAAACAAATACAATTTTCAATATGAAACAAAGAAAAATCTAAATTAGAGAACTCTAGGAAAATAGGTACACACTAAATAGATGGGCTGACATTTGCAATAAATGTTGTTTTTTAATTTCTACCAAGAGCGTGCTGTAATCGAAGACTTATATTGAGGAACAATCAATTATAAGCAAATTGTGTACTGGGAGCATAAAATGTCTTCTTACCGGCCTTACCGGCAATCCCTTAGAATTATGCAACAATGCTTGGGTGAATGGAACAAATTTCTTCATTGGCTTTGCATTCACCTCAGCATCCTTCATAGTTGATTCATTCTGCTCTCTACTACCAGGATCTTATCCACCTGATGGAATTTGAACATCCTTCGGGTGATGAAACTTGCAATTCACGCCAAATTTACACTGGCTAGTCTTCGCGTAATATTGTAATATGTTTGGAAGGTATTTATATGGAGAGGCCTGAGCAAGTCAATGAGACCTAGGAAAAACAGTAGACTGGTACCTGTAAAGTAAGATAGTGGCCTGCCAATGGATATCATTCTAGAAGAACAAAAAAATAAAATGGAGTGAGAATATCATAAGGTAGAGAATCATCTTTAAAGTAAGTAGTATATCATTTTTTTAAAATTCATGAACTGACGCCATAACAAAGGAATTTGATCTTCCCAAGATCTAAAGAATTGTGGGATTGAACATCAAATCAATCACTCACCATCATCAAGACCTTTACTTAAACCCCAATCCCAAATACATACACCAAATATACAGATTATTGAAGTCTTTTACTTCTTCCGCTTTTTTTTTTTTAGGCCAAGAAATTCACAGTATCCAAGATTTTATAAAAACAGTCCCCAAGGCAACAACATCAGTGGTAACGTAGGCCTCGACAGGCCGTGCAATGCTGTGGGGACCCCCATCTAGACTGCCTGTAACAAAGTCAGAGAAAAAGTACAGGAGTAAGTAGAAAACAAGTCCATCCAAAGTGTTGGTACAAAAGCAAAGAAAAAAGGAGAAGATAGGGGCGTGGGCAAATGGTCTAGAAGACAGAGTAAGTCCAGTTTGAATTAAGACAGACGTTCCTAAGGGCCTAATGAAGGACCATCATCCCAACCGCTTATTTGCGCCTGTCACTGGCTGCTGCCCCCCCCCCCCCCCCCCCCCCCCCCCCCCCCTCTCTCTCTCTCTCTCTCTCTCTCTCTATATATATATATATATATATATATATATATATATAAGAGAATTCCAAGTGGTGTGAGAATGAACTGCATTTATCAGTGTATCAGCTACTCCATTTCAGGTAGTCCCCTATCACTCCCATACTGAATCTTCTTTGCTCCATGACATCAAGAAGCTCATTCTGCAAAATCATATACAAACACTGAGAGAAAGCAATCACTTGGCTTGGTCAAGTTTGTCAAATTACATATAAACAAAAGAAATTAGGTGAAAAATGGAAAAGACAAATGAAATTGTAGGATTCAAGTTTTAAAGCACTCCTTTATCAAAGACAAACTTCCACTAATGTTGCAATAAAGTGCACCAACACCATCCATTTTTGTTCTTCTTCTTCTTTTTCCCTAATTCATGCAAAACAAGTCTATGATTGACAAATGGTCATATTAGTGGCAAGTTGTGTTTCATGATGAATCATAACCCATGCCCGTTTCTATGATGCAATTTTACATATTGTAAATAGAAACACAGAGTAATGTAAGATAATAATAATGACTAACAACAATGCTCAACAAGAGAGGGACCTGATTTCAAAAAATATCACTTAGTAATTAATTTTCCATTACTTTCAACAAATTCTGCAGTTATCAAAAGGCAACTAATGATTTTTCCTAAGGCTGCATGGTGTTCTGCACATCTCTTCAACTGGGATCAAAGTCTCCATCAGCTGCAATTGGAAATTAAAATAAGCATTTAAAGGAGGGTGGATCATTAACAGATACTGCTGGAATTGATTCAAACAAATCATAAAGATTATGATGATGTGACACTTATGATTTAGAATATGATTTAAATCCAAAGCATAATGGCATTTGCTTCTTGAAAACATCTCCTGCATGCATTAAGGGGCCCACTTATCCGATTATAAACTTGGGCCCGCCTGTCCAAACAAGCTAGCCATTAGTCTAATCCAAACAAGCCATTAGTCTAAAAAAATGATCCTCGGATATTGTGCAGATATTGTCCTGTGAGTTTCATTTGGACGTGTATGATCTGTTCAATCAATCTCAACAGGCCATCATCTAGCCCACTCTTCATCTGTTGAGTAGAAGGAAATCTACAGACACTAACTACACCTAAACAACAAATGAAAACAAATTTAAAGATTAAATAAATAAATAAGAGCTTGGCAACAAAAACTCTAAACTACCAAATAGCCACGACTATTCCACCATTTAGCTAAAACACAAAGGGAACTCTGTTCATGATGGGTACTAACAAATAGATGGATCAAATTGTTGATTTGATCTATTTTTCTGTAAAAGATCATGACTGTTCCTATTAAAGGTCATTGAACAAGAATCTTAAAGACAATGGGCCACGTCTTGATGTTAAAGGTAATGGGCCATCACAAGGAAAACATCTTCACAACATCAATCCAACTTAGGCATGTGCAACCATGCTGCCTAAGAAAGAAAAATAGATTATCAACAGACGAAACATGCTCTTGTTCTAGCACTCACATTGAACTTATTTGATTTATATATTGAGGTGCATAGGATACCGCCAACTTTAAGGCCATTTAAGTAAAGATCATTCGGCAACTTTATTCTAACATCAAGATGCGGCAAACCCTGAAATTAGACAATTTCTGCAAGCTAAAGTAAATACTAACTTTAAAATATATAACATGAGATGCAAAATTTAAAACTAAATAATAAACTAGTGCATGCGCCGGCACAGAAAAACAAAAAGCAACATTTCTATTAGTTAATGGATCAGACTTTGATCATATACTACACAACAATGAAGCCTCAAAATCATTATTAACTTTTCAAGGTTTTTTTCCTGCAACAGCTATACCAACATTTTCAAGATTTCAACTTCCATAAAACCAACATGCATATAAATAAATAAATAAAAGAAAACTATAGAAGTTGCATTTTGTACCCGACTATTAGTCAATGAAAAGAATCTACAATGACAAAAGTATATATCTTTAACATTTAAAATATAATAATTTAAAGAGGCAGCCTCACACATGACTAGTTAGAAAATAATTTACCGTCCACCTAGAGCATAAATTCCAAAGTGTCAAGTGTGCAGCATCCCACTTGTCCAAAAGGTTTGGCCCCCACCACGAAGAATGCTCAACATAAAAATCAGGCTTGTCCACTCATCATGTGGCCTACACCAAAGAAAACAATTGGTAGATAACTGCCGATTTGATAATCCTAACAACATTCATGTGTTGAAGTTTTGCAATCAACAAAACCTCAATTTTGAATTCTTCATTTCCTTGCCCCAAATTCTTGGAAAGCTTTTTCCCTGCTATTTCCTAACCATTCATCAGCTTACGCTGAAAGTAACCATCCAGCAAATTTGGGTTTTAATTACAATCAAGAAGCACATAAATCCACCCATTCTTAAAATGATCATGTAATAGCAAATTTGGCAGTAAAAGTGGCAAAAAAAAAAAAATAATCTAGTTCAGTCAGCTAGCCTTTTGTACGAAATAGACGTATCACATCACGCTATTTACCTTAAGAAAATCGGGATCTCATAATTCCTGTGTTTAACCATAACCACCATCCGCAAACTCATGAATAACCAAACCAACCATTGTAAGGTGTAGGAAGTAATCAGGCATAATAGGGCATCATATATATAACCTACACAACATATATATTCATTTATAATAAAGCACATAAGCTACAGTCATACCACAACTAGGAAAGGTAAACACATCAAACCACCTTATTTACTGAAATTGTGGTGAAGACTGCTTTAGTTGAAATCAGGATATGCCAATATGTCCTAGAAGGGGGGTGAATAGGACTTTTTAAAGTTTTTATGATTTATTAAAAAATCCTACTTCACTAATCTTGTGATCATGCAATTATCAGGATTACTCAAATGTAACTCTACTAGCTTCCAAGCACAGTAGAGGATCCAATCACAAACTATTTTAGAAGTAATCAGTATACAAGCTAGCTTATGACGGATATGACTGTGTAGGTGTATGTGGTGTGATCAAATGTTCAGATATGGAAGTATTAAAGCAAATCACACAATCATACGAATAACAATCTCAAACACAATCATTTTTATAGTGGTTCGACGATAAGTCTACTCCACTCCCGGTAACCGCACTCAACCCTTAAGTGTACCAGATTTCACTAAGGAGGTTTCACAGCGGTTCACCTCAAACCTAAGGTTTTAAATCAAGTTCACCTTCAACCTTTACAACCTACACTGAGGCTGACTGTTTATGCTCTCACGAGCATGGGTCAACACAACGCACCCACTTTTAGGCACACTGGCCAAGGATCTTCCATAAGACCCTACTGGAGGTTTCTACACGGTTGACCTCAAACCCGAGGTTTTACGCGGTTTACCTCAAACCCGAGGTTTTACGCGGTTTACCTCAAACCCAAGGTTTTTCGCAGTTCACCTCAAACCCAGAGTTTTACTGGTTCACTTCTAACCAGATGTTTATGCTCTCCACAGAGCAAGGGTCCACACAACGCATCCACCATGTACACTATCGCAGGAGGCCTCCTACGAGGACTTCAATGGGTGAGAACCACTTAAGACCCAATCCTACAAAGGAATGATTACAAGTGTCCTCTTGGACTCTAGATACTTGCAAATAAGTTGATGAGTCCCGATAAGCACAATGCCGAAGATCTCCTCCTCCTTGTTGACGAAGAGTCTTCTGCTCCCTTGATCCGCAACAAAAAATGATATACCAGTACTTGGCTTCAGGTTGGGTCAAGGTGAAGATGGAATCCTACTCTCTAAATATTTTCCTATAAGGAAGATAGAGTAGGTCCACTCATCTAGGCATTCAAAGCAGCCCAGTTTAATGATTTTCCATTAAGGTAGTAGCTGGAGGATCCTTGAATGCAGAAGTTCATTCCCCAATCCACTATATTAATTATCAATGGTAAGGGTGGATTGGAGGATGAACTTCCTTGAGAGAAAGGGCTTTAGGTATATGATCTAAGGTTAAACACTCAAAAGCTCTCTCTACTTTCTCTCACAGCAACAAAAGTCAAGTCCTCTATATATAGGCAAAAAGTTCCAACGGATATAAAACGGTCACATTTATGACAGAGTTCGATATCATCGAGCATATACTCTCGATAGCATCGATGGTCTGCTCAATGACTCGAACTTAAGGTCATACACTTTTAAAAATTTTGTCAATTCGTTGATGAATTGAAACTATTGTCGATGTCATCGAATTTCGAACTCCGATTCTATCAATGACAGGTTCGATCTATCGACACTTGAAAAAATGAGAGAGACTTGACTTTGAAATATCTCAGGATTTCATGAATGATCGGGGAACCATCGAGATCATCGGGAGATCATCGGAATTTGAATGTCAATGATATCGAGATCAGAGTCGAGGCATTGATAAATCCAGCAGATTTGTCTTTAAGCTTGTTAGACAGTTTATGACCTTGTTCGATGCAATCGACCTAGTGACGATATCATCGATATTTGAGTATCGATTCTATCAAATGGCCCCCGATCATACTTAAAAACAACCTAAAATATCAGTTGTAAGATATGCGCGCCCATGATCGATATCATCAATGGATTTTCGATGTTATTGATATTTGATTTTAGATCATATCAGAAGAGCATCGATAAATCAAAGGAATTTGAGATTTTCATTAAAAAATAAGGACGCCGAAAATCTGCCTGTCGATCTTATCGAGCCACTTTCGATGGACTCGAGATTTGTATATCGATGATATCGATAGGGGAATCGATATATCGATAAATCAGTCCATATGAGTATTTAGTTGCTGGACATTTTTAGTTCTTATATCGATGATATCGATAGGTGTATCGATACATCGATAAATTCGTCCAGATGAATATTTAGTTGCTGGACACTTTTTGCCCTCACATCGATAAGATCGTTAAGGTATCGAGGACATCGACAGAGCAGGTTGATCATATCGAGGGTGTTTCGATAAAATCGACAAGGCGATAAAAGCTTAGAGATTTTCTGATTTTGAAAAAAGTTTTCTCACCTTAAAACCCTATGATTTCTAACATGTTTTTAGGGTTTTATTCACTTGGTGTTTTGGTTCATGGGATGTGAGGCTTTAGATTTACCTGTGGCGAGCTTGCACACACTCGTTGAGGCAGACGCTTGAATTGATCTTCCTATAAGGCTCCGTAGGCAGTCTGACTCAATACTCACGTAACTTGACAAACCAGGGCACTTTTAATCTCCCCATTTGTCAATTACGTGACAAAATCCCAAAACACCCTAGAATACTCTAGACAAACACACCCTAAATTGTGTGTACATGCTTTTACACAATTTTAGAATTTCTATCCCATGTACACAACCAGTAGCTGCTCGCTCCCCCTTTCTTGTAAACTCCTCATTGATTGATGCAACTGCTCCCCCTAACACCTGCAACAACATCTAACAGATACACAATTTTCCATTCGGGGTGTTTACAAATGTTCTCCCCCTTTTCGTCAGTCATTGATAAAGATATCTCAGGTGATATTGACTGAAGAGTGAATTACTTGGGAGAACCGTCCAGGAAGAAGCAGATAAGTTGATGTATAATAATTAACTTAGATTAAGCAGACATCAATTTCAGAATTTATGAATGCACAGCAGATGGAATATTCGTTAGAGATATCACATGCATTCCAGAACTTGATAAACCTGGGGAGCTCAAAACAGAAATATGGCATTAAAGATATGAATTCTACTCAGCCATATTCATAAGAACATCAAAATAGCCAACTATATACTGCCACAGACAACAGTAGATTTAAAAATTATCCCAACCAAACCAAACACAAAAGAAAAACAAATCCTTCCATGGACATATGCAAAAATGTTAGAATCTCTAGAGTGGTTAGTTATCACATACACTCATACAGACGTAGAATATTCAAAAAGATATCAATATTCGTACGCAGAAATATGAGTGGAGTGTATGTGATAGTGTGCAGTGACCATCATCATGGTGCGGAGTGTGATGGTGCAGTGTCATCCCGTCGACACGTCATCAAATCTACCAGCTGTTGTACAGACTGCTACACTTTGTGGATGACTCGCTCCAAGACTGTCAGCCGCTCATGCATAGAATGGATATCTCTCTGGATTGCCCTGATTCTATTCAGCTTATATCATTTGGCATGTCCAAGCGTTGACGCTAATGGGGCTGGATCGGGTCTGGAGGATTCCTCTCCTGCCATCTCTGTTTCCTCAGCATGAGATGCACCAGCTTCTGTTCCCCCTTCTTGGACGCCTTCTTCTTCATTTTCAGTATACTCGTGAAACCTCAAGTCCATTTTGCGAATGTTCTTTATATTGAAGACTTGAGGTGGGAGTACTGGGTCAGTGGTCGATGGGAAACCGATGGTATTGCATTTTCTGCTGATGATCCAGGGATATGGGAGATGAAGATCCCTGGAGGTATGAATAACATTTACCAACTGACTGACGAGCTGAGTTGGAAGGCACATCCTTGTCCTGTTTGCAACAGAATAAACTATCATGACCATGAGTCCAGTGAAATCGGATCTGTTAGTGCTTCTTGGATATACATTTGTGGTGAATATACCATGTAGAATCCGAAATCGAGGCTCCATGAATCTAGCTTTTAGTGCATTTCCTTTATGCCACAGGATGTCTCGACCATTGCATAGATACTTGGTTATCATGGATCGAACATCAGGATGGTCGAGATCCATTTCTAGAAGGCCTTTTGGTGCCATCTGTAGATTGAGAGTGTTAGCTATTATAGCAGGGGTGATTAATACCTCATCGTCATCCAGATCGACCACGAACGAGGGAGGATCAGACACGGGAGAGTGACACTCGGATAGGAAGCTGCATGTTAGTTCAAGTTGGCATGGCCCCCCGAAGTCTAGGACGGGCAACCAACTGATTGCAGCCAATAAGGGTTCCAGATTGTAAGGTGCTAAGTAACTCCTGTCAACAATTCTTTCATGGATTAGTTTTCTGCCTGTGTATTTTGCTGGGCATTGACTAGGTGGGGGAGGTGGTGCCGGAATTTCGGTCTGGGACCCACTACGTGGAGTCTGTCTTGTTCTTTGGATAAACAAAGTTTTATCAACACTCCCTCTGCAAAATTTGTGGTCCAAAAGAAATTTTGTCAATCGTTCATACCAAGCATGTGGTGCCTGTTTAAGACCATAGAGGGTTTTGTTTAGACGATATACGTATTAAGGACACTTAGGATCTGAAAATCTCTTGGGTTGTTCCACATAAACTTCTTCAGCAAGATCTCCATTCAGAAAAGCACTCTTAACATCCATTTGAAATAGTTTAAATTTTAATGCACATGCAATGGAAAAAAGAATTCTGATAGACTCAAGGCGTGCTACAGGAGCAAAATGTCTTATCAAAATTAATGCCTTCTATCTGTGAGTACCCTTGAGCTATAAGCCTTGCTTTGTTTCTAATCACATTTCCTGATTCATCAGATTTATTCTTGAAGACCCATTTGGTTCCAATGACATTTGTATCGAGTGGTCTGGGAACCAATTTCCATACCTCATTTCTTTGAAATTGTTGAAGTTCTTCTTGTATAACATTTATCCAGTGTTCGTCTTGAAGAGCTTCCACAATGTTCTTCAGCTCAATCTTTAAGGTAAAGCAAAAATTACTATAGATAGTTTCTATCTATCATCGAGTTTTTACACCAACATTAGGATCTCCAATGATTTGTTCTCGAGGATGATCTTTTATGATGGGAATGTCAGATGATGGTTGAGGTTCACTGGGTGATAAAGTTTTATTTTCAGGTTTTTCTAGTATGCATGAATCTACATCATCTTCTAATTCATTCATAGGTGCATCTTCTTCATGAGGTTGATCATCGATTACCACATTGACTGATTCTTGAATAGTGAGAGTTCTTAGATTGTATACTCTGTACGCATGACTATTCATGGCATACCCCAAGAAGATTCCTTCATCACTTTTAAACTCAAATTTTCCCAGGTGATCTCTATCTCTCAAGATATAACATTTGCTACCAAAGACTCGAAAATATTTTATACTAGGCAGTTTTCTATACCATAGTTCGTATGGAGTTTTGTTCAGACCTACTCTAAGGTATAATCTATTTATGATGTAGCAAGCAGTATTCATAGCTTCTGCCCAAAAACTTTTCGCCTTATCCTTCCCATTTAGCATAACTGACCCCATCTCCTGCAATACTCGATTTTTCCTGTCAACGACTCCATTTTGCTGTGGGATTTTTGGAGCTGAGAATTCATGACGAATTCCTTTCTCATTGCAGTATTTTTTGAATTTTTCATTTTCAAATTCCCCACCATGATCACTTCTGATGCAATTGATCCCGTATCCTTTTTCATTTTAGAGTTGCTTTGCCAGGATCACAATTTCCCAAAAAGCATCCGATTTTTCTGGAAGAAATGCGACCCAAGTAAATCTGGTGTAGTCATCTACTACCACTAGGAAGTATCTTTTCTTACCATGACTTTCCACTTTAGTTTGTCCAACTAGATCTATATGTAGCAGATCCAAAGGTTTTGTTGTTGCTATGGAGGTTGTCTTCTTGTGTCTGACCTTTATCTGTTTTCCTTTTAGACATTCTCCACAGACAACTTTTTCTTCTTTTCTAATCTTGGGAAGTTCCCTAACCAAATTCTTTGAACTGAGCTTTGTTAAATTTCGATAGTGGACATGTCCCAACCTTTAGTGCCACAATTTGGACTCACTCTTTACAGCCATATTACATTTTGTGGATACCACATTCTCACTTGTACTTTTAATGACATAATAGTTATCATTAGTGCGTAAACCTTTTATGAGAGATTTTCATGTATGATCTAGAATTCTACACACATCTTTTGAGAAGGTGACAAGATGTTCTTTATCACAGATTTGGGAGATACTCAGGAGATTATGTTTTAGACCTTCTACATAGAGGACATGTTTAATTTTAGAAAGGCCTGATACAACTATTGTTCCTTGTCCAACAATTTTGGCTGAGCTACCATCACCAAATGTGACATATCCTCCATCAAAGTTTGAGTACTCACAAAAGTGAGTTTGATCACCAGTCATGTGTCTGGACCATCCACTATCAAGATACCACTTTGAACTATTATCGACTTTCAGAGCAGTGTGAATTACAAGGCAATTGTTTTGGTTTGTCACACCCTCTTGGACTATTTTGAACATGATTCCTTCTTCAGTCAAGATCACTCTCTAGGCAGTGAAGACCTTAAAGAGAGACCCGCTCTGATACCAATTGAAATTGCGGTGAAGACCACATTAGTTGAAGTTGGGATATGCCAATATGTCCTAGAGGGGGGAAGGGGGGGGGGGTGAATAGAACTTTTTAAAGTTTTTATGATTTATTTAAAAATCCTACTTCACTAATCCTGTGATCATGCAATTATCAGGATTACTCAAATGTAACTCTACTAGCTTCCAAGCCCGGTAGAGGATCCAATCACAAACTATTTTAGAAATAAGCATGATGCAAGCTAACTTATGATGGATATGACTGTGTACATGTGTGTGGTGTGATCAAATGTTCAGATATGGACGTATTAAAGCAAATCACACAATCATAAGAATAACAATCTCAAACACAGTCATTTTTATAGTGGTTCGATGATAAGTCTACTCCACTCCCGGTAAACGCACTTAACCCTTTAGTGTACTGGATTTCACTAGGGAGGTTTCACAGGGGTTCACCTCAAACCTAAGGTTTTAAATCAGGTTCACCTTCAACCTTTACAACCTACACTAAGGCTGATTGTTTATGCTCTCACGAGTAAGGGTCAACACAACGCACCCACTTTTAGGCACACTGGCCAAGGATCTTCCATAAGACCCTACTGGAGGTTTCTACACGGTTGACCTCAAACCCGAGGTTTTATGCGGTTTATCACAAACCCAAGGTTTTACGCGGTTCACCTCAAACCTAGAGTTTTAATGGTTCACTCCTAACCAGATGTTTATGCTCTCCACAGAGCAAGGGTCCACACAACGCACCCACCACTTACACTCCCGCCGGAGGCCTCCTACGAGGACTTCAAAGGGTGAGAACAACTTAAGACCCAATCCTACAAAGGAATGATCACAAGTGTTCTCTTGGACTCTAGATACTTACAAATAAGTTGATGAGTCCCAATAAGCACAATGCCGAAGATCTCCTCCTCCTTGTTAACGAAGCGTCTTCTGCTCCCTTGATCCGCAACACAAAATGATATACTAGTACTTGGCTTCGGGTTGGGTTAAGGTGAAGATGGAATCCTACTCTCTAAAGATTTTCCTATAAGGAAGATAGAATAGGTCCACTCATCTAGGCATTCAAGGCATCCCAGCTTAATGATTTGCCATTAAGGCAGTAACTGGAGGATCCTTGAATGTGGAAGTTCATTCCCCAATCCACTCTATTGATTATCAATGGTAAGGGTGGATTGGAAGATGAACTTCCTTGAGAGAAAGGGCTTTGGGTATATGATTTAAGGTTAAACACTCAAAAGCTCTCTATGCTTTCTCTCACAGCAACAAAAGACAAGTCCTCTATATATAAGCAAAAAGTTCAAACGGATATAAAATGGACACATTTATGACAGAGTTCGATATCATCGAGCAGGTTCGATATCATCGAGCGTATACTCTCGATAGCATCGATGGTCTGCTCGATGACTCCAGCTCAATGTCATACGCTTTTGAAACTTTTGCCAATTGGTCAATGAATCGAAACTATTGTCGATATCATCAGATTTCAAACTCCAATTCCATTGATGACAGGTTCGATCCATCGACACTTGAAAAAATGAGAGAGACTTGACTTTGAAATATTTCAAGATTTCATGAATGATCGGGGAACCATCGAGATCATCGGAATTTGAATGTCGATGATATCAAGATCAGAGTCGAGGCATCGATAAATCCAACGGATTTGTCTTTAAGCTTACTAGACAGTTTATGACCTTGTTCGATGCAATCGACCTGGTGCCGATATCATCGATATTTGAATATCGATTCTATCGAAGGGCCCCCGATCATAGTTAAAAACAACCTGAAATATCTGCTGTAAGATATGCGCGCCCACGATCGATATCATCGATGGACTTCCAATGTTATCAATATTTGATTTCAGATCATATCGAAAGAGCATTGATATATCGAAGGAATTTGAGATTTTCATTAAAAAACAGGTGCGCAGAAAATCTTCCTGTCGATCTTATCGAGCCACTTTCGATGGGCTCGAGATTTGTATATCGATGATATCGATAGGGGAATCGATATATCGATAAATCAGTCCAAATGAGTATTTAGTTGCTAGACATTTTTAGTTCTTATATCGATGATATTGATAGGTGTATCGATACATCGATAAATCCGTCCAGATGAATATTTAGTTGTTGGACACTTTTGGTCCTCACATCGATAAGATCGTTAAGGTATTGTGGACATCGACAGAGCAAGTCGATCATATCGAGGTGTTTCGATAAAATCGACAAGGCGAGAAAAGCTTAGAGATTTTCCTATTTTGAAAAAAGTTTTCTCACCTTAAAACCTTATGATTTCTAACATGTTTTTAAGGGTTTTATTCACTTGGTGTTTTAGGTCATGGGATGTGAGGCAGACGCTTGAATTGATCTTCTTATCAGGCTTTGTAGGCAGTCTGACTCAATACTCACGTAACTTGAGAAACCAGGGCACTTTCATTTACTTCTAAGAGCTGATCACCTACAACCACTGTATTCTAACTTGTGATGCAGCCAAATCTTTTCTAAAACACATCTTCCATCATTTTACAACCAAATACATCGAATCAAGCAAGGAATCCTATTAAATTACGCCAAATACCAGAAAAAAATCAGATATAATCTCCAAACTGAATCTATAGTTTCAAAAACCTAAAGAAACCGTAATAAGATAAGATGGACAAGATCTCTCCATAAACCATGAAAAAACATCATTCTGGGGAAAGAATATGTATTCACTATCCCCAAACATCGTATGTATGCTCTGTCCCCAAACGGGCCATTTCTTTTCGACGGCATTGGAGTAGCAGAAATCCCCAGATCCCCAATAAATAAATAAATAAAACATAGAAGGTGAAATCCCCAATTTCAAAAATCCTCAGATCCCCAAAATCCTAGAATCCCCAAATCCCTAATTTGTAAAATAAAAAAAAACCCAATTCGGGGTCCACATTCAAATCTGTAAGCCCTAAAATCCCCAATTCCCTAAATGAGGGTCCACATCATATCAAAATTCCATAAATTACTAAATCCCCAAATTCCTAAATCGGCATTGAGATTGAGAGAGAGAGAGAGACCTCACGTTCGACAAATAGTCATCAACTGAGCTTCAGAGAGAGAGAGCGGAAGAGAAGGGAGAGGGGATTAGGACGAGAGAGAGAGAGAGAGAGAGAGAGAGAGAGGATTAGGGCGAGAGAGGGGGACGCAGATTAGCTATTGACAGGTTGTATAGCGAGACTTCTTGCTACTGAAGTGACATCACCAAGTTCTGTGGGGCCCACTATGATGTATGTGTTGTATCCACACCGTCCATCCATTTGAAGATATCATTTTAGGGTATTATCCAAAGAATGAGGCAGATCCAAAGCTTTAGTAGACCCCATGATAAAAAACAGAGGGGAGAGTGATTCCCACCGTTGAAACCTTCCTAAGGCCAACCATGATGTTTATTTGAAATCTAAACTGTTTACAAGTTAACACAGACATGAAAGAAAGTAAAACGCAAGTATCAGCTTAATCGAAAACTTTTATGGGCCTTAGAAGTTTTTAATGGTGGGCGTCACTCTCCCCACTCTTTTCTGTGGTGTGGTCCACTGGAGGTTTGGATTAGACTCATTCTTTGTCTATTTCCCTAAAATGATCTCTCCAAATAGATGGACGGAGTGGATACAAAGAATACATCATCATGGGGCTATAGAACTTAGTGATGTCAGTCTCGCTACTCAACCTGTTAATAGCTGATCCGCGTCTGGGAGAGGGAAGGATTTCTTGTGAAAGCCTTTAATAGGAAGTTCCTGCACAAGGATGTTGGGTGGGCCCCACCGAGATGTTTGTGAGAAATCCACCTCGTCCATCCATTTTATGAGATCATTTTAAGACGTGTGACCAAAAATTAGGTGTATCCAACACTCAACTGGACCACACGAGAGGAAACAGTGGGAATTCAGTGAGCACCGTAGATATTCAATCAATATTGTTTTCCCATGGTGTGGTCCACCTAAGATTTTGATCTACCTCATTTATATGATATAATATTAAAATGATGTGCAAAAATTGATGGACGGTGTGGGTTGATCCCAAATTTATGGGCCTTACAAAAAATAGTGGTCCAATCTGTTCCCCTTATTTGTGGTGTGGTCCATTTAATCTTTGGATATGATTCATTTTTTTGATAATTCTCTAAAATGGTCTCAAAAAATGGATGAATGGTGTGGGTTGATCCCAAATTTTTGATAAATCCAAAACTCAAGTGGACCATGCCACACGAAACAGTGTGGAATAATGATTTCCACCGTTGATACCTTCCTTGGGCCCATAGTAATGTTTATTCGTCATGCAACCTGTTCATAATATCAAAAAGATATGAATGAAGAAAAAACACAAACATCAGCTTGATCCAAAACTTCTATGGCCTCCAAGAATTTTTCAATGGTAGAGGTTCAATCACACTATTTCCTGTGGTGTGGTCCACTTGAGCTTTGAATATGCTTCCTTTTTGTTCTTTAGACCTCAAATTATCTGTTAACATGGATGAACGGAGTGGATAAAATAAATAAATAACGGTGGACCCCACAGAGTTTACTTTGATAAGGGTAACGAGTAACTCACCTAGATGTAGTGGAGAGGGGTTTCCTTAAAACATTCGTAATTATATATTGGGCTTGCCTAAATGTGATTCACATATCCAATCCACTAATTATGTGTGTCCCACTTGGATGAGGGATCAGACCAAGTTTTAGCCGCATCCAAAACTCATGTGGGCCCCACCAAGTGCTTTTATATTTTTTAGGATGTCTTCACATGGTTTTAGATGGTAAGGCCCACCTGAGTTTCGAATACGGATGATTTTTGACGTATCTCATAACCTAAAGGGGACACATCAAATGCACGGTGTTGATGTTTGACACACATCATGATGGGGCCTACAAAACTTACTAACATCAATTCTTAGGTTCTCGCGAGGTCAATAAGTTAGGTCACAATTTTGATCAGAATATTTGGCCCATTTTACATGTCTGGTCCATTCGCTCTATTTTACTGATCAATACCCTCAATTTGACTAGTTACTCACTCCGATCAGGCTAACTACATATGAGAAAGATATTGGGCATACAAGATTGATCAACGATTTGAGTGAAATTTGATTTAAACATCTGAAGTCATTTATTCTTCAATTTGGACTAATTAGATTGTCCAAAAATGGTTAAATGTTCAATTACTGCATGTGCTAATAATTTTTTTTTTTAATTATTTTACAGATAAATTTCAATTTCCATTTAAAAATAACATTTTTTCAAAATGTATATTGTTTTACTCTTAATTTTTCTTTGAAAACTTTTTAAAAAATATCATTTTTATTATAAAATATTTCAATAAAAATACAAATTTTGAATTTTTATTTTCAAAATCTCTAAAATTTTCACAAATTCTAATTTTTTTCTCAAAAATTCCAAAATGCCGATTTTTTTTCTTCAAAAGCATCATTTTCTTTTCAACTTTTCAATTTTCTTTTTTAAAATGATATATTTCTTTTCAAAATCTCATTGTTTTTATAAATAACTTTTCTAATTTCAAATTTTGAACATTTTCAATTAATTTTCAAAATCACAAATTTTTTCAACTTCTTTATTTTTTGTTTCAAAATGTTTGTTTTTTGATAAAGTATCGATTTTTTAATATCGTTTTATTTTAAAATTTTCAATTCTTTCTAACTTCTCCATTTTTTAAAACATTTTTTCGAACTTGTCAACTTTTATCGAACTTCTCGATTTTATTTTATTTTTCAAAATACAAACTCATTTTCTTTTTCAAGATAATTTCATTTTTCAACAATGTGAAAATTTTCACATTTTTAAAATCTTTTTAATTTTCTTTTTTAGGATATTATTTTTTTCTCAAAATCAATTTTTTTTTTCTCAAACATTGTTAAATTTTTTAAAATTCTCGATATTTTTTTTTCATGTGATATTACAAATCATTTAAATATTAGTTTTCAATTTAAAAAAAATAATAATTTCCACTCATTCGATATAACAACATATATATATATATATATATATATATATATATATATATATATATATATATATATATTGCATTTAATCAATTGTTAAAAAATAATCTTCGATACTAATATATACAATTAAACCAATGAAATTCTATTAAAAAACAATTATTAGACTACAAAAAAACTTATTTTCCACCATATTCTTTAAAAAAATGAAAAAAAAAAATAATTAATGTAGGCAAAAGTCCTTTTACGACGGATCATGATCCGTCGCAAAAGCAACTGCAAAGCATCGCCAATTGGTATTTTGGGCGGGAAAAAGCAACTGATCATATTCCGTCGCAAAATCAAAATTTGTGACCAATTTAGTCTGTCGCCAATTTACGACGGACCAAAAACCATCGTAAATACATCATAAATTAGATTTTAGCAATGGATTTTGGTCCGTCGCGAAATTCTGCGACGTTTGGACTACGGATTTTTGAGAAGGACGGGCTTGGCGACGGACTAGCGACAGATTAAAACTGTCGTTAAACCAAGCGATTTGTGCAACCAACAATGTCCGTCGTAAAAATACGTCGTAATTTCGCGATTTTGGCGTAGTGCTAAGAGTTATTGGATCGGGCTGATATTTGTGTTCTCTCTTCTCGGGCCCCACGTGGCTCTATGAATAGGTTAGGTGGGAGATAAACATCTTGGTGGGCCCTGCCCTGTATAATCTGGAAAAATGGAAGGATGGTGTGGATGTACAGTGGGTCCCACACGTAGAGCAGGTGGGCCCCTGAAATATCCCAACATGAGGGTCATTCCCATCGGTGTAAACATTGGCGGGGTCCACTTGTTTGTGCAATGCACACAGTAAGGTGGGCCCTTGGACAGATTAACAGTAGCCGTTCAATCTCCACCTCTTATAGTGGTGGGGTCCATAGGGATTCTAATGAAGCTGATACTTGTGTTTTCACTCCACCCTTGGTCACGTGACCTTATAAGCAAGGTTGGATGGTGAATAAACATCATGGCAGGGTCTTACGAAGGTACATCTAATAAGGATTCAAGACAAATGTACGTATATGTTTTCATCTAATACACAAGCGTGGGCTTAACAATATTATGAAAATTTTCATCTAATATAGAAAGGCCTGCAATCCAAGAAATCATTAAAAAATGCAAATAAGGATCCCATTTCAAAATCTAATGGTCAAACCCACGATAAGAATCGGCTCCTTGGATATCAGATTTACCTCCTGGTTTTTCAATAGACGGTTAAGAGAAATGTTATCCCACTATCTGAACGATTAGGATTGCCTAATGGGCTTGAGTTTGGGCTTATGGTCCACCCGTTGGACATCCAACAGGATTAATGATTTTGAATCTCAGCACCTATGCAAATGTAGATTAACTGGCAACTTGAATGAATTTTTATATGAGTGGACGGGTTCAATGACAATTAAGCTAAGGGTGGCAATGGGCTGAGGGCTGCCCAAGGCTTAAAATCTAGGATTCAGACCATTGTCTGCCCAGGCCCATGATAAATTTCCTGGCCTGCTCTAGCCTAGCCTAGCCTGTGGCCCTAAAGTAGTTTATTACTATTTTGTGTATAATAACCTCTCTAATTATGTCACGATGTAAAAAATAAAATAATAATAATAATAATAATAATAATAATAATAATAATAATAATAAACACTAGTTCAAAAATTAGAATGGACAACTAATTAGGCAAGCTACACCAATATATCAGTGGACAATGATCAATGTATGATTATTCTCAAGTTGATCTTATAGGTTGGCACTAGCCTTGTCCACAGATAGAGCCTTCTTAGCCTGGTGAGGGCTGCATAGAGCACCAAACTGAGACTTGTTATAACTAGGAGTGCAACTCGGATGGGTTAGGTCCGTTTTAAGGGTCAACCCAGCCTAACCCACCCTCAAGAAGAGTAATCCAAGGTCAAACTCAACCCTAAACCCAACCAAAGGCATTCAATACTTAACCCTGACGGAAATTTGGGTTAGGTCTGTAACCTATAGTTAGGATACCCAACAACGACTGTGAGAAAATTTGGGAGTCCCAAACAAGGTGATTTCCTCCATTGATGGATTTTAATACATTAGTGACCCTAGCCCTTGGCCAAAACAACCCATAGCCTTTAAATTATTATAATATTAATAAATAAACCTTGGTTGATCATTCCTTAACATTATGTCCTAAATTGGAACATGATAAGTAAGGCTAAAAGATATGCTTAGTTACTGTAAACATTCTTGCCCAACCAGCAGTTTCGAGTGGTCCTCAGTCTCATCGACAGTCTATCGATAAGTTTCGATGGCATCGAAGGACCCTCAATCCGATCAAAGAAATAATCCTACATCCCAACAGATATATTTATGGATTTTCTCAATAGGATCGATAGTGCGCTCGATCCTATCAAATGACCTTTAATCTCAATGAAGGGCCTTTCAATCATATCGACAAAGCTGTAAATTAGTAATTTTATAGCTGTTGGAATGTGATTTCTATAAATGGGCTTTCAGTTTTTAGTCAAAATGATAGCTTTTGAGTGACTTCACTACAAGAAAAATTGTCACGCCCCTGACTCGGTAACCAAAATCACAAGGAACCCGATGGCCGGTTCTGGCCGTAACAGCCTCCATAGTACCCCATTCTCGGCTCTTAAGGCAGGTTCCGATCCTAGGATCCTACAAGGAGGATTTTTCATAACAATATAATCATTACCAATACGAGCATACCCAAGATCACAACAAGAACATCTGAGACTAACAAAGGCACACATCGCAAAATCTACTATAAATTTGACCATAAGGTCCAAAAGGAGATACATGAGATAAAAAGGAAAGGAGAGAAAGGTCGGCAACAATGGAGTCCTCAAATGCTCAGCTGTACTCCACGCTCTGCTGCTACGACACCTGCTTAGAATCTCCTGCACGCATCAATCGTGCATAAGCTTATAGAAGCTTAGAGGGTGGTGTAAGTGTGTGACAATGGTGCACAGAAGAGTAGTAGGAGATACAAGGAGAGAAGCATGATCAATGAGGATATCACTAGCCTTACCCAGGCTTATCATGAATAAGATGCAATGAGTACTGGGTGCCATACCAAGGTAATGCATGAAGGGGCTTGTACAGCCAATGCTAATGCGATGCAAGTAATGCCAGTGCTCATATCCAAACCACAAGTTAAGTACATTTCCGATCATAAGGAAATCACTGGGGTCCATTACACCACTGAATGACTGCCACTCTACAACCTAGCACAGTTAAACGAGCATAAGAGACCTCACTACCCGCCTGTGGACAGCCAATCACCAGCAACGCCTAACGATAGCGAACCCATTTATGAGCTGGTCAGACTCAGCCTAGTAATGCCTCCTTACATCAGGCAAGTAAGGCCTCACCCCTATCCAACCGGCAACACGACAGTGGGAGTCGCGACCTAACGGTATAAGGCCCTCGTGCGCTCATATATTCCACTCAGTCACGGCGTTAGAGCAGATCCTTGGTACCATGGAAGTTTTGAAAATTTAACCCATGGGCATCCTATGCACCTGGTATACTCAAGTAACATTTTCGGTGTCCAAACATGGCCATCCACGATGTATCTGTGGAGGCTAGAACCCTGACGAAGCAAGGGCGATAACGCTCATATGTTATGCAATGCTAGATGCATGAATCACACAATCAACTATGCATCAATTCCAAGCATCCAACATGCTCAAGAGGGAATACTACATCCCTCGAGAAGGCAACATGCAATGCCCAATGACAAAATCATAACCACAAACACAGTGTCATCCAAGCATACAATGATGCACATGGGCCATGAAGATGGGTCTAGACGCATTATTCGGCGATATACAAAGTAGTACACTCCTCCTATCAAAGAAGGGACCAAGACTAGGTATTTATATAATATCCATCAGGAATCCCAACTCTAGTAGAGCCCATTTACCTGGGGTAGCCCACGAGACTAAGCATACAACTACGCGTCTAAGTAATATAGAAGTGAGTCTAACCAGAGTTTAAGATGAGCATTTAATCACATTTTGATACAAACGGGCCTAGAGGGGTCCATAATGGGGACATTTAACCATCATTCCCCAAGAGGCATCTCAACCACGAACTATATGGATACAAGGCCCAAGGCCCTACATTTAAGATAAGAACATAGGTAACCACATACATATATTCCTCATAATAGGCCATGAGAAAATGATATAATACTACCTTTAACAACATGGGCCCCAAAAGGGAAATTAAGGCCCAAGGCTCAATTTCTCATGGCCATAGAATCCATGCATTAAGTTGGACTTGGTGGGCAGTCCGTGTGCACAACAAACAGCCTAAAAAATAAGTTTAAGTTTGGATGAAATGGGCCTCACTACATCAACCTAATAACTAGCAATTTAAGTGGACAACCAAGAGCCCAATACTATCCTTACCTCAGCCCACAAGTCCACCAAAATGGTGGAAGTCAGCCTAATGTGTGGTTGGGCCAAGTTAGGACGTCCTAGCCCACTTTGGGCCTAAGGGATGTCCTAAAAATATGATCTAAGATGGGGTCCTCATGTGATCACTAAAGGTGACCCAAAAGAATGCACTGATTAAGTCCAAAGAATGTAAGAAAACATATGTAACACGTACACAAGTTCTTCATATGGTGGGCCCCACAGCCAACTAAAGTCTCAACTATAACAATGTACATTTAAGGCCCTTTGATAAACTTTTGGCCTGTTTGACTTCCTGGATCTGACAAGGTCCAGAAATTAGTTAACTATGTGGGAATAATCTCATGAAGGCCCACTATACTCACTGGGGAACCCCACCAGATGGAGAGTGTGTATATATCATGAAAAGATCAAGTGGGCCTATTACTAGATTGTGAGTCTAGCAGCAACCCAAGGCAGGGAGTGCTTCCATAATCGGGCGATCCAAGGTTTGAATGGCCTGGACCATCACATGTTGAGGTAAGCTCCACATACATCCATATTTAACCTCACATAAACGGCCCAAGGTCTATGGTGGGCCTTTAACCATCCATAAAGAAACCCATGGGCCTACCTTAGGATCACCCAGGAGGACATTCAACCTCAACTGGTTTCCAAGAGGTAGCCCGCCCTACTCGAGCATGAAATAAGGCCCAAGGCTGAAACAATCCATGGCTTAGTGGGCCATACACTGAGCCCAATACATAGGCAACCTGGCGGGCCCTTTATGCAAGGTTAGGGCCCAATGATAAAGGTCATGGGTTCACTCATTGTGGTGGGCCTAATGGGCAGCCCATTATCCCAATCATATGGAAATCTTTATTTTTAACACAAAGTAAGTTGGGCCTCATATCTCGGCCCAAGTATGGATTTTATTATAGTGGGCAGAGAAGGGCCCAACTACTTGAGTATTTGGCCCATAAGACCCATCACAATGGCATGGTAAATATGGGACCCAAGGGTTCAATGGGCCTATTAAAAGTTCCAACCCAACCAAGGCTATTAGGCCCATGCTTAACTAAGAGACTAGCCAAGAAGAATCCCATTTGTGATGGGCCTTTAATCATGCACTAATTAAGCTCAAAAATATAAAATTAAGATGGTAAGATAACTGACTAAAATCCTCCTCAAATCTAGTGGGTCATATTGCCCCAAAAGAACATTTATAGGTAACAACTATTGGGCTCAATGCCAAATTCCAGCCCACCCAAATTTCTGGGTTGGTTGGAGTCCAACAATAAAAGTATTTCTTAGTATATTTAATCACTGATGGCCCACACACATCACTGTGGGCCCCACCAGATCAGAGAAGATATGCAACACATATATCAATTGGGTTAGGCCGTTGGAATGCAGGCCTAGCAGTAGCCTAAGGGAGGGATGGTAAGACCTAAGATTATGATTTTAGGACTATCATCATATAACAATCATCATAAGCCTAGTTGTTGGAGATCTGCACGGTCTGCCATAAAGTGCCTCAAAAGGAGCCATGTCGATTCATATTCTTGATCGGAAGGAGCAGGTCCTTAGGACCAAGGTCATTCCCTTGGTGAAGGTGCAATGGGGCTTGTACGGCCAATGCTAATGCGATTCAAGTAATGTCAGTGCTCATATTCAAACCACAAGTCAAGTACATTTCCGATCATTAGGAAATCACCGGGGTCCATTACACTACTGAATGACTGCTGCTCTACAGACCCCGCATAGTCAAACGAGCATAAGAGACCTCACTACCCGACTGTGGACAGCCAATCACCAGCAAGGCCTGACGGTAGCATACCCATTTACTGGCTAGTCAGACTCAGCCTATCAATGCGCCCTACATAACAAGCAGGTAAGGTCACACCCATATCCAACCGACTACACGACAGTGAGAGTCGCGGCCTAACGGTATAAGGCCCTCGTGCGCTCATGTATTCTACCCGATCACGGTGTTGGAGCAGATCCTTGGTACCATGGAAGTTTTGAAATTTTCACCAATGGGCATCCTATGCACCTGGTATGCTCAACTAATATTTTCGGTGTCCACACATACAGCCTTCCACGAATACCCCTGTGGAGCCAAGGCCCTGATGAAGTAAGGGCGGATATCCACAAGTTATGCAATGTCAGATGCATGAATCACACAATCACTCATGCATCCATCTCTTGGGGAGATACTAACATGTCCTACATAATGGCACAACCATGGCCAATCATACCTCAACCAAGCATACATATGATGCGTATGGGAGTGGGCCATGAAGATGAATAGGGGATGCCAATGAGGTGAAGATGAACTCTCTACCTAACCATGAAGGGTCTAGGTACTGAACCAATTCCTCATAAGGAATACAACCTCTAGTGGGGGCTCATTTACCTGGGGTAGCCCACAAGACTACGCATACAACCAACGGGCCTAAATAATATAGAGATGGGTTTAGCAAGAGATTAAGGTGGGCATCCAACCACACTTAGAGGGGTCCATAATGAGGACATTTAACCACCATTTTCCCAAGGCATAACGAACCATAATCCATATAGCTATAAGGCCCAAGGCCCACATCCAAACCACATACATAATCCCTGCATAAAGGCATGAGAAAAAGGGTTCAATACTACCTTCAACAACATGGGCCCAAGGAGGGGAATGAAGGCCCAAGTCCTAATGGCCATAGGGTTCATACATTCAGTTAAACTTAATGGGCAGCACATGAGCACAAAAAACATGGCTTAAAAATAAGTTTAAGTCGGGTGAAATGGGCCCCATTACATCAGCTCGACAACTAGCAATCTAAGTGGGCAACCAATGGCCCAATACCACCCTTATCTCAGGTCATAAGTCCATAAAAATGGTGGAAGTCAGCCCAACATATGGCTAGGCTAAGCTGGGACGTTCCAGCCCAATCTAGGCCCCCTAAGAAGTCCCAAAATCTGGTTTATATTTGGGTCCCACAAATGATAATCAAAGGAGACCCAAAAGACATTAATTAAGCCCAAGAGTATTCTAAAATATAAGGGAGCAATAAATGCCCAATTTTTCTAATATGGTGGGCCCCATAATCATGGCCTCAATAGGTCCTTGAACATCAGGGATGGGTCCCCAACTAATCATACACAAAGCCCAATGGACTGGGGCCCAAAAGTTCTGAAATAACAAATGGGACAATAATGTACAGGAAATTTCTGCAATGCCTGTTGTTGTCCTAAATTTGGGCACTCTATTAGAGTGGGTCTAGGGCCTCTAAAACTATGAAAATTGAGGGCCAAGGTCCCTCATCATGCATACAATAAGAGGAAACCCAAAAAGGTGGCCCACCATCAGAGAAAACATTTTTGAATTATGGTTTTTATTAAGGCATATTGCTGGATTGCACAGCAGAAAAATCTGGCAGTCCAACCATCTTGGTCCATTCTTTTGGATGCCCAAATGGGGTCAGTTGGGGCTGAAATTTTACAGAGTGAAACTTACATAGGTGAGCCACACCCCCAAAAAATTTTAGAAATTTTAGATATTCCTAAGTATTTTAATTAATTTAAACAATACAGTCTATCCAAAAAATCGGACAGACCTGGATGTCCCAACATGGTGAGCTAGTCCAGACCATGCCACGGTGTGTACAAGGGTCCATTGGCCCTGAAATTTGGTAGGTAGGTCCTACCATAAGTAGAACACACTCTTAAAAAATTTTATAATTTTTGAATATTTGTAAATATTTTAATTCATTTAAATAAGTCAATCTATCATGAAAATCGGACTGATCTGGACACCATATTAAAGTGGGCCGGTCCAGCGACCACCATGGTGTGTACAGGCGTCCATTGGCCCCAAAATTTTGTAGGTGGGTCCTAAAATAAGTATTAAACCTTCCTATAAATTTTTATAATTTTTAAACACCCAAAAATATTTTAATAAATTTTGGAATTCCAACCTGTCCAGGGTGGAATGTTGCTGAAACAGTGCAGAAAATCCAGACCGTCCACCTCACTTGGACCACACCTTTGGGACCCCAATGAAGGTTAGATGGGGCTGAAATTTGGCATGATTATAGGTGGAGTCTACATCTTTAAGAAACATATATTACATGGGACCAAACACCCCTCCAAATGCCCAAATATCTGGCCTCAAAATGACCCAAAAATCTATCCAGATAGTTCTGGACAGCAACATATGACTGAAAATAAATAAATATAAACACTATTTAAAAGGAGATTTAATCCAAGAAAATCATGGTATGGACCACCCCAATGGATCCCACAAACATCCAGACCTTTCCCATTACAAAATACCCCTTGCATGTGCCCCATATAGGTAGATAAGGGGGCTCCAACGTCCAAGGGTGGACTGTCATGGACGTCCACCCTCCATGGATGGTCTGGATATTTTTGGTTCACAAGGTTGGCCAGACACTCATGATCAGCAGATTATCAACAAAGGAAAATAAGGATTCGGCCATAAGGGAAGGGTCTCCGCCACATTGAGGCCCTTCCCCTCATCACTTATGCGCACACAATCCACTATCACAAGATCTACATGATCATAGGATTTCTACTTGAGATCTATGGTGGAGATGCAATCTCTACCAAGGATCAAAGGTATAGATGACCAAAAGATCCCTGATCAAGGAAGGAAAAGCCATGTTGTTCACTCCCCAAGTATAGGGTTGTGATGTAGTAATAAAACTTGGTAAGACCGAGGTCGAATCCACAGGGACTGAAACCTGTATGTAATCTGAAGTTAACCAGAACTAGAACTAGCCTAATATGAAATCTAAATCAAATAATTTTTGAGGAATACTGGTGAAAAAATAATCTAAAACTGAAGAGAAATTCAGAGAAGGAACACTAGGGATTCAGAGGATCCACTTGTAGAGATCAGGGAGATCTTATGCCTGGATTAAAGAATCATAGAAATTAACTGAACTGATGTTGATATAGTTTTCAAGAGATGAAAGGTATATGAATTAGAATGGATTCCATCACCAGACCATGCCCAGGAGACAAAGTAAACAACAGAATTAAACTAATTACCAACCAATCAGATGATTATGAAGGTTAGGAAGGGTACCGACATCCAACCATGCCCAGGAGACGATGGTGAACAACAGGGCTTCCTGACGTCATAAACATCAAAAGGAAAGGAACATACTCAAAGCTATCGCAGACCCATTGTAATTTTAGTCACAACAGACCATTAAAAACTAAAAGTATTCCCTTAAATAATCAAACTAATATCAATTCAGTTCACAAAAAGAAATAAATTAAAGGCATAAAGTAAAATCCCATCTCACTACAAGCTTCACCCCTTAGCCCTAGCTAAGGGGTTTTAGCCGGACATGATTTGGCTGAGTCCCTAAAAAATAATCACAAACAAAATAAAACCTTAACAGAACTCTCTCCACAGCTGCTCCACAAGCCCCAGCTCCAAGCTGCACTCCACTCTCATTCGCAATCCCCCGGCCATAGCCTCTCTCTCCCTTTTGTAACCCAGAGGGGTCGGTGGAGAGAGATCCTCCTTCAGTTCGTGCGCAACAGGGCATGTCAGCTGTTTACGCAGCTACCTCCTGCGTAAAGGAAAACAGATTTTTTTCCGCCTTCTTCTGATGTGTGAAGCATCTACGAATGGCTTAGATAGAAACGTCACTTGGGACGTTTTTGTCTCCTCTATCAGATAGACGGTGCTGATCGGCCATCCGATCGTTGATGGCAGGCTACGAAAATCCGGAAGTCTGATTTTTATAGACGATCGCGTCCTGCTGCGTACTCGTTTACGCTGTTGGATTCGATGGCCCCATGATCCGTGTCCTCTAAAAAATTCAGTCCGTCCATTTGATTCTCAGAAGAAATTAAGTCAGGAAAGGTGAGTTTTCAATCAGAATCAGTACGGTCCACTGGGCTTTTCTGGCTGCCGTCCAACCGTGTTTGAATGGTTGAAAAACCATTATATGCTATTTTCTGAAATTCTGCCACCTAGGCAGTGATAAATGGCTTGTTAGGAGACCAATGGACGGTACAGATCAAAGTTTTTGATGAAGGGTGGGGTCCACTGGAAGCACAACCGGCTCTCTGTTCGGTTCGCAGCAGAGTCCGGACAGACTTCTGAAGAAACGTCGGTCAGCGTATGCTGACCGACTTCTGTTTGTTCAGTGCGCGGCAAGCATTTATGTAAATGGTGTACATGCACTGTGGAACAGGATCCACTTTGATGTTTTAGTGCAATCCACCCCGTCCATTCATTCTGTCATATCATTTAAACCGTAGGGACCGAAGATGAAGGATATCCGAACAGCAGGTGGGCCCAGAATCATGATTCTGAGGGCTGATATGTCCATTAAGCCACTTCCACTAGGATCCAACGACCGAAATTCGACGTGTACGGTTAATTTATGGTCCTTAGACCATAAATGAGATTTCAAGCCAAACAAATGGTGAGAACCCTGTGATCTTGCATTCTGTACTAATTTCGGGCCACTTGAGCTTTGGTTTCTCGGCTTTCTTGGATCCCTGGCATGCAAATCTGTCTATCTTAGTCCCTGGAGTCCGTCCCTTGCCTTTGGTGTCAACAGAGTGTTAAATCCGTGCTTTAAACTCCCTTTTTCAGTCCATGCTCGTAAAGTCACCTTGCAACACAAACATGATAAAATCCGGCCATTAAACGGTATTGTGTTCGTCAATCCACACAATAACTGGGGTCAGATATGCAATATTTGACCCTCAACACAACCCCCAACCAGCATTTTGCTAGTCCCGAGCAACGTATGCGAAAAATAAGTTGAGAATTACAGGACAATTTTAATGAACTCGAATGAATTTTAAAAGCAATTCGGATACCGGAATTATAAAATTCATGAATGTTGGGCATTACTTCCTCCTAGACTCAAGCATATGGTAAACTTCATGATTAAGTCAAAGTATTAATCCATCAATTAAAAAAATTATAAACATTGAGTTCCATGAGTGTATAGTCAAATCTCAGCTTACCATCATTAGGAGATATAATCGTCACTTTCCATGAAATCATTGATGATCCAAAGAGTATTCAGGACAACCTAAACCAGAACTTGCCTTACAGTTCTCCTTTCATTCTTCCAGCTTTTGAAATTATTTATTTATTTTTCGATGAGCAAGGTAATCGAATCTTTACCTATAGGGAGCAAACCCATGGTGAAGATCGTATACCTAACTCTTTCTGAATGTAACCCATGGGAGATTGAATCTTCATCTATAGGGAGCAAACCTATGGTGAAGATTATTCGACTCACCTTTTCACTTCTTCTTTATAAACTGATGCTAATCAAATTTTTTAGGCTAGTTCCTTTCATGCTTAATGATCACCAAGTTTACCATTTAATATCGAACTGAAAATTTAATGTGTAAGTGAGATCTGATATGTAAAATCATGGCTCAATCAATGTTTACAACTTCTAATCATGGATTATCAATTCAAAATTGACTGTGAAATCTAGCAGATACTGAATCTAAGAGACATGAATTACCAACATCACTTATCTTGTAATTCTAAATCCAAGATGACCGTTAAAATCACTTCGAATTCATCAGAAATTCCAGAAAAAATTTAAAATTTTCCACAATTTTTGCTCAAGACCAAGAAAACACTGATTAGGTAACTTAATCTCCCACCCCAACCTAAAATCTACATTGTCCTCAATGTAAAAGATATGATCATGCAATGCACATGGGACAACGAAATTGAAAGAGAAGTGATGGAGAGATAGTACCTGGGTAACGAGTCGAGAGAGACTTTTCCATAGAGATCTCAACATGAGAGCGGGTCAGCACAAGAGTAAAACCAATCGAAAGTAAAACAAAAATAAAATCCTACCTATACCACTTTCGCAAGTGCTTTCGATTGCATTTAGCGCGTGCAACAAGCCTTTAAACCCCTAGGTTGCCCCTAGTGGACGAGTTGTAGTCTCGTGAGGGTTTGCAGTAATGTTACCCACAAACATTGAACTAACTAAGGAAATGAAATAGATTGAAAAGCTGGGTTGCCTCCCAGGAGCGCTAAGTTTACCGTCTTCAGCCAGACAAATAAAGCAACTACCCTAGTCCTATGAAAGCGATAAACCTACCTATACCTCCATCAGACTAGGAGATCATTCTTGGTAAACAGGATCAGTCAGAGGCATGGACATGTCCTCTGAATCAAATTTCTTGACAAATGGTTTTAATCGATGTCCAATTACTTTAAACTCCTTACCATTGTCGGGATCTCTTATCTCAACGGCCCCATGAGGATAAGCAGTAACAACAATGTAAGGGCCGGTCCAACGAGATCGAAGCTTACCCGGAAAGAGATGTAATCGAGAATTATACAAAAGGACTTTCTGACCTGGCGTGAATGATTTTCGTAGAATATGTTGGTCATGAAACGCCTTCATCCTGTCCTTGTAAATTCTCGAGTTCTCATACGCGTCGTTCCAGATTTCTTCAAGTTCATTTAATTGAAGTTTGCGTAGCGAGCCAGCGTTGTTCAGATTGAAATTCAGATTTTTGATCGCTCATTAGGCTCATGTTCCAACTCCACAGGCAAGTGGCAAGCCTTCCCATAGACGAGTCTAAAGGGAGACATTCCAATAAGGGTTTTTGTAACGCCCTGAAAATCGGGGGTCGAGCATAAACTCAACTCCCGAGCTCCAAACATCACTTATGCAACAAAATGAATGATGATTGAATGTTGATTGTATTCGTGCATTGAACATGAGTGAGATTAAGCCAAAACAGCATATCATACTCCAGAGACAGTTAAATTTGCAAGCGGAAGACTGTGATAGATAGATAAAATATATAAACTATGATGAGTCCCCAAAGTGTGATAACATTACCAGGTTAAATAATTACAAGTACGGTTCTAAAATATACCAAATGTGAGGAAGTGTAATGTCTCCTATCCCAAGTACCATAGCCCCGTCAATACAATATCAGGTCTTCATTGACCTGCCCAAGAGATACAGATAGGAGAACTCCTCCTATCATCATAGAAGTAGTCCGGCTCTGCTTCACAAGCATCGCCATCATCTGAAACTCAACAAATCTGGTTGGTGTTGCAAACACCGTCCCGTAACGTGGGAGTGAGTGATCAACTCAGTGGAACAGTAAAGCATAGGTTAACATGTTATCAACTCAGTCAAGCAATAATGATAAAGCAGTACAATCAAACAATTCTAACTACTCTTATTTAATGCAAGTATGAAACGACATGATGTATGCCCTTGCCAAACCACCCTCATGCGACATCATCTTACGTTCGCGGAAGCATACCTCCCTCAGTGCTCCACATCTACTAGGCACATGCGGTGCAATGATGCGCATGATTTCCGAGTTGTTATTAGTCCGTTTCAAACAGCAGTATTTGGAAACTAAGGTACCTCACTTGTATCATTCCCAAACATGATCCATTCTAGGGCCGTCAATCCTAGTTAATGTCATACGGTGTTATGGTTTGAGAGGCATAGCGAAGGCATCACAAAGGGCTCGTCACCCATCAGCACGGATACAGATCTCACCGTATGCGGCTCAATTGCTGACCGTCAGCTCGAGTACAGGTCTCACCGTACTCGGCTCAATCACTAGCCGTCAGCTCGAGTACAGGTCTCACCGTACTCGGCTCCACTCATACTCTAGTTGCTGTGAAAGACTCGTCGCCAATCACAAACCTTGGAGTATACTCGAAGATACTACAGAGGACTCATCGCCCGTCAGCACGAGTACAGGTCTCACCGTACTCGGCTCTCGCCGTAAGTATCGACAGCTCGAATACAGTGTCCCATACCACCGTATTCAGCTCACGAGTTGGTTGCTCAATGGTCACTACGGGGAGGCACGTAACCCCAGCGTAGGCCGACAGCTCGACCACGGTGTCCCATACCACCATGTCCGGCTCATGAGTCTTAGCGGATCGAGGTACCATGGTTAAAAGGGATTTCACTGGTAAGTTTGGTACCCTAGGTTCAAGCAGTAGCGTCCAAACATGGTGAACATACATAAGACAGATCGGGTTACTTGACGAGCTCGGCTAGCTTGAGCGCACAACAAGTCGAACGACATGAAGTGCATAAGCACTTCGCGTGGCCAACCACTATCGTCAACTGAAGTACGACTCGGGTTCGTCGAACACATCTCACGTGGCAAATGAATCATAGCCACGAATTCAATTCTGGTACCGATTGTCTGGACTATAATCATAGCCCAAACACAATCAATTGCAGATAGATAAAACAGTAATGGATCAAGATTCAACTCGTAAAATCAAGGTCTAGTATTATCCGTTTAGGGCTGCCAGGGCGGTGCACGCACTCGTTGCTCGCTCCCCCATCACCCATGACGGATCATACAACGTAAATATAAATTTAAACATATACATTACATAGTTAAAATCATAAAGCAGTTGAGCATGTTATGAAGCACAACACAAGCATGAGTTTGTACATGTTCAATTCCTAATCACACAACTATCTAAGGAGATCATACACATAGTTAAAAGAGGTTGAGAATCATATCTCAACACCCTTATACATTACAATTTACTAGCTACTACTCATTCAGGCATTTCAAGAAACACTTAAACAAACATACATCAACATACATGACATATGTCGATCACATAGGCAGTAGGCCAAATCCTTTTGCTAGGGAGTTGCCCCAATCATAACACGCGTACACCCACGACGGATAGTCATGGCAAGCAGGAATCCAAGTTCCATATTCATTCAGTCATTTCCACAAACACTTGGGCCACACATTTAGCATATATAGTGTATATTGGCCGTGGCGTGATTTAGGGCAAATCCTTTCGTCAAAGGGGTATCGCCAATACAACAATCATGAATCCATGACAATTAGTCATGGCGAGCACGAATGAGAATTCTATACTCATTCAGTCATTTTCACAAACACTTAGAATACACTATTACAACATACATGGTGCATGTTAGCAAAACGTGTATTAGGGCTATCCTTTAGCCAAACGAGTATTTTATCCATGTATAATATACTACTACAGCAAATAATCATGATACATACATCTCCAAAATTTATACGTATACAGTATTTTCTAAAATACACAATTTCAACATACATAGTGTATATAAGTAAAACATGTATTTAGGCGAATCCTTTCGCCAAATAAGTATTTTATCCATATATCGTATATCCATACAACAAATAAACATGTCAAACACATTTCCAAAAAATATACGTATACCGTACTTTCTACAAATACCTAGAGTATGTAGAATTCCATATTTTTCATCTTTAATCGAAACGGAAAACAGACAGCACTTTGTACATGTGCAATTGCATGCAGATCATGAATCTATCATTATCTGACATTGAAAGCGTTGAAAACCGTAACCTATACATCTAAAGTCCGCACCTTTTGTCGTAGAATCGCAACGGAATCGATAGGTTTGCTAAGCTTCTGTATTCGGCAGTTTGGCAACCTATAGAACGAAATAGGTTAGCTATTTCACAACCTACAACAGTCTAAACCCCAAAACAGATTAGGGTTAGGGTTTCTTACTAGAAACGACGCCGGAAACGCTGGGAAAATGTCTGGAAAGGGACGTAGCAGCCCTTATGATGATTGAAAGCAGCAGGAGGGAAGTACTCCCACAAATCCCAAGCTTTTCTCTCCTTTTTCTCTCTCTCTATATGTTTTTATCCCAAATTCGCATGGTTGTGAGAGGGGCTGTTCTAAGCTCCTTTTATAGCCTAAAACCTCTCCAAAATAGACTCAGGTAAGGGTTACTGCTAATATAGGTATTTCATCACTTTTTCAGCCCAAAAAGGGGTTCTGGTGGCCCTCCTTGAGCCAAACGTCAGACTTAAGCTCTCCACACATGGATCTACGTGGGATTACGTTTTTGACTCGATCGGATTCACAGATCGCACGTGGCGGACCACTTTCAGTTCAACGGTCAGTGGGCCACGATCCGAAATTTCATGTACAGTAAATGTTCCTGAAATTTTTCCTGATCCGAGGGTGTAATTTGGTCTGATTCTGACGGTCTGGTTGCTTAATACTGATGCGCAAGCGAATGCCAGATCACTATTCCAGATATTTATTTTGTAAAGGGAATAGTGTTTTTCACACTCCCTCGCTCCGGATCCAAACGAATGGCCGTGGGACATCGACTGGACCTGATTTCTGAGGTGGTTGTCAAGCCCAGTGAGGCGGTCCTAGTTCCTTAACTTTGTTTGAATCGGACTTCCGATGTGCGGTCTAGACCTAATACGAAGTTTCAAGTCATTCCCGAGAGTAGCTGGGTAATGAGTTTGATCCTAAACTTTAGGGTAACCTAGAGTCGATGATTCTACAAGTTTTGGGTCTTGCAGATCGTATTTAAAGCGATTGGTGCTAATTTCACAGGTACTCTAGCTTAGTACTAGCTAATTCTCGCCTAATTTCTAAAGGATTTAGTCCTGTAAGATTTCTGTCTGAGATGGTACTTAGGCCTTTGTAGTTTGTATATAAAGTGATCCAAGTTTTACTACTTAGCTAGTTTAAGTTAGTGTCTAGGGCAAAAGTGCTTTGAAAAATTGAAAGCACAAGGTAGTGAAGGGTGGGATTTGTGAAGAAAATGGTTTGAAAAGGGATTTGAGGCTTTAATTGAGCGTTTGGGAAGTTAAACCTGTGTTAGGATTGACCCATCGCCTAAGGACGTCTAATTCCAGGTTGACAAAAATCCGAGATGTTACAATCTACCCCCCTTAAAACAAAATTTCGTCCCCGAAATTGGCTAAGGGTAATAAGGGAAGATTTAATTATTTCTTTTGCCGAAGTTTTATTGATTTCGAGTTTCTACGCGTGGTAGGGTAAATATCAGCTGGTTCATTTTAGTCTACCCCCCTTAAAACTTAATTCTTTATCCATTTCTCATACCCTGATGGTTTGCTACCATTTATTTCTTTACCTATTTGGAGTCTCGACGACAATTCCCAACAATTTAGAGTAAGATAGCTGTTTTCATTGTTTGACCAACACGGAGAGACGGTAATAGTGGGCTCGATCCCGATACATCGATCATCTACCGGGCCAGGGTAGGAAGCTCATCGTATCCCTTCCGAATCCTGGTGGATCCTGGTCGTGCGCTCGTCAGCAGAGAGTCCATCGGTAGTCACCCAGGATTGGGAATTGGGTCAAGCCGCGAAAACTTCGCAGTTGTAGATGTCAGTAACTCCGTAGTCCGATCACTCTAAAAACTTAGGGAATGCCCACCACAGGAAGGTTCAAATTGTCTATTTCTAAGGTTGCCCATTTAGGTCTTAGTCTAAGAGAGTCATCGTTATTATCTATGTCAAAGGAAATGGTGAATCAAATCTTACTAGATCATCCTAAAACGGTTTCTCATTGTAGAACTTACTAGGGTTTCTATAATGTTCGTATTTAACGAGCACAGTTTCGATCCTGGGCCAGTGGGGTAGGGTCCACCGCGCTTTCGCTGCGCTACCCAGGTCAAAGAGGTGTATTAGCCGACCTAACTAGAGTGGGCTCATAATGTTCTACCCCCCCTTAAAATTTTATTTTCACCCTCAAGGCTCAAGAGCTATGTCCTGATCCGTATGTCGGAACAAGGAGTAATTTAAGACTTATCCTTGACATGAAATGAAATGCGGTCTCCCACTATATCGGTCTTGGTACCTAGGATTATAGAAAGGGGCTATCACGGATGGGTGTTGTGGTAGATTTCAAGGGCGGATGTGAGTTTGTGGCAAGATGCCTAATCCTACCAAGGAGTTTTGTCACGGTCCAGACTGATCCTATTTATTCATGCCTAGCTTAACAGGCAGGTTATCTTTCTTCATGCATATGGACAAAATGTATGCCGACATGGCATGTAATTTGTGACCTAATTCCTAACTATTTGTTGCCCATTTGGGTAATTCCTTGGGCCTAAAAGACAAAGTCTCTATTGGCTATATGTTCTTAACACTTCTCGAAGACGAAGTTATAAACTTTTAGTTGTAAGTGGTTCGGCCAACACTGAAGAAAGTTGCGTAGTGGGTCTGAGTCAGATACATGGACCTCCTGCCTAGCCAGGACAGAAAATCGTCGTATCAGTCCTTAATCCTAGTTGATCCCGACCTTCTTCTTGATCAGAGTATAGAGTTCATTAGTCACAACCAGGATTGAGAAGTCGATTCAAACCGCGAATACCTCGCTTATAGATAGTTTCTCTACTCCGTGTCCCTGATAGTACTAAGTCCTTGAGGAGGCAATTCTAAGGGTCGTATTGATTTGACCTATCATTAAATCCAAGGGATATAGAAGTTTCCCATGAGCGTGACTAGTTGCTAATCAAACAAGCCTCCTAACAACAAGAAGCCTATGTGTAATAAGGGGATTTAATGAAGGAACGGGGTCTCGTTCTAACCTAATCAAGCCAACTAACTACGTCGATCACTCAATTATCTTAGCATTGTTAGTCGTTTACATTTCTTAGTCTAATCAGCAGCCTAGGCTCAACTTATGAGCAGCGGTAATCCACTAGTTGTAATCTAAAGTCTATGCTTATACACCAGATGATTTTATACCCTTTCTAATTAAAGAAATTGTTTTATCGCCTAAGGTCAAAGTTGTCTGATTGGAATTGGGTTGCCGGAACTCGAATTTAACTACGCACGAACACTTCGCATATGCTCAAACCAACTAAAGGGGTCCTAGAGTTCACATTCTTAATTGGTTGGATTTCCTATACTGTCAGGTCTTGCGAAGCTCTGCTCTAGGTCCAAACTCGATGGGCCTACTTGTCAAACAACCATTTACTCTAAAAACTTAAACTATCAGAGTGTGGTGAGTTAATGTATATCGGGGGACTTTATCACTTCAACACTATTTGGCCAGTGGTCTTAAGTTGTATTAAATGGGACTGTATTGATAATCCTACTTCAGGATTGGGAATGACATGTTTGGTAGGAGGGTGGGAGGGGATTAAAAATTAATGGTATAGGCTTTGGAAAATGAGCCTTGTGTCGGAAAATGTGAGATGGGAGTTCCAAATCCCAGGATAATGAACTTCTAAGTGTTATTTGAAAAGAAATCTCGGAATTTATTTTTAATTGCGTACATTCTAAACATGGTGTCGGAAAACATGGGATACACCCAATCTAGGGACCATACCTACACATACATTTATTATTACTTATACAATTCTATTCACCTAACTCACCTAATGCAGTTTGACCGAACGGGCCCTAAAGAGAGAAAAGGGGCTGGAGTTTTGGTTCTCCATAGATTTGGTTCTCATCAGGGGTTGTAGAGGCCCAACTGACAAGAAAGAAAGAAAGGAAAATGAAGAAAATGGATGGGTTAGAGGGCTTGCCCGATTTTGAGCTCCAAGTGGGCGTGTGGGAGTCCAAATGAGGGAAACGGAGAAGGTAGGGAGGAAGGGACTGCTGTGGATGATGAGAATGGATGGGTTGTGGTCGAAATCAACAGATAGGACGATCGAAAGGGCGGTTTTGAAGGGAAACAGCCGGTTTGGAGAGGGAAAACGGCTTGGAGGGGAGGTTTGTGAAGGAAGTGGTGCTTGGGAGGGTTTTCGATGGAGGGGACATACATCAGGGGGGTCCCACAACCCCCAAACTTGGTTGGCCCGAGCCGCGGGCCCGGCCCAACCAAAAAGTCGGCGAGGGCCTCGCCAAAAATTTTTGGATTTTTGGAAAAGGGGCTCCATGGTTGTGATCCTCCAATCCCCTGGGCCCCAAAAATCCCTGGTTCCCACCTTGGATCCCTCCGGAAGTGTTTCATTTGGCTCCCCGATCCCGATTCGCTCCATTTCGGGTAGTTTCGGAATAATCAAACGTAACTTGCAATCCGGAATGAGTTATCTGACGTAAAATATATGAATTTGGGGTAGAACGAGCTAACGAAGCCAACCAACCCCGCTATGCTGAGTTGCGCAGCCCGAAATTGCGAGAAAACCCTCCGATTGACGGTAATTTTCCCCCTTTCAATTTCATTTTGCTAAAAATGGTAGTTTTAGTTTAATTACTCTTCATCCGTTGGGTTTTAGGAGTTGCGCTCATCACGCAAAGAACTTAGAATAATTAGGAGAACGGTTTGGTGAAGCCAAATAGGACACTTATTATTTTTGGCCGAAAACCTTGCACACTAGTAGACATCACGACCTTATAGTAAGTCGCAAATTCTAGGAGTTTTACTTGTAGTTTGTTTCTGATTTCAATCTCATTACTTGGTATCCCTATTTAAAGCGTAGTGAACTCATTTTTAGTCATTCATTAATCAATTTTGAATTTATTAGAATTTATTTCTATTTTCTGCTTTCTTTCCTCGTGGATTTGAGAAGTCTCTGTGAGGAGTCCAGAGAAGCTTCGAGGATTCCTAGTAGTTATCCTCATCACATTTATCCCGTATTCTATCTATTTTCAACGGTTGGGGTAATCTAGACTCTTTAATAGACGACCTAGGAATGTTTTAAGGTCGACCCGTGCGACCATGGTTGAATACGGACTTGTTTTCGGCGTTCGACTTTAGTGAACTTCGCCGATTGGCGAAATCGGAATACCTATGACTGTTACTATGTTCCGTCGCTCCCTCCTAAGTCAGAGTGCGTCAGTGTGCGTCGTGTGACCATAACCCAGGTCCGGTTTAATCCAAATCATGCTCTGATACCATCTTATAACGCCCTGAAAATCGGGGGTCAAGCATAAACTCAACTCCCGAGCTCCAGAACATCACTTATGCAACAAAATGAATGATGATTGAATGTTGACTGTATTCGTGCATTGAAAATGAGTGAGATTAAGCCAAAACAACATATCATACTCCAGAGACAGTTAAATTTGCAAGCGAAAGACTGTGATAGATAGATAAAATATATAAACTATGATGAGTCTCCAGAGTGTGATAACATTACCAGGTTAAATAATTACAAGTACAGTTCTAAAATATACCAAATGTGAGGAAGTGTAATGTCTCCTATCCCAAGTACCATAGCCCCGTCAATACAATATCAGGTCTTCATTGACCTGCCAAAGAGATACAGATAGGAGAACTCCTCCTATCATCATAGAAGTAGTCCGGCTCTGCTTCACAAGCATCGCCATCACCTGAAACTCAACAAATCTGGTTGGTGTTGCAAACACCGTCCTGTAACGTGGGAGTGAGTGATCAACTCAGTGGAACAGTAAAGCATAGGTTAACATGTTATCAACTCAGTCAAGCAATAATGATAAAGCAGTACAATCAAACAATTCTAACTACTCTTATTTAATGTAAGTATGAAATGACATGATGTATGCCCTTGCCAAACCACCCTCATGCGACATCATCTTACGTTCGCGGATGCATACCTCCCTCAGTGCTCCACATCTACTAGGCACATGCGGTGCAATGATGCGCATGATTTTCGAGTTGTTATTAGTCCGTTTCAAACAGCAGTATTGGGAAACTAAGGTACCTCACTTGTATCATTCCCAAACATGATCCATTCTAGGGCCGTCAATCCTAGTTAATGTCATACGGTTTTATGGTTTGAGAGGCATAGCGAAGGCATCACAAAGGGCTCGTCACCCGTCAGCACGAATACAGATCTCACCGTATACGGCTCATTTGCTGACCGTCAGCTCGAGTACAGGTCTCACCGTACTCGGCTCAATCACTAGCCGTCAGCTCGAGTACAGGTCTCACCGTACTCGGCTCCACTCATACTCTAGTTGCTGTGAAAGACTCGTCACCAATCACAAACTTTGGAGTATACTCGAAGATACTACAGAGGACTCATCGCCCGTCAGCACGAGTACAGGTCTCACCGACTCGGCTCTAGCCGTAAGTATCGACAGCTCGAATACAGTGTCCCATACCACCGTATTCGGCTCACGAGTTGGTTGCTCAATGGTCACTATGGGGAGGCACGTAACCCCAGCGTAGGCCGACAGCTCGACCACGGTGTCCCATACCACCATGTCCGGCTCATGAGTCTTAGCGGATCGAGGTACCATGGTTAAAAGGGATTTCACTGGTAAGTTTGGTACCCTAGGTTCAAGCAGTAGCGTCCAAACGTGGTGAACATACATAAGACAGATCGGGTTACTTGACGAGCTCGGCTAGCTCGAGCGCACAACAAGTCGAACGACATGAAGTGCATAAGCACTTCGCGTGGCCAACCACTATCGTCAACTGAAGTACGACTCGGGTTCGTCGAACACATCTCACGTGGCAAATGAATCACAGCCACGAATTCAATTCTGGTACCGATTGTCTGGACTATAATCATAGCCCCAAACACAATCAATTGCAGATAGATAAAACAGTAATGGATCAAGATTCAACTCGTAAAATCAAGGTCTAGTATTATCCGTTTAGGGCTGCCAGGGCGGTTGCACGCACTCGTTGCTCCGCTCCCCCATCACCCATGACGGATCATATAACGTAAATATAAATTTAAACATATACATTACATAGTTAAAATCATAAAGCAGTTGAGCATGTTATGAAGCACAACACAAGCATGAGTTTGTACATGTTCAATTCCTAATCACACAACTATCCAAGGAGATCATACACATAGTTAAAAGAGGTTGAGAATCATATCTCAACACCCTTATACATTACAATTTACTAACTACTACTCATTCAGGCATTTCAAGAAACACTTAAACAAACATACATCAACATACATGACATATGTCGATCACATAGGCAGTAGGCCAAATTCTTTTGCTAGGGAGTTGCCCCAATCATAACACGCATACACCCACGACGGATAGTCATGGCAAGCAGGAATCCAAGTTCCATATTCATTCAGTCATTTCCACAAACACTTGGGCCACACATTTTGCATATATAGTGTATATTGGCCGTGGCGTGATTTAGGGCAAATCCTTTTGTCAAAGGGGTATCGCCAATACAACAATCATGAATCCATGACAATTAGTCATGGCGAGCACGAATGAGAATTCTATACTCATTCAGTCATTTTCACAAACACTTAGAATACACTATTACAACATACATGGTGCATGTTAGCAAAACGTGTATTAGGGCTATCCTTTAGCCAAACGAGTATTTTATCCATGTATAATATACTACTACAGCAAATAATCATGATACATACATCTCCAAAATTTATACGTATACAGTATTTTCTAAAATACACAATTTCAACATACATAGTGTATATAAGTAAAACATGTATTTAGGCGAATCCTTTCGCCAAATAAGTATTTTATCCATATATCGTATATCCATACAACAAATAAACATGTCATACACATTTCCAAAAAATATACGTATACCATACTTTCTACAAATACCTAGAGTATGTAGAATTCCATATTTTTCATCTTTAATCGAAACGGAAAACAGACAGCACTTTGTACATGTGCAATTGCATGCAGATCATGAATCTATCATTATCTGACATTGAAAGCGTTGAAAACCGTAACCTATACATCTAAAGTCCGCACCTTTTGTCATAGAATCGCAACGGAATCGATAGGTTTGCTAAGCTTCTGTATTCGGCAGTTTGGCAACCTATAGAACGAAATAGGTTAGCTATTTCACAACCTACAACAGTCTAAACCCCAAAACAGATTAGGGTTAGGGTTTCTTACCTAGAAATGACGCCGGAAACGCTGGGAAAATGTCTGGAAAGGGACGTAGCAGCCCTTATGAAGATTGAAATCAGCAGGAGGGAAGTACTCCCACAAATCCCAAGCTTTTCTCTCCTTTTTCTCTCTCTCTATATGTTTTTATCCCAAATTCGCATGGCTGTGAGAGGGGCTATTCTAAGCTCCTTTTATAGCCTAAAACCTCTCTAAAATAGACTCAGGTAAGGGTTACTGCTAATATAGGTATTTCATCACTTTTTCAGCCCAAAAGAGGGGTTCTGGTGGCCCTCCTTGAGCCAAACGTCAGACTTAAGCTCTCCACACATGGATCTACGTGGGATTACGTTTTCGACTCGATCGGATTCACAGATCGCACGTGGCGGACCACTTTTAGTTCAACGGTCAGTGGGCCACGATCCGAAATTTCATGTATATGTAAATGTTCCTGAAATTTTTCCTGATCCGAGGGTGTAATTTGGTCTGATTCTGACGGTCTGGTTGCTTAATACTGATGCGCAAGCGAATGGTGCCAGATCACTATTCCAGATATTTATTTTGTAAAGGGAATAGTGTTTTTCACACTCCCTCGCTCCGGATCCAAACGAATGGCCGTGGGACATCGACTGGACCTGATTTCTGAGGTGGTTGTCAAGCCCAGTGAGGCGGTCCTAGTTCCTTAACTTCGTTTGAATCGGACTTCCGATTTGCGGTCTAGACCTAATACGAAGTTTCAAGTCATTCCTGAGAGTAGCTGGGTAATGAGTTTGATCCTAAACTTTAGGGTAACCTAGAGTCGATGATTCTACAAGTTTTGGGTCTTGCAGATCGTATTTAAAGCGATTGGTGCTAATTTCACAGGCACTCTAGTTTAGCACTAGCTAATTCTCGCCTAATTTCTAAAGGATTTAGTCCTGTAAGATTTCTGTCTGAGATGGTACTTAGGCCTTTGTAGTTTGTATATAAAGTGATCCAAGTTTTACTACTTAGCTAGTTTAAGTTAGTGTCTAGGGCGAAAGTGCTTTGAAAAATTGAAAGCACAAGGTAGTGAAGGGTGGGATTTGTGAAGAAAATGGTTTGAAAAGGGATTTGAGGCTTTAATTGAGCATTTGGGAAGTTAAACCTGTGTTAGGATTGATCCATCGCCTAAGGACGTCTAATTCCAGGTTGACAAAAATCCGGGATGTTACAGTTTTAAAAGCAGTACTGTAAGCCCATAAGGCATCGGTCAATCAGATTGACTAGTCCTTACGATTAGGGTTAACCGTTTTCTCCAAAATGTGTTTGATCTCCCTATTAGAAATCTCAGCTTGCCCACTTGTCTGTGGGTGGTATGGGGTGCTTACCTTATGAAAGATACCATATTTCTTCATTAAACTCTCGAATGGCCTATTACAAAAGTGTGAGCCCCCATCACTAATGATGGCTCGAGGCGTTCCGAATCGGGAAAGGATGTTCTCTTTTAAGAATTTAATGACTGTGCGATGGTCATTAATTCGACACGGAATCGCTTCGACCCATTTAGTGACGTAGTCTACGGCAAGCAAAATGTATAGATTCCCAAAAGATTGGGGAATGGCCCCATGAAATCGATGCCCCAGCAATCAAATGCCTCTATGATAAGAATGGGATTCAAGGGCATCATATTTCGACGAAACAATGCTCCCAATTTCTGACAACGCTCACAAGCTTTGCAAAACTCATGAGTGTCCCTGAACATAGTGGGCCAATAGAAGCCACACTGCAGAATCTTGGCCGTGGTTTTTTTTTGCAGAAAAGTGACCACCACAGGCCTGTGAGTGACAGAAGGAGATGACACTCTGATGCTCATCGTCTGGCACACATCTCCTCAAGATTTGGTCTGGGCAATATTTAAACAGGTATGGATCATCCCAGAAGAAGTTACGCACCTCGGTGAAAAATTTCTTCTTATCTTGCGCAGTCCAATGTGTCGATATGGAACCTGTGGCAAGATAATTAGCGATGTCAGCGAACCAAGGTGAATGGGAAACTCTAAACAACTGTTCATCAGGGAACATGTCGTTGATATAGGTCGCCTCAAGGGAATCAGAGGTATTAAGGCGAGAAAGGTGATCGGCCACTACGTTTTCTACTCCCTTTTTATCTTTAATTTCCAAATCAAATTCTTGGAGTAGAAGGATCCATCGTATCAAGCGGGGCTTAGAATCATTCTTAGAAAGAAGATATTTAAGTGCCGCATGATCTGTATAGATAATGATCTTGGATCCAATCAAATAGGACCTAAATTTGTCCAAGGCGAACACTACAGCTAAGAGTTCTTTTTCTGTAGTCGAGTAGTTCACTTGGGAAGGATTTAAAGTCCTACTCGCGTAATGGATGACATAGGGCCTCTTATCTTTTCTTTGGCCTAAAACCGCTCCAAGAGCATAATCAGAAGCATCGCACATAAGCTCAAAAGGAAGGCTCCAGTCAGGTGGTTGTATGATAGGTGCAGTGGTTAACGTGCTTTAAGCTTGGTGAAAGCTTCCTGGCATTGCTCAGTCCACTCGTATGGGGCATCCTTTTGAAGAAGATTACATAAAGGACGAGAGAGGAGACTAAAGTCCTTTATGAATCGCCTGTAAAATCCTGCGTGTCCTAAGAAGGATCGCACGTCCCTGATGTTCTTGGGTGGAGGTAGGTTAGAGATAAGATCAATTTTTGCCTTATCTACCTCAATTCCCTTGGACGAGATGATATGTCCAAGGACAATCCCCTTATGAACCATGAAATGGCACTTCTCCCAATTAAGTACCAGATTCTTTTCTTCACATCTTTTCAGCACACATTTGAGATTCTCTAAGCACTCGCTGAAAAATGAATCGAAAATAGAGAAATCATCCATAAAGACCTCTAGATATTTCCCCACCATGTCAGAAAAGATACTCAGCATACATCGCTGAAAGGTGGCAGGGGCATTACATAACCCGAATGACATCCTTCTGTAAGCAAAGGTGCCATAGGGGCAAGTAAATATGGTCTTTTCCTGGTCCTCAGGGGCAATTTCAATTTGGTTATAGCCCGAATACCTGTCAAGGAAGCTGTAATAGGAATGACCGGCTAACCTTTCCAGGATCTGATCAATGAATGGTAAAGGAAAGTGGTCTTTCCTCGTGATGGTATTTAATTTCCTGTAGTCAATGCACATTCTCCAACCAGTAGTGACTCTAGTTGGCACGAGTTCATTTTTAGCATTGGCTACGATGGTGATTCCGGACTTCTTAGGAACCACCTGAGTTGGACTCACCCATTGACTATCAGATATAGGGTATATGATACCCACATCTAATAGTTTGAGAACCTCGGCCTTAACCACTTCCTTTATGTTTGGATTTAGTCTACGTTGTGGTTGCCGAGCGGTCTTCGCATTATCCTCAAGATATATGCGGTGAGTACAAATCGATGGGTCGATTCCCTTGAGGTCCGCGATCGTCCATCCAAGGGCTCCCTTATGCTGAATGAGAGTAGCTATGAGCATACTCTCCTGTTCTTTCTCCAGGTGGGCAGAGATCACCACCGGGTATGTCTCATCTTGACCTAAATAGGCATATTTCAAATCAGAGGGCAAAGGTTTTAGGTCAAGTTTCGGTGCCTTGAGGTTAGACGGTAGAGGCACTACATCAGTTTGTGGTAATTCTTCAAATTGTGGCCTCCACTGGTTAACTTCAAGTACCGGTGCAGTATCCAGCAAGGCACACGTCTCCCTAATCATATCATCATCAAACTCATGGGAGTGGGCCAGGCACGTCTCTAGAAGGTTGGAGGATAAGGTCAGAGGTGTCGTATCTTCCACTAAAGAGTCAATCATGTTAATGTCGTGGATATCGTCATTATCCTCTGAGTTATTGCCATGATTGAAAAAGATGTTTGACTCCAATGTCAAATTTCTGAAAGACATAGTCATGACACCATTCCTGCAATTGATAATTGCATTTGACGTGGCAAGGAATGGGCGACCCAGAATGACGGGAATCTGAGTGCTTATGTTATTGATGGGTTCGGTGTCCAGGATGATAAAATCTACAGGGTAGTAAAATTTATCGACTTGGACCAACACATCCTCAATAATCCCTCTTGGTACACGAACAGAGCGATCGACAAGTTGTAGTGTGGTTAGGGTGGGTTTTAACTCACCTAAACCTAACTGTTTGTATACCGAGTAGGGAATCAGATTGACGCACGCTCCTAAGTCAAGAAGTGCGTGATCAATTCGATGGTTCCCGATTACACATGATATGGTTGGGCTACCGGGATCCTTGAATTTCTGCGGCACGTCTTGCTTCAGGATGGCACTCACTTTCTCAGTTAAGAAAATCTTCTTTTGAATACTCTGCCGTCTTTTGGTCGTGCATAGGTCTTTCAGAAATTTTGCATATGAAGGAATCTGTTTTACGACATCAAGTAGAGGAATGTTGACTTTCACTTGTTTCAACACCTCCAGAATATCCTGAGAGTTAGAAAGACGTTTTGGTGCAACCAACTGTTGGGGGAACGGAGCAACTGGCTTCTCTAGAAGTTCCGGTTCTAATTTTTGTGGGGTATCACTAGATCCATCATTATTGTCCTCTTCTGGTTCTTGAGGCTTTTCGGGACTAACCGGAAGGGTTTTATCAATGATCTTCCCACTCCTAAGAGTGGTGATGGATTTAGTGCGCCCCATTTGATTTGAAGAGCTGGGATCACTTATCTCGTACTGCGGTTTAGGATTGGGGAGCGGTTGTACAGGAAACATCCCCTTTTCTATAACCATCATACGAGAATCTATCTTTTGCATAAAATCTGTAAGTCCTTGCATCGCCTGAGTCAGCTCTTGTATGAAATTTTGAACCGGTTCTTCTTGAGGTTTTCCCTTATTTGGATTTTGAAGAAAACCTTGGGGGGTAGCCGTTTGTCCATTTCTCCAACTAAAGTTTGGATGATTTTTCCAACCGGGATTGTATGTATTGGAGTTGGGTCCAGTAAAAGGTCTTTGATAGTTGTTCACGGCATTGGCTTGTTCATTCAACACTCCTCGAAAGGCAGGTATTGTAGGACAATTTTCAGTTGTGTGAATATTGCAATCACAGATGCCGCAGACAATTTCATTGACCTTATCCTTCTTTCCTTCCATGACCTCAAATTTTCTTATGAGATTAGTCACTTTATAATTGAGATCATCCTCTTCTTTCAAGAGATACAATCCACCTGTCTCCTTAGATTGAGTTGGCTTAGACGTGGTGTTTGATTTTGGGTAATAGTCCCAAGATTGTGTTTTTTCAGCCAGACTGTCGAGGTAATCCCATACCTCGTCAACATCTTTATTAATGAACTCTCCATTGCACATTGTCTCGACCATTTGGCGCATGGAAGATGTCAGTCCATCGTAGAAAAATTTGTAATGCGTCACGTTTCAAAGCCGTGTTGTGGCATGAACTGACCAGATCCTTAAACCTTTCCCAACATTGGAAGAATGTTTCATCTTCCTTTTGGGCAAAGTTCATGATTGCTTTTCTGAGGGTAATTGTTTTATGATGTGGGAAAAATTTCTTTATGAATTCCCTCTGCATATAATTCCATGTGCCAATGGATCGAGGACGCAGTGAATGTAGCCACGTCTTAGCCTTCTCTTTTAAGGAAAAAGGAAAGAGTTTTCAGCCTGATTGTATCCTCGGATACATTGGGAAAGTATAAGGTGGCTATAATCTCATCGAACTCTTTCAAATGTAAGTATGGACTTTCTGATTCAAGCCCATGGAATTTAGGAAGGAGTTGGATAACTCCTGGCTTGATGTCCATCTGTCCTGTGTTTTTCAGGAAAAATCATACATGAGGGCGTACTCACCCCCGCCGGTTGTAAATAATCTCGTAAAGTACGAGGCAGGGGTGCTTGATGCACCTCATTCTCATCATGTACTTCCTCATCCCTATGGTGACGTAGTGCTTGAGGTTGATTTGCAGCCAAAACCTCAATTAACTCAGGGAAATTCGAGCGATGTCTAGTCCTGCGATGGACAGTTAACCCCTCGACTAATCCTCCTTCAGTCAAGAGACGTTGAGTGTTGTCACGAGCCCACTTGGGCATGAAACACTCACAGCCGTCAATTGATTTCTAAACATAATCCTAAGAAAAGAAAAAAAAAACTAGAAAGAAGAGAGGGTTGGAAGGAAGTTACCAAATTGAAGTCCCTAAGTTAAAACCTGCAAAATAAAACAAAACAAGTTAGTTTCTAAGGATAGTAAGCCTAAGAGTGAAAAAATTCTTAAGATGAAAAATAGTAATAAACTAAGTTCTAAACTAGAAAAGAGCAATCCCTAAAAAAGGTAGAAAACTTCTAAACAAATTAGGAAATTTTAAACTAGGAAATAAGTGAGAAATGAAAGAAATTTGAGAATTTAAAAGGTAAAAGTTAGACAGAGCTTACCAAATTAGAAATTAAAAACCTATAAAGCAGGAAAGTTAGTTTCTAAAAAGAAAATTTCTAATAGTAAAATAGGAGACAAGATTAGATTCTAAAAGAATTTAAAATTAGAAATTACCTAAAAAAGGATGACAAATCCTACTCTATAAATAGAAAAGAAAGAAGAAGAAAGTTACCAATTTAGAAGTCTATCAAAGTCTACAAAACAAGAGAATTGGGTTAGTTTCTAAAAAGGAAACAAAGACTATCTAACACTTAAAGAAATTAAAAAGTTACTAAAAATAGGAAATTTCAAAAAGGGAAGCCTGGAAATTCTAAAACAAAAATCCTAAAATTAAAAGAGTCCGAATCTTACACTAATCCTAATACCAGTTAATTTCAGAAAATCGTAGCCGTCAGTCCCCAGCAGCGGCGCCAAAAACTTGTTCACTCCCCAAGTATAGGGTTGTGATGTAGTAATAAAACTCGGTAAGACCGAGGTCGAATCCACAGGGACTGAAACCTGTACGTAATCTGAAGTTAACCAGAACTAGAACTAGCCTAATATGAAATCTAAATCAAATAATTTTTGAGGAATACTGGTGAAAAAATAATCTAAAACTGAAGAGAAATTCAGAGAAGGAACACTAGGGATTCAGAGGATCCACTTGTAGAGATCAGGGAGATCTTATGCCTGGATTAAAGAATCATAGAAATTAACTGAACTGATGTTGATATAGTTTTCAAGAGATGAAAGGTATATGAATTAGAATGGATTCCATCACCAGACCATGCCCAGGAGACAAAGTAAACAACAGAATTAAACTAATTACCAACCAATCAGATGATTATGAAGGTTAGGAAGGGTACCGACATCCAACCATGCCCAGGAGACGATGGTGAACAACAGGGCTTCTTGACGTCATAAACATCAAAAGGAAAGGAACATACTCAAAGCTATTGCAGACCCATTGTAATTTTAGTCACAACAGACCATTAAAAACTAAAGTATTCCCTTAAATAATCAAACTAATATCAATTCAGTTCACAAAAAGAAATAAATTAAAGGCATAAAGTAAAATCCCATCTCACTACAAGCTTCACCCCTTAGCCCTAGCTAAGGGGTTTTAGCCGGACATGATTTGGCTGAATCCCTAAAAAATAATCACAAACAAAATAAAACCTTAACAGAACTCTCTCCACAGCTGCTCCACAAGCCCCAGCTCCAAGCTGCACTCCACTCTCATTCGCAATCCCCCAGCCATAGCCTCTCTCTCTCCCTTTTGTAACCCAGAGGGGTCGGTGGAGAGAGATCCTCCTTCAGTTCGTGCGCAACAGGGCATGACAACTGTTTACGCAGCTACCTCCTGCGTAAAGGAAAACAGATTTTTTTTCGCCTTCTTCTGATGTGCGAAGCATCTACGAACGGCTTAGATAGAAACGTCACTTGGGACGTTTTTGTCTCCTCTATCAGATAGACGGTGCTGATCGGCCATCCGATAGTTGATGGCGGGCCACGAAAATCTGGAAGTCTGGTTTTTACGGACGATCGCGTCCTGCTGCGTACTCGTTTACGCTGTTGGATTCGATGGCCCCATGATCCGTGTCCTCTGAAAAATCCAGTCCGTCCATTTGATTCCCAGAAGAAATTAAGTCAGGAAAGGTGAGTTTTCAATCAGAATCAGTGCAGTCCACTGGGCTTTTCTGGCTGCCGTCCAACCCGTGTTTGAATGGTTGAAAAACCATTATATGCTATTTTCTGAAATTCTGCCACCTAGGCAGTGATAAATGGCTTGTTAGGAGACCAATGGACGGTACAGATCAAAGTTTTTGATGAAGGGTGGGGTCCACTGGAAGCACAACCGGCTCTCTGTTCGGTTCGCAGCAGAGTCCGGACGGACTTCTGAAGAAACGTCGGTCAGCGTATGCTGACCGACTTCTGTTTGTTCAGTGCGCGGCAAGCATTTATGTAAATGGTGTACATGCACTGTGGAACAGGATCCACTTTGATGGTTTAGTGCAATCCACCCCGTCCATTCATTCTGTCATATCATTTAAACCGTAGGGACCGAAGATGAAGGATATCCGAACAGCAGGTGGGCCCAGAATCATGATTCTGAGGGCCGATATGTCCGTTAAGCCACTTCCACTAGGATCCAACGACCGAAATTCGACGTGTATGGTTAATTTATGGTCCTTAGACCATAAATGAGATTTCAAGCCAAACAGATGGTGAGAACCCTGTGATCTTGTATTCTGTACCAATTTCGGGCCACTTGAGCTTTGGTTTCTTGGCTTTCTTGGATCCCCGGCATGCAAATCTGTCGATCTTAGTCCCTGGAGTCCGTCCCTTGCCTTTGGTGTCAACAGAGTGTTAAATCCGTGCTTTAAACTCCCTTTTTCAGTCCATGCTCGTAAAGTCACCTTGCAACACAAACATGATAAAATTCGGCCATTAAACGGTATTATGTTCGTCAATCCACACAATAACTGGGGTCAAATATGCAATATTTGACCCTCAACACATGTAGGGTCCATAAAGAATGGCCCTTGTATGGAACATGTATGCAAGTAAGATGGGCTATGAGCCCCATGCATGAAATCTTGGGGGCCACCACCATCATTTGATGGGCCCCACAAGCTTCAGCATAAAAAAGAAAGGAAGAACAAGTAAGAAATTTAAGAAATCTGAATTTTTACAATTACATGCACACTCACCTTAAGATCTTTATCAAAACCACTCCAAGCTTCTAACTGTCCAAGGAAGCAAGATGAAGGGTTAAGATGGGTTTTCAATGGAGGGATTGAGGGGAAAATGGAGGAGAAGGGGCTGGAAAAGAAGGAAAATGGGGCTGGATTTATTTTTATTTTTTTACAAGAGAGAAAGAAGGAGAGAAGAGAGTAGAGAGAAATGAGAGGGAGAGTATGGAAATTTGCTAGAAAAGAGAGAGAGAGAGAGAGAGAGAGAGAGAGAGAGAGAGAGAGAGAGAGAGTAATCATGAGCTCTCTCACCTTGGATAAGGAAACCCATCATGAAAAGTAGGGTGATATAAACAAAGTTCATAGACTTATAGGTTTGGGGTAGGGATGGGTAGTGTGTGGGTAGTGGGTGGTGTAGAGGATGGGGTTTAGGTAGTGTGTGGGTGGTGTGTGTTGGAAATAGTTCCAAGAGATGGGACCTACCTAGAAATCCGTGCACACCACCCCTAGGTGGGCCACATGATCATGATCAAGGGCTTAGAAAATGAAATGCACACAACTTATGATCTACACGCCGGATGGACGCACAAGACGCGGCGTCGGAACCGCAACGACGAAGCGATCGCAATGGCATAGGTCTCAACTCGATCCAAGTCGGACTTCATGACGAGACTCATGAATGACCGCAAACACTATCCAAGGGTCACGGGTCGCCGGGATTCGACCCGTAAGACCGCGGGACCAAGGTGGACGGAATGCATACTTACACACATGCACATATGCGAACTCCGGTCGGGTCTCACAATCCTCCCCACCAACAAGAAATTTCGTCCTCGAAGTTAACAAAATCGAAACAACAAAATGCATAACATCATCATACATATATCAATCATCAATCTCAAGAGAATGTAATAAAAGAAATCAGTCATCAAACAAATGGGGATAACGCACTCTAATCTCGGCCTCGTGTTCCCAAGACACCTCGGCCTCCGAATGATAACACATTACACTTTCACCAAGGGAATGACCTTGGTCCTGAGGACCTTCTCCTTCCGATCAAGAATACGAATCGGCTGCTTAATGTAGGAAGCATCCTCACGAACCTCAAGTGGTTGCCAATCAATCACATGAATAGTGTCTGACCCACATTTACACAACATAGAAACATGGAACACGTCGTGGATCACGGACAACTCAGGGGGTAAGGCAAGCTTATAGGACACAGCGCCTATGCGCTCGGTAATTTCAAAAGGTCCAATAAATCTCGGGGCGAGCTTGCCCTTCACACCAAAACGAACCACACCCTTCATAGGCGAGACCTTGAGATATACCATGTCCCCGATCGTGAACTTCAGGGGTCGACGCCGATGATCAACAAAACTCTTCGCCGGCTCTGAGCTATGCGCATCCTATGCCTGATAACATCAATAGCCTCCGACGTTTGTAGCACAAGCTTGGGACCTAAGAGATGACGCTCTCCAACTTCGGTCCAACAACTAAGAGATCTGCACGGTCTGCCATAAAGTGCCTTAAAAGGAGCCATGTCGAGTCGCATGATAACTATTGTTGTACGCAAACTCGGCGAGGCGCATATGCTCATCCCAACTGCCTGCGAAGTCGATCACACAAGCCCTGAGCATATCCTCAAGGATCTGGTTAACCCTTTCGGTCTACCCATCCGTCTGCGGATGATAAGCGGTGCTGAGATGCAAAGTGACCCCCAGCACCAGTTGGAAACTCCTCCAAAACTAAGATGTAAACCTGGAGTCTCGGTCTGAAACTTTCAAAACTGGGACGCCGTGAAGTCTCACTATCTCCTCAATGAATATCTTCGCTAACCAGTCCATAGACCAGGAAGCACGCAGTGGAATGAAATGAGCCGACTTCGTCAGATGATCAATGATAACCCAAATGGTATCGTGACCGCGCTGAGTCCTCGGTAAACCTGCGATGAAGTCCATCGATACGTGCTCCCACTTCCACTCTAGAACGCTCAATGGATGCAAGGGACCAGGCGGTCTCTGATGATCGACCTTGATACACTGACATGTGTCACACTCAGCCACAAAACTCGCAATCTGACGCTTCATCCCCTGTTAGAAGTACTGCCTCCTCATGTCACGATACATCTTCATGGAACCCGGGTGGATAGTAAGTCTCGATCGGTGTGCCTCGGTCATCAGATCATGACCCAACTCTGGCACGTCCAGGATAGACAATCGTCCTCTAAAGCGTAATCCACCATCGGAATGATCTGCCAATCTGACTGCTCCACGGAGGCGGCCTCTGTTCGGTACTCCTGAAGTGACTCATCCGTTTGTTGAGCCTCGATCACCCTGGCCACCAGAGAGGGTTGAATCGATAAGCTCGAAAGCTGAACAATGGAAAACTATAGGCCAAACTCAAAGTCAAACTCTGAAACATCCTCGAGCATTTGCCACTATCGAACCATCATATGTGTCACAAGGCCTCGTGGCTGACGGCTGAGCGCGTCCACCACCACGTTTGCCTTGCCCGGGTGGTACTGAAGGTCAAAATCATAATCTTTCAGTAACTTCATCCATCGCTTGTGCACGATAACCTGATAGGACAAACAATCACCAGCAAGGCCTGATGGTAGCGGACCCATTCACGATCTGGTCAGACTCAGCCTAGCAATGCCTCCTTACATCAGGCGAGTAAGGCCACACCCCTATCCAACCGACAACATGAAGTGGGAGTCGCGGCCTAACGGTATAAGGCCCTCGTGCACTCATATATTTCATTCGGTCACGGCGTTAGAGTAGATCCTTGGTACCATGGAAGTTTTGGAAATTTCACCCATGGGCATCCTATACACCCGGTATGCTCGAATAACATTTCTGGTGTCCAAACATGGCCATCCACGATGTATCTGTGGAGGCTACAACCCTGATGAAGCAAGGGCGATAATGCTCATATGTTACGCAATGCCAGATGCATGAATCACACAATCAACTATAAATCAATTCCAAGCTTCCAACATGCTCAAAAGGGAATACTACATCCCTTGGGAAGGCAACATGCAATACCCAATGACACAATCATAATCACACACACAGTGTCATCCAAGCATACAATGATGCACATGGGCCATGAAGATGGGTCTATACGCATTATGCGGTGATATACAAAGTAGTACACTTCTCCTATCAAAGAAGGGACCAAGACTAGGTATTTAGATAATATCCATAAGGAATCCCACCTCTAGTGGGGGCCCATTTACCTGGGGTAGCCCACGAAACTAAACATACCATTACATTTCTAAGTAACACAGAAGCAAGTCTAGCTAGAGTTTAAGATGAGCATCTAATCACATTTAGATACAAACGAGCTTAGACGGGTCCATAATGGGGATATTTAACCATCATTCCCCAAGAGGAATCTAAACCATGAACTATATGGATATAAGGCCCAAGGCCCTACATTCAAGATAAGAACATTGGTAACCACATACATATATCCCTCATAATAGGCCATGAAGAAAGGATATACTACTTTCTTAAACAACATGGGCCCCAAAAGGGAAATTAAGGCCTAAGGCTCAATTTTCAATGGCCATAGAATCCATGCATTAAGTAGGACTTGGTGGGCAGTCCGCGTGCACAATATATGGCCCAAAAAATAAGTTTAAGTCTAGATGAAATGGGCCCCATTACAACAGCCCAATAACTAGCAATTTAAGTGGGCAACCAAGAACCCAATAGTATCCTTACCTCAGCCCACAAGTCCATCAAAATGGTGGAAGTCGGCCCAATGTATGGTTGGGCTAAGCTAGGACGTCTTAGCCCACTCTGGGCCTAAGGGCTGTCCTAAAAATATGATCTAAGATGGGGTCCTTACGTGATCACTAAAGGTGACCCAAAAGAATGCACTGATTAAGCCCAAAGAATATAAGCAAACATAAGCACGTAACACGTACACAAGTTCTCAATATGGTGAGCCCCACAGCCAACTAAAGTCTCAACTATAACAATGTACATTTAAAGCCCTTTGATAAACTTTTGGCCCGTTTAACTTCCTGGATCTGGCAAGGTCCATAAATTAGTTAACTATGTGGGAATAATCTCATGAAGGCCAACTATACTCACTGAGGGACCCCACCAGATGGAGAGTGTGTATATATCATGAAAAGATCCAGTGGGCCTATTACTGGATTGTGAGTCCAGCAGCAACCCAAGGCAGGGAGTGCTTCCATGATCGGGCGATCCAAGGTTTGAATGGCCTGGACCAACACACGTTGTGATAGGCTCCACATACATCCATATTTAACCTCACATAAACGGCCCAGGGTCTATGGTGGGCCTTTAACCATCCATAGAGAAACCCATGGGCCTACCTTAGGATTACCCAGGAGGACATTCAACCTCAACATGTCATGAAAATAATTCAATCTGTCATGAAAATCGGACTTATCTAGACACCATATTATAGTGGACCGGTCCATCCACTACCATGGTGTGTATAGGCGTCCATTGGCCCCAAAATTTTGTATGTGGGTCCTAACATGAGTGGTCAACCTCCTTGTAAATTTTTATAATTTTTAGACACCGAAAAGTATTTTAATAAATTTCAAAATTCCAACATGTCTAGGGTGGAATGTTGTTGGAACAATGCAGAAAATCCAGACTGTCCACCTCACTTGGGCCACACCTTTGGGACCTCCATCAAGATCAGGTGGGGCTGAAATTTGGGAAACATTAAGATGAGATCCCCACCTTTCATAAAAACATATTTGATGGGTACAAAAGGTCCCCCAATCAGTACCAAATTCAAGCCCAAAGTCCAACAAAAATCTGTTCAGAAATTTCTAGACAGCAATACATGCATGGAATAAAATAAATGTATGGGCCTATTAAGGAAGGGATTGACCCATAAACTGGGTGTCATAGCCCACCCTAGTGGGTCCCACAATTGTCCAGAACAAACCCCTAAATTCTCACCCTTGCAAGAATATTTAAGGTGGCAAAAAGGGGCATCTAAACCATAGTGTAGGTTGAGTATAGATGTCCCTTCCTTACTAGGGTTTTCTGGGCAATCCAGGCCCACTAAGTGGACCACACATAATATTATCAAATTACTAACAAAGGAAAAAGAAGGAAGGGCATCCAGCCATCAGGGGAGGGCTACGCCACTATTAAGCCATCCCCACACAATTAAACAATAATATAAACACATTGTATAACATAGATCTTATGATGTATGGCCTATATCTTTGAAATGAGTGGTTGGGATGCCATCCCAGCCACATGCAAGGGCCTAGACGACCCATCATACTAGAAAACTATGAGAAATCCCCATGCAAGGGGTCCATCAAGGGAAGAATCCCATGCATGGACATGCATGTACAATGTGGGCCTCATGGCCACATCTATATAGTTGTGTAGGATTTCCACCATTAATTGGTGGGTCCTACACATCCAAATGAGAGAGAGGAAAGAAATTACATGAGGAAGAAAGAGTTGCATGAAGAAGAGGAAAGATTTACTTGATGAAGAAAATACCCACCTAGATCAACCTTAAAACTTACATCACCATCATCTAGAGGCTCCAAGCAACATGGATCAATGGTTAAGATCAAGTGAGAAGGGGTAGATGAGGAGGTATTTTAGGGAGAAGGGGCTGGAATGGAGGGAACATGGGCTAGACAAATGGAGAAAAATTGTTAGGGAAGAAGAGAAGAGAGAGAAATGAGACGGAAAGAGAGAGAGGGAGACTTTTAAGACTTGTAATGATGAGATCTCTCTCTCCTAGGCAATGATGGTGGCCCATGGTGATATTAACAAGGCTTAGGGTAATAGCCTTTCTAAAAATCTCAGCCTAGGGTGAAATGATGGCATGGGAAAATGTACAACCCATGGTGGGGTCCACCAATCATGAAATTAATGGCCTATATCGATCAATGCTCATAACTTGAGATGTACATATCGGATTAACGCACGGGACGCGACATCGGAATCGCGACGACGAGGCGTACACAATGGCATAGGTCTCGAGTCAATCCGAGTTTAGTGTTTGTGACCGAACTTAAGGATGACCGTAAACATTACCCAAGGGTCGCGGGTCATCGAAATTTGACTGGTAGGACCGCGGGACCAAAATGAACGGAATGCATACTCATACACACGCATGCACACATGTAAACTAGGGTCGGATCTCACAAAAATAGGCATTACCAGCGGTCAGAACCGCCCCTAAAAGTCCAAAAGATTGCCGGTAAAATAATTATCGGCGGTCAGGCAGCTGCCGCAAAAGGGGGGTGTCACTGTATCATTTACCGGTGTTCGTCCATTTTTAGCAGCATTTTTGGCTGCCGCCCTAAAAGTTACCCTTTACCAGTGCTTATTATCATTTACCGACGACTGTGCTGACTGCCGGTAAAAACTATAAAAGCGCCGGTAAAAACACTATGAAGCGCTAGAAGAAACCATACGAAATGGTGGTAAAAAAATTTTAAACGCCGGTAAAAAATATGAGGAACGCAGGTAATTTTTGCAACAAACGCCAGTAAAAAGCTGTTAATGAGAGATTAAAACACGCCGGTAAATTCCGTTTAAAACGTTGGTAAATCATTTACAGTGTAAAAGAAAAAAATAATAGAAACAATTAAAAATTCTGCTCGGCTGAATCTTCTAAATCAAAAGACCTTTACAAGATTAAATTAGCATTCAAACACAACCTGTAAATCATTTATAACCAACCTCATTTACAGGGGGCCTGAGAATGAAAGGTTACATAATGGACAGAAAATTTACAGATTGAGACACAAGGAAAAGCAAAAGGAAAAAAAAAAAAAAAAATCAACGGACTTCAGCGACACCCGAGGCGAGACTTCTCAAATGCACCCTGAGAACCAGAACTCATGCCATATAGAGGACCTTTGTCAGCACCACCCTACCATGCATTGAGGTCAGGTAATAAAATAGTATATACACTCATAATCTGAGTTACACTATCTAAAATTAAATGTTCAGTCATAAATATTTCTTGTAAAAACAACCATACCGAGTGAAGTCCATATCCATCCCCATATGAAGCAGCAAAGCCCCCCTCTGTTACCAATGCTCCACCCCAAATGCTCCACCTTTAGTTACCAATGCAAAGACAAAAGTTTACAAAACAAAATAAAATAACCAAAAAATAAATTTGATATAAAATAAAAGGAACCAATAAATACCTGTAACTAGCAGATGGAGGAGAATAACTATGGAATTATTTTTTTATAAATATGTGGACATATTTTTCTTCCCTTTTTCTTTAAGGATAAAACTGCATCATAAGCATCATAGCATGCAACTCAATATGAGCCTTTTTACAAAAGCATTAACTAGACTGCAACTCAATATGGATGGAACTGAATTCAGCACTAGGAAAGCCATATAGTGGCTTGTACCTGATGAGCAGCTTTGATCATGCATCCATGTAAGCATTGTGGACCCCTGAGCCTACACTCTATATAGTTACTTCCACTTTGAATAAGCATCTTACAACCAAAGATAAATACATAATATAAGTCAAACATTATGGAAACCCTTCGTTATATTGAAGCAATGAAGATTGGTAAGAAAAAATAAAAATAATAATAATAAGCCAAGGGTGTGGGGCCCTTGCTTTTGGTGATCCTTACATGGAGTGGACTTGCCTGATTTTTGGACTGTGACATCACGAAATTCCAGTTGAAGCCTTTGGTAGGAGTCGGCATCTAATTTTAGTAGAAACGGATTTTGTGGTGTGCCAGATACCACCTCGGTGATTTCTTGGTGTCACCAAGTTATGGGGTCACCAAGAGCTGGAATTGGTATGAAACAATGGACCCACCTGTGAAGTTACAAGGAGCTAATATTTCATGGACCACACCACAGGAATTTTATATCAAGATCCAACAAATGAAGTAAATACAAATCTTGTGGACCAAAAAAATAATAATAATCTTATGTGGACCACGTTAGGGAGAAAATAGTGATTAAATACCCACCATTAAGAACATCTTGGGAAGTAATGTTTATTTTCCATCCAACCTGCTAGTAATGTCACAAAGACCTGGAGGAAGGGACGGCACAAATATCAGCTTGATCCAAAACTTTCATGGCCCGTGGGAAGTTTTTAATGGTTAATCACCACTATTTCATGTGGTTTAGTCCACCTAAGATTTGGGTCTACTTCATTTTTGGGGTCATTCCATAAAATGAGTTGTCAAAATGGATTAACAGTGTGAATGTAAGAAAATAAATTATAGTGGGTCCACACTTAGAGAATTAGCAAATGTATCAAATTAATATATTTTAGACATTTGTTAATAAACAGATTGTTTCAAATTCAATACTTAATGTTTAGACTTTAGCCTCTCTTTTGGGTAGTTACCAAATAGGTTTTCATACTTTAAATTCAAATTTCAAACTTTAGATTTAACAAAAAAAGCCGTAAGCATTATTTTCGTATTAAAAAAAGAAAATATGAAAAAGATATTTTAGATTCCACCGCTATGCAGGTGGTGTATAGAAGATACAAAACATCTATCTATTTGGTGGCGCATAGCATCGATGGGTCTCAACCCAAGAAATTGCACCACCCTCTTGATCTACAAACAAATGGTCACAAACAAAAAGTATGAAAAATGATAGGCAACTGGGTAAAAGTGCAATCCCTAGATACTTACAATTGTCCAATTGAGACAACTTTTGGTCCATGGCCAATATATGCTACAGACCAAAAGATGGGTGGTCATGATTGCATTTTGCTCCATCTGATGCATTGACGCATGGGAAAAAAAAAATTCAATTTCAAATTGATTGCCTTCATGTCATCTAAGCCATATTCCAATTAATTGGGGTTGGCTACGTACGTATACTGTTCAGAGCATTGATACTCCACAACTCCAATTTCTTGTAGTCCTTTTAGAAGTGACTTCAAATCAGAGCATCCATCAATCCACAAATCAGAGCATTGATACTCCCTCTACTCTCCTCTCCTTTAAAACGTAAGTACTCCAACAAAAAAAAAAAAAAAAACCTTTGTGTATAACCAGCCATTTCCTTTCCCTTGTGTGCTTTTCATTGCAATCCGAGAATGTAGAGGTTTGTCAGATTCTCCAACAATGCATGAGTACAGATTTCCATAACAAAATTTTAAAGATTATTCACTAACCTAGGGTAGGGACTTGACCCCAAATAGTTGGGACAAGGCTATGATGATGATGAAGTTGTGATTGAGTGATTCCATCAGCAACTAACAAGGAGCAAATCATATTGTTTCTTTCTAGTTGAATATATACTCAAAGACAGGTCAGATGCAACAGAATTTCGAATTTTACCAGTCCAATGCAACAAGTCAAGGAATGCCCTGTTCACTCAGTACAAATGCTTGAAGAAGACTCTATGCAGCATGTGTTTGCTCAGGTGTTCCAAATATTATAATCACAGTCTCTGTTACTCCAGGTCTGGGTTCAGTGATGGTAATTTTTGCACCCTCCTTAAATGGTTACTTGTATCAGACTATTGAAATCATGGACCACAACAATCTGTTGAAATCCACCCTCCTTAAATGCATGTTTGAGCTTTGCTAAATCAGACAATGATGTGTTCGGTCGAATTCCATCATCAACAGAAATTGTAACATGTTTCTCCTTTCCAGTTTTTGCATCTATAATCTTCATTAATATGGAACCCATCAAATCTAAAATACACGCTATCTAGCATTAAATTCTAAAAATCCAAATAGTGAAAGAAAGCTAGGATCATTAGAGCCAATTCAATTCATAGTCTGATACAATTGTCTCTAAGATAAGCTGAACATACAAATGTCATTAGAGCCAAGTGGCTGAGTTCTCAGATAATTCACATTTCTACTTCATTAAGTAAGAGAAAATATATCAAAACAAAGCGACGTCACTTGGTTTCAGTCAAATGATTCAAAACAAGAGAAAATAGAGTTCATGTTAAGATGAAACTCTAAATTTTCATAATAGAGATTGAAATTCTAAGGATACATACCTTCATCTGGGTCTGTTGTAGCATTAGCTGCATCTTTAGCTTTGTATCTCTCCACTAAACACAAGAGGTGCATGCACTAGAAGCAAAAGGCAAGCAGTGTATGAGATGGAGATTTTGGCTTGGACCTTTTCATCATTCCAGGCACAGGTGTACCGTAGCTATAGAACTTAAAATCCCATAATCCTATAATAGATGTGTTTGTCCAACCATGAAGTTTTCTAGTTATCATCTAGTGCATGAACAGATTTTATTTTATTTTTATAATCATTTTACTGTATGCAACCTGGCTTCTTGTGTACAAAACAAATTTTTTTTTCATTTAAATTAACTGCAGTTTACTGCACCGGTTGCATTCTTTAGTTTGCTAATAAAACTACGAAAAGAAAGAAACAACATGAAATAAGCAGCAAGTTCACATTGGATTTACAATGCATTAAAGTCACTCCATCACATTTCAGAAGAAAATATCTTCTCATCATAACCATTCACGCAAACAATAGAACAAGTAACTCGAAAAGGGTCTCAGTTGTTAACAAGCGTCCCATGAAAATGTTCAATTCTACAATTTTGATGCTTATTCAAACTTAAAGATCTCGTCAAAATCTGGGATGAAAAGAGAACTTATGAGGCAATTAGCATGCAGGTAACACCAAGCAGCTGGAGCTTTTATCTTTCAATGTAGTTTTGAGAGGGAAATTGGTCGATGAAATATATCGTGAGGTAAAGTGTATTTGGAACAAGCTTATACTCCTCAGAAACCTGAAACCAAAACACACATGATTAGTAACATACCCATTCAGCACCAATTGTGTTCCCAAAAGACAACTAAATATTTAAAATTGAACATTTCCAATCTAAGTAAATATTGCAATCAAACAAATCTTGCAAAGTTACTAACCAGCCCATAGTGTTATACTTAATTACTCTTTAATTTACTTTTGCCTTGCAAAAAAAAAAAAAAAACTGCAAATGCAACTTTTTTTTTTTGCAAGGTAGAGCCCTTTGATCACAATTTCTCATATTTTCCCATAATCAAGTTTATATTTAACACTTACCAGTGTCTTTACTAAGATGCCACCATTCTGGTGAAGCAGGTGCATAGACTGGAATGGTGCCATTCATTCAGTTGTAGGCTCCCAATCTCATACAATAGAACTAGCCATATCCTTGGATAAAAACACTAGTTAATCAAGAACAATGTTTTCTTTTATGGAGTAATTTAAAGGACAACCGTCTGGTTTATCAGAAACTCACAAGATGGTGAAGACTTTGACCGATTTTTCAACATAGTAGAAATTGTTGTTCCTGATACCACATTCTCTGTCATAATCATAGGTTGCCCACAAAAAGTAAATGAGGTAGATTGAGACTCATATGGTTTTGATTCAATCTGAACTTCCAAAAAAAAAAAAAAGATAAAAAGAAAGTTTAAGTATAGCAAGAAGAGCTTATAAAAGAAATGGAATTCCATGATGGTTTTGATTTTATATGAACTTCTAAAAAGAAAGAGAGCTATGATGAAAGAAACAAAAAATAAAAAAATAAAAAAATCATTCAGCTATGTATTTGTGCAATGGTAAGTTTATTTTGGCTTCATTCAGCTATGTATTGTCTTTGACATCTTGTTTTTGCTAATGTTTGGCAAGTCTTCATTTGTCTTAATCCTCTATATGATATTTCCTAGATCTTTGGTTTATCATAATGTTTGTTTTTTGTTTAGTGGTAACTTTAAAATACAAAACATAATCTGAAATGGTGTAGCTATTGCAGTAATGTTTGCATTCAAATCTTCATCTTCTTTTTCATTTGTTTATCACCCAATGTCCAGTTGCTGCATTTGTTTTTGTTAACTTCTCTCTCCCCCGTCAATCACTTCTATTTAACATTTCATTAGGGATGCCATAGATCAGGCCCACAAAACCTCACATAAACCCCACAAAATAACATTATAAACTCTCTCTCTCTCTCTCTCTCTCTCTCTCTCTCTCTCTCTCTCTCTCTCTCTCTCTTTTGTTTTCTTTTCTTTTCTTTTCTTTCGTTCTTGTTCTTTTTTTTTTCCTTTTTTTTTTTTTTTGAAAGGTGATAAACTTCAAAATTCAAGACTACCAAAAGGACCATTATAGGCCTTTGCATCCTTAAAACATCGAATCAAATGCAAGCAAATTTAAATCCATGAATCCATCAAGCCACCATAGAAGAGTAGCAAAATAACATTATAAGTCCTACTTCCTCATGAATGTCACAAAGAAATCAATGTTATATAGCAAAATGGCTACATGCTTTACATTTTCAAGTCATGATGAGCATTAGTCGAACATATTTCAGCTCGTGACAAAGTCTAACACAACTAGCTATGATAAAGGCTTAAGCTTAGATGATGATGACGACTTAGAAAATAAATAAATAAAAATAAATCAATAAGCAGTACAATCAACAAGCAGTACATTCATCATTAAGTAGCAATTTCTAACACAACAAGGAATACCCATTTCCATAGCTAGTTGAAAAAAAAAAAAAAAAAAAAAACTGGTCTTTGCTATTTTTATGTGGGGACTGGATGTTAACATCTAGATGATGGGATCAAGGGATAATATGCCCTTCACTCAATGGTTTAATCATTTTCAAATGGGTTCATCCAAACATGACATCAATATTCTATAGAAAAATCAAGCGACTTCCTATTATACAAGCTAGGTCCACGGTTTTTTTTTTTTTTTTTTTTTTTTTTGTCTTGAGCATGATATAGAATTTCGTTACACTTAGTACTACATGCGGAAACTGTCCATGCTTTAGTATGCTTTGTGATGGACAACAACCCATACACCAAAAACACCCACAACAATTAATAGGAAACTTCACATTCATCTGTAAAAATATGAATCCGCACAAGGAAAATAGAACAAAAAGGAAAAAGAAAATGTGAAGTTGTGAAGATGTCAAGACATGATACTCAAAGCTCCCAACTCAAGAATACAAACTTGCAGTCAAACAAGGAAAAGCTACATGAAGCACTCCAAATAGTGAAGAAAAAGAAATGTATTCATGGACTTATAACCAATCTGTTTCAGAATTTTCCAATGGGACTCTTGATCCACACATGATTGAGATCCTGACTGTTCATCGGGTGGAGCCACAACTTAGATGTGTTGGCCCAAAACTCGGGTCTATGGGCTAATCATGTGCTCCTCACGTGTAGACGAGAATAGATAATTAAGAAAACTTGATTCATAGCACATTTGATGTATACATGTGTTCCACCAAATAGCAGGTCCGTTTTACAAATTCCAGGTTGGCATGGAAAACATGATTGTTTCTATGGTGTGGAGAATCATGAACTGCATAGTCTTATGCATAGCGGTTAATATTGCAGACCTATCATGGATATGGCATGGCCTAACAATCATTTAACTGATAAAATAGACAAAGGGCCTTTGTTTTAGAGAAAACCCAAATTAAACCACTTGAAAATAAAAATTAAAAAGTAAAACAAACTTCTGTTTTGCAGCCTTCTTTTTCAACAATCCAAAAACCAAAAAGAAGAAGAAGAAGCAAAAATCCAATTCAAATTGCTTCTTTACTAACAAGTTATATATATATATATATATATATATATAATATATATATATATATATATATATATATATATATATATATATATATATATATATAACAGTTTTTTAGACTATTAAAGCTAAAATGGACAATCCTACAAGTGAACTTATTAGAATTCCTACTCCATCTTCGTGTCCTATATAACAAAATACATAAATGCGGAGAGGCTCCCAATCAGCTCTTCAACTCTCCAGAAAAAATGGTCTTCGTGAAAGCTCAGGAGCATTGGACTATTAGATCTCCTTCAGCTTTCTGTGTCCAATGCACCTCACAACTTTCTGTGACCAACTGTAGTCCTTCATTATGGTGTAGAGAACACACAAAATAGTCACTTAAATACATCCAGACAAATCACAGTAGCACCTCTCTAACATTCAAAATTTCAAAACCGAATTGGAAAAAAGATAATCAAAGTAAACTAAATCAAACTTTGTTACTAAAAATCCAACAATATATATGTGATCACGCCCTTTAAAATAAATGATCACGCCCTTTAAAAGAGAATTAGAGAAATGGTTCTTCCATTTCTTTAATCAAAGGTGAGAATAACGCCATGGTTTACATGTATGTGCACTGACGCCACATTCACATTAAATAAAGTTGTCCCCTTGGATGTTAAGAGAATCTAACATTTGATGGTTCTTTGAAAAGGACAAAATATATCCAACCATCTAAACTCACAAACAAGATTATTCTAATCTTAGGCTCATCAAATATGCACTTTGAGACTTGCAGTTTGGATGATTTAGACTGGGCTAATGACATGTCACATGTACAATTGTAAAGTGAATATGCATACTCTACCCAACCGATTAGCATAACAAGATTAATAAAGTTAGCAAACCAGTCCTCATCTCTGTCTCACCATTCCAAAACCAGCTATCCTTTTGACTTTCTTTACGTCCATAATTTGTTGGGAATAATTATTATATAAACTAATGGAATCTTACCAAATTACTAGTTTACTAAAAGGCATCATAAGTTCATCACTAATGACGACATCTCATTGACTGATTATATTTTAATATATATGCACTCAGAAATTGTACACATCCAGCACTAGCTCCATCTAGTGGGGCCTACCATGGATGGCCTATGTAATTTCAAAAATCACACTTTTACACATCTTTTCAATTTCCATGCTACTTTATTCGGGTGTAATTATAATATTCATGTGTGTTTAGATCATAGTTTAGAAATTGGTTTTGTCTTATCATGTAACTACTGATATCGGTTGTATGGCTTCACCTAGTCCTTTGTCAGGTCATTTTGGGCCAATACAGTCATATCATCCATCAATCATACCTAGCTTATTTGGTTGTTGGGGAAGTCTTTTTCCATGTTGGCAGCTTGATATTTGTTGAAGAATAACTAAATTTTGTCTGGTTAATGGAGTATTGGGTTTCTAAAAACTTGGGAAATTCTATTTCAATTCTCTTTTCCATTTCCTAGCATAAAGCTGGATTGGAATGAATTTCCTGGAGAATGTAAAAACCCAACCAAAAGCATGAACCCAGACTTGATTTTGATACATCTGCCATCCCATCCATAGTAGGTGTTATTAGATGGATGGTCCCAAATGTAAATCACTCTGCTATGTGTAGGGTGGAGAGATGGTTCTACCCTGTTCTGAGCTCCACCGTACAATTCATCTCAGAGATTCTTTCATCCTTGTTTTATCAAAATCAACTGACTGCACACTTGGTGACTTTATAATTTTATATTATATATATATATATATATATATATATATATATATATATATATATATATATATATATATATATATATAAAGAGTGGGTCCTACTTTGGTTGGTCCAAAGCTCAAAAGATCATCATCAGGACCATCCTAACCCTTTCCTCATATAACATGAACGGTTATTCATGTTTCTATCTCATCTTTCAAAGTGCTCATTTGTAAGCCACCAATGGAAATAGGTATCTTTTGAACATTAAATTGTTGACCCTCCATTAAATGTACAACAATGGTACACGTTATTGGTTGAAGCATTTCTTCAAACAACTAACCTGCAGATGTCAGCGGCCATGGACAACGGCGGATATGGCTGCCGTTGCTTGATAATCAAAAGGGGAAGTGAGAGAGAGAGAGAGAGAGAGAGAGAGAGAGAGAGAGACTTTCGGTCGGATATTGCAGGGAGGAGAGAAAAGGGGAGATGGGTTTTCGTAGAAAAGAGGAGGGAGAAGAAGAGCGCGATGAAAATTTGGGATAGGCGCGCGTACAGGTTTTGGATATTTGGGGATAGGGCGCCATGCGGGATAGGATTTTGAGGTTTAAAAAAAAAAAAAAAAAAAAAAAAAAAAAAAAAAAAAAAAAAAAAAAACAGCGGCGGTGGCCTGTTTTGTACACGGGCGGTCAAAAAAAAATGCCCCTCATTTCATATACAGTGGCGGTTTGCTGTGGCCGCCTATGGTAAAAACGCCCCTAATAGCCATTTTTCTTGTAGTGGTTAGAAGACTTAGTGTACTCCAATACTTTTAGGATCTCATCCAAAGATATTCAAGTCATCTTGCATGTGTTTAATCAGTCTCATGAGCATTCCGAGCTCCATGTGAAGATGATCTTGATTCCTTACATTCTTTATATGATAGACATCAATCAATAGGAAAACCATTTATCTTTCAAACCTCTATAATGCCCGTCTAGGTGAATCCCAAATTGAAAACTAACTAAGCATTTAGTTGTAGGAGTTGAACTAAACACTTTCATTACCTTTGTGGCCTCATTGTAGCATAAAGTGCAATTTAGCCGATATAAGGAAGCGGAAGAAAACCGGCTTCAAAGATCGAGGGAGTACAAGAGAAGCTAATTGAAATACAAGAAAACATCGATCAATCATCTCAAGAAGGCATTACAAATGGGGTGAGTACTGTGTAAGTCTTTGTGTAGGTCTCCGACAGAAGTGTACGTGTGTGTTAAGTCCTTGTGTAGGCCTTCGAAGGGAGTGGACATGTGTAAGACTTTGTGTAGGCCTCCGACAGGAGTGTACACTTGTAGAGGTTAAAGGTGAATCTATTGAAAACTCTTAAGATAGTGAATGCCGATACACTTGATCAGGAGAGTGCATCTACCGGGAGTGGAGTAAGAAAACCGACCAAACCACTATACATGTTTGTGTTTGCGATCGTGAATGTTTATAATACTAATTCATGCCTATGTGTTTGATTAGTTAAATTATTAAATGCTTGAATTGAGTTGTATGATAGGCACTTAACTTGCACACCACACACGAGTTCACTATTTGTAACACCCCGGTTCCCAGAACTCGAGTACACTACTCATTTTCCAAAAACCCGAGTATTAACCTTTAAAATATCCTGAATTTTCATGTACATTTTTTCTTCTTTTTATCAGAGTTAATAAACTAGCAGAATATGAGCAAATCAAGTATAAGAGGGAGTCCAAATATACATGACTAAATAATCAAATGGCTACCTGAGATCTTATACAAACCAATGTCTTAAGTTATAATAATACATGACAGTACGACTTAGTTATAAATAAAATCAGGAATATAGAGTCGCAAGATCATCTAGCTCCTCCTATTCCACCTAAACACCAGCATGCGCGTCATCTGCATTTCCTGCGCACTGAGTACGGTTTGATAGCGTCAATGGCTATTCAGTGAGGTATAACCCCCAAGATTTATTGTATCATCAAGATAATTATGCAGAGTTATCAGAGACAGTGTATAATAAATATTACACAATGATTATAATGGAAATCAGATAAGGTTCATCAGATATACATTCATTAAATAAATCACACAAAATAATCTTGTTTAAATGCATGGATGCATGCATGCATGCATATGCTCACAGACCTGGGGATGCACATCTAGCTATCAAAATAAAGGGTCACCCAGGGAGAACTAGCCACCCAAAAAAGTACGCAAAGGTACGCCTAAGGAGAACTAGCCATCCGAAAAAGACCAAAGATATATAGATCGCCCAAGGAGAATTAGTCACCTGAAAAAGTATACAAATGTACGACCAAGGAGAACTAACCACCTGGAAAAGACCATAATAATATATAGATCGCCCAAGGAGAGTTAGTCACTCGAAAAAGTACATAAAGTACGCCCAAGGAGAACTAACCACCCGGAAAAGACCATAATAATATATAAATCGTCCAAGGAGATGTATCCACTTGGAAAAGTACTTAAGGTACACCCAAGGAGAACTAGTCATCCGGAAAAGACCGCATGCCATGAAAATGCATGATTAGCCCAACCATTATTATTCCAATTTCAAACAATCAATTTAGGAAAGCTCAAAGGTCACTATGGGGGATTGGTCACCTAGCATAGGCTGACAGCTCAAGCATAGTATCTCATTCCACTATCCCTGGCTCATGAGACTAACAACCGGATGTTTTAAAGGTGACCTACTCAACTAGTGGGCAATTATAGTTCTACAAGTAAGACTTATCATCGCAAGGTTATATGAAGATGGTTCCTTAAAGCCAGGTATATATTACATCAAGTCGCATAGGGAAAACAAAATCATCTCAAGGATGTGATAAAAAGGAAATATCCCAAAAGCCACTTAGGCAATAAATGATCCAAAAGATGGCAAGTCCACCAGATAATTCCATTTAATCTATTGCGCAAATGGGCACTAATACGAGGACCTTTAAATACACCATAAAGAAATCAAAAGTGGTAAGACAAGTCACGCGCGACGTCAAATATACTTGCATATAAAAATGTTCAATGGAAACCAGAATAGGAATATTTGATATCATACTTGAATTCTAAATATAGTAATCAATCATCTATGAAGAATTATACGAATGGAACTAACATTTATCATCATCTTCTATTAATATTAAATTGCAATTAGTGAAATAAATGAACTAAGATAACCATCATGATGTAGGAAAAGCTTGATGGGTGATCCTCACCTTAGAATTGAATTATTTCTCAACGTTGTTAGAGTTGAATGTTCGTACATTAAGATCGATATCTAACATGATTAACACAATTAGTGTGGTTAGATCACAACATTACTCAATTTATATGGATACGGTTAAAACTAGGTATTTCGATCAATAAATTTAGAATTTGGTGTACCATTTAGAATTTAATGATTTGAAATCGAAATACAGATCAGTAGTAATGCTGATTTAAGGATTTAAAATACTAATGATAATTAATATATCATAATAATCTAACTAAAAATATTAAAATTAATTTTAATAATAAAAATGGTGAATGATAAAAATTCCGTAAGAATTCATAATAATGAAAATTATAATGATAACATCAATACCCAAAATTTATAATAATAATAATAATAATAATAATAATAATAATGACAAATATTTTACTAAATAAAATCACAAAGTAGTACCTCTCCTTCTTCTTTCTTTCTTTTTGCTAGGTGGACTTGGGACATAGAACTCGGCATGGTCCAGACTTGCAGGACTCGGACCGAGTCACAACTCAACCTAGTTGAAGTGAGTCAAAACTCGGTGTGGTAGAAACTGTGTTTGGCTCTTTATTTCTTTTCTAATCTTCTTCTTCTCTTCTTTCTTTTCTTTTTTTCTACTGCTTCCTTCTCAATCCTATGTCCAGCATGGTGGCTGGATTGAACCAGCCATACCTGCACTAACTCCACTTGACTCGACTCAGACTCGGTGAGTCAAGTTCATTCGACTTGACATGGCAATAGAGGGACAACGCTCGCTCTCCCTCTCACCTTCTTTCTTCTCCCTTCTGCTCTGCTCTCCCCTTCTCTTCTCCTTTTCTTTGCTTCTTGAAAGTCCAAGAGCATCTGGGCTCAACCCAGACATAGCCCGAACTCGACAGACTCGGGTCGAGTCTCAGTGCAGCACGACGGCAACAACTCGCACTCTCTTTGATATTCTTCCTTTCTCTCTTTTCCCTCTTTCCTTTTTGTTTTCTCTCCCTCTTTCTCTATGCTCAACTAGAGTCCACGTATCACCCAAAACTAGGCCCAACTCGGACCTGACTCGGTCCCACTTGTCTAGAAACAACGAGTCAGCCCGACTTCAACTCGGACGGGAGTGCGACACTCCCCTGCTCTCTCTCTCTATTTCATTTTTCCTACCGTTCAGTCACTCTCTCCTTCCCTTTTCTGTTCTCTTTCCTTCTATTCTCTTCCTACTTCTTTCTTGTTGCTCGTCCTAGGGAATTGGGACTCGGCTCGATCTCGCAGCGGCTCGGACTGAGTCAGTGTAACTGTGCAGCATCAGAGACGACACTATTTCTCTGATCTTCTTTTTCTTCCTTTTACTTCACTCTCTCTCTCTCTCTCTCTCTCTCTCTCTCTCTCTCTCTCTCTCTCTCTCTCTCTCTCTCTCTCTTTTCTTCTTTAGTAATGCCTAACAACCTAACCTGACGCGAGTCTCGGTCCTAGTTGGCTGGTTTGGCAACAGTCAGGCTCCAACTCGACCCGTGCGGCGCCTCGTTCTCCCTCTTTCTCTTTTTGTCTCTTTCTTTCCTTTCCTCGAAAAGTGCCCTAATTCCCGACTATTTATAGCCTTCGGGAGATCCAGAAGGATCGGCTCTTAATCGTCCGATTAGTTACGATTTTAGCTAACTTAATCTATATTGCTTTATGGCCATGGGATTGAATCAAGCTTGCGTGACTTCGATCAAGTGTCAAGGATGCACTAATGGGACCCTAATCCACCCATCCAACGTCTCAGATCCGGATGTGGGGCCCACTTAAAGGAGATGGGTATTTCAGATTAATGGAGGAGATGATTAGGTCGATAATGGTGGATTTCAACTTAATGGCTATTCTTTCAATCTAATTGTTTGGTTGGTGTGGATTTCATCCTAAAACATGGTGGGTCCCACCATTTGAATGGCCATTTGGGTTTTCTAATGAGATTGGGTTTCCATTTGCGGCGGTGACTCTTTTGTTGTAAAGATTTTCCTGTGCGAAGGGTTTGGATTAAAGGAGAATCCCGCACATGGGTTGCCAGCTAAGAAGGAAAATGGATTTCCGTTTTTAGGAATGAGTCATGCGCACAACTTGTCGTGCGCCAACTCGTCTTGCCCTGGATCTCGTGCGCGCATGGGTGCATATAAATGGGTGTGAGTAGTTGGGTTTTGGCTAGTTTCGAGAGCTTGTCAAGATGGACGGTTCAGATTATTTATCCGGTCTTAGGTGGTGGCTACATCTTATTCGGAATGAAGGTTTGTCCAGTCACGAGTGATGTGTACGTGTATTGCGCGCTCACACGCATGTAACTATGCACAAAATTTCCTAAGGTTGGTCGAATCCAAGTCCTGATCATGATGGACCATTCAGATCAATGGTCCGATCTTAATTAGGGCCCACCTGATCGAGGTTTGTGGACATATATTTGGTTTGGTGTATCGTGGGTGCGCACCCTTTTGTGTACACCCAGTATAAAGGTGGGGTCCACGATGATATTTTATTGGATCCACACCGTCAATTGCACACTATAATAGTTAATAGGTCATTAGACAGATTTTCTAGTAGATCTGGCCATCAGATGGGCCATAAATTTAGGTTTTGGCCCTTTAATTGTAATTTTTCATTCATCCAAATAATGGTCCTAGGGATTCTAATGTCTATTTGGATGAGTTTTTAATAGTTGAGTTTGGAGCGGGATGGTTATGATTCCTAAATTTGTGGTTAACCCACAACTTGTGAAATTCTAATAGTCGAATCACTTCATGAGACAAGTTTCTCGACGATTCAGGGTTATAAGCCTAATTACACGGGATTTAATGGCTAATATGGGATTAAATAGCCCATTTGTTACATTATGGTGGAGATTTTATCTTATCGGATATCAATGACTAATGGATGGTGGATTCGATGACCTTGTTCCAAAGATTGAGTTCGTATAACTTTGTCAATTTAACAAGGCTTAGTTGTTGTTTTATCTCAATTGGGTTCCCAAACTTAGGCCTTTTATTCTTTGATGTGAATTCTTTGTTGATGTAATAGTTCTTATTGTAAATCAACGGTTGGATGACTCAATCTATGAACAAAGATGGTTCCTAATGATCTGATTTATGTTAGAATGAAGTGAACAATTAAATGAGTCGGTTGTGTCTATTTTAAGTCGGTTGTGTCTATTGTTGTTTTATCTCAATTGGGTTCCCAAACTTAGGCCTTTTATTCTTCGATGTGAATTCTTTGTTGATGTAATAGTTCTTATTGTAAATCAACGGTTGGATGACTCAATCTATGAACAAAGATGGTTCCTATTGATCTGATTTATGTTAGAATGAAGTGAACAATTAAATGAGTCGGTTGTGTCTATTTTAAGTTAGGTCTTTATGGTAACACCCGAGTACTGTAAAGTACGGGGTGTTACACTATTTTTATAAACTAGTTGCTTAATTGACATATTTATTTATAGTTTATGTGATTGGACCCACTTTGGCCTAGAAGCCATATTGTTAATTTGCTTTCTTAGTTTCAATTTGTATATTGTTAAGTAGGAAGTTGTATTTTTATTAGTAAAATTTTTAATGAGTTCTAATCACCCCTCCTCTAGGACTTACCCATAATTCTATACCTCCACCAAGCTTTCGCACGTGCCGTGGTAGACAATCATTCAATTTCAAATTATACCAAAATGAAGAAGAAGATGTGTTTTAGTTCGTAGTGTGGGAGATCGCTGCTTGCCTCTTTTGCAAACGGAAGAGAAGGTAAAGAGAGAGGAGATTGGGTCATCACCAATCATGCATACCATTCGAAACCCATGTAGAAGCACTGTGGTCTTGACGAATCCTGTCTTCCTCATTAACCGAGGTCGATTTCGAATGTTTCTTCCATCATGCACTGCCAAATCAAATAAACTAGTTGTGGTAAGTAGAAATTGAAATTAAATGCAGTAATCGACATTGACAATGCCAATGGTGGATTTTGGGGAAGAAGGGAATTTTATAATGAAAAAAAATTCATTGCTACCCTAAACCCTCGTACTATAGAAACGGGCTTTAGTCATTTCAGACTGACTCTGCCCTCCGGTTGAATCCAAGTGATTACACTCTCTCACTCTTTCCGGATTTCCCATCTAAACCCAAGATTTCCTTCCCCTTTTTGGAGGCTCAAAAGACTACAAATGAGCGCATTTTCAAATGGTCGTTGAATAACATAATTGTTGGTTTTACACCAAATTCTTGGTAAATGATGTAGAGTGGGTCGCGGACAATTACATGGCAAAGATGGATCAGAAAAGGCCCGGTCGGCGACAAAAGTGATCTGGACCATCAGACCTTAAATCAGGCGTATCTCGCAATCTGGGATGAGTTAGCCGACGAAAAATATATGATTTTGGGGTAGAACGAGCTACTTTCGCCAACCAACCCTGCTATGCTGGATTGCGACACTCGAAATTGCGAGAAACCCCTAATTTGATGGTCGTTTCCCTGTTTCAATTTCGTTTTTACTATAAATAGTAAGTTTTAGTTTCCTTATAACTCTTCATCCGTCGAACTTTAGGAGTTGCGCCCAACGTGAAAAGAGCTCAGAATAATTAGGAGAACGGCTTGGTGAAGCCAAATAGGACACTTACTATTTTTGGCCGAAAACCTTGCGCACTAGTAGACATCACGACCGTCTATAAATAGTAAGTTTACTATTTATAGTAAGTCGCGAATTCTAGGAGTCCTAGTTGTAGTTTGATTCTGATTTCTTTCCCATTGCTTAGTACCCTTATTTAAAGGGTTGTGAACTCGTTTTTATTCATTCATTAATCTATTTCAAATTTATTTTTATTTTCTGCTCTCTTTTCTCGTGGATTCGAGAAGTCTCTATGAGGAGTCCAGAGAAGTTTCGTGGATTCGAATAGTTATCCTCTTGAGGAAGACGGTCCTCGACCTCACGTCCTCCCCTGCGTCAGTTTGGTATCAGAGCGAGGTTTCTCCTCGGGTCGATGGCTTCTAATGACAGGTCGGGCAACAATCCCATAGGCGGTGCTCCAGGAAATTTTGCTTTAACGGCGGCAACTTTCCAAGCAGCGCAGCAAGAGAATCGGCAAGCCATGCAAGGGCTGCAGGCTTCCATGGATCGCATAGCGAATCTCTTGGCAGAAACCCTAGGGCAACTCTGTGTTCCTGGTGGTAATCCTCCACCACCAATTGCTGAAACCTGTAATCGCCCTGATTGCAGGATAATACCAGCAGTGCATCCAAGGGTCGTCCCTGAGGACGGGGGCTCCAGTAAAGAGGAGATCGATGACGTGATCTTCCAACACCCCAGGCAAGGCGGCGATCGGGTAGATCGAATAGATCGAGACTTCAAGATACGGATTGATATTCCTAACTTCAATGGCCAGCTACACATTAAGGATTTTCTCGATTGGCTTTTTGAAGTTGAGTGATTTTTTGACTATATGGACATCACTGAAACAAAGAAGGTCAAGCTTGTGGCCTACAAGTTGAAAGGAGAAGCTTCAGCTTGGTGGGAACAACTGCAACTCGGACGAACCAAGCAGATGAAAGCACCAATCCGCACATGGCAGCGAATGAAGCAGCTACTACGTGCCCGATTCCTCCCTAGCGATTACGATCAGGTATTATTCCAACAATACCAAAATTGTCGACAGGGTAGTCGGTCGGTAAGAGAGTACGCAGAAGAATTTTACCGCCAAGCGGCGCGCAACGATTTGGTCGAGACTGAATCACAGCAAGTCGCCCGATTCAACGGTGAATTGCGTATGGCGATCCAGGATCGGGTCCAGACGCAGCCCGTCTGGATAATGAATGATGCGATCAAGTTGGCTACTCGGACAGAAGTACAACTTGAACGTTCTAACACATGGGCCTATCCTACTGCGAGGATCACTACGGCAGGTCCACCCCAGGGAGCTCCATAGCCTAAGGGGAAGGAGCCCGTAGGAGCACGCACTCAACCTCGTACGTCTGAGAACCGAGATCAAGGAAGTGGGCAAGCTAGACCCCAAAGGGGCGTATCGACTGCTGCTAGTCCAAGTACAATCCTAAACCCTTATGCTCGGCCAAGGCCCAACAACTGCTATCGTTGTAGCCAAACAGGCCACCTGTCAAATACTTGTCCCCAGCGAAAAGTGGCAAACCTCGCCATTAATGATGGTAGTGCTGATAACGCTTATGAAGATCCAGATATTGAAGAACAGGAGCATACCACCGAGGACGAGGTAGAAGATTCAGGTTGAGTTCAGCAAGATCACGGCGAGTTGCTCGTCGTGAGGCGACTATTATATGCGCCAAGAAATGAAGTGCATCCACAGCGGCATAACATCTTCCACACTAGGCGTACGGTGAATCGAAAGGTTTGTGACGTGATCATTGACAGTGGAAGCAACGAGAACATCGTCTCCAGGGTCATGGTGGAAAAATTACAATTGAAAACGGAGCGTCATCCCTCTTCATATACAATCGGTTGGATCAAGAAGGTCAGCGAAACAAAGGTAACTAAACGGTGCACCATATCTTTTTCCATTGGCAAACATTATAAGGATGAAGTAGTATGCGATGTGGTTGACATGGAAGCATGTCACATACTACTCGGTCGACCTTGGCAATCTGACCGTGACACCACTCATAAGGGGCGAGATAACATATATATCTTCGTCAAGGACGGCCGGAAGACTATGTTAGCCCCTATGGATCCAGAGGGACCACCTGAAACTTCTAAAGCGGAGGGTCGTTTCCTCTTAACCATACGAGACTTCGTGGAAGAATCCAAAGAAACAGGACAGACTTATGCACTAGTTGTGAAAGCGGAAGAACTCGAGCCTACCGTCATCCCTGAAAAACTAAGGCCCTTGATACAGGAATTCAAAAAAATCTGGCCCAATGATCTTCCCGATGGGTTACCCCCTATGCGAGATACCCAACACCATATCGACTTTGTCCCTGGGTCCAGTTTACCTAATCGTCCTCATTATTGAATGAACCCGAATGAGTACGAGATTCTGTAGGGACATGTAGAGGAACTGATTCGTAAGGGTCTTATTAGAGAAAGCATGAGCCCATGTGTTGTACCAGCTCTACTAACTCTAAAGAAATATGGGAGTTGGTGCATGTGTGTCGACAGCCGGGCCATCAACAAGATCACCATAAAATACAGGTTTCCTATACCACGGTTGGATGATATGTTGGATATGCTAGAGGACGCAAAAATATTCTTTAAATTGGACTTAAGGAGCGGCTACCATCAGATTCGAATACGGCAGGGTGATGAGTGAAAAACAGCATTTAAGACCAAGGAAGGATTGTACGAATGGATGGTCATGCCTTTCGGTCTTTCTAATGCACCTAGCACATTCATGAGGTTGATGAACCAAGTTCTGAAACCTTTCATTAGGCGGTTCGTTGTGGTTTATTTTGATGATATTTTGATATACAGTCAAGACGAAACCACCCATATGGAGCACCTCAAGAAGGTCCTTCAAGTGCTCACTGAAAATAAACTGTACCTCAATTTAAAAAAGTGTAGCTTCATGACTGATAGCCTATTGTTTCTGGGTTTTGTGGTTACATCCACGGGCATTCGAGTGGATGAGGAAAAGGTGAAGACAATCAGAGAATTGCCGATTCCCAAAAATATTCACGAAGTGCGAAGTTTCCATGGACTAGCGACATTCTATCATCGGTTCGTGAAAAATTTCAGTACCATTGTGTCACCGATCACAGATTTCATGAAGAAAGGGCAGTTTCAGTGAACTGACGAAGCCGACAGAAGCTTTGCCGAAATCAAACGCAGATTATCCACGACCCCGGTTCTTGTACTTTCCAACTTCGACAAACTGTTTGAAGTCGAATATGATGCCTCATATGTCGGGATTGGGGGAGTTTTGTCTCAAGAAGGTAGGCCGGTAGCCTTTTACAGTGAGAAACTTAGTGATGCACGCAAGAAGTGGTCTACATATGAGATCGAGTTGTACACGATGGTCCAGGCACTACGACACTGGCGACATTATTTGATTCAAAGGGAATTCATACTTTACACGGACCATCAAGCCCTCAAGTTTATTAATAGTCAAGCTAACATTAACGGTGTGCATGCTAGATGGATCTCATTTTTGCAGGAATTCACATTCATGCTAAAACATAAGTCAGGGCAACAGAACAAAGTAGCCGATGCTCTGAGTCGCCGTGCAACTTTGTTAGTCACTATGAGCAATGAAGTTATCGGGTTCGATCGCCTCAAAGACATATATGCCGATGACGACGACTTCAAGGACGCATGGGTTAGATGTCAGGAAGCTCACCCCGGTGACTTATATATACAAGACGGGTTCCTTTTTAAGGGAAATCAACTATGTATCCCAAAGAGTTCGCTAAGGGAACAGATAATCCAAGAGCTACATGGAAGTGGCCTCAGTGGACACCTTGGGCGAGACAAAATGCGAGCTCTCGTGGAAGAACGGTATTACTAGCCGCAATTGGTACGTGATGTGGGAAAGGCAGTCCAACGCTATTATATTTGTCAGACTTCCAAGGGACAATCTCATAATACGCGCCTCTACACCCCGTTACCCGTGCCTGACGGCCCTTGGGAGGATTTATCTATGGACTTTGTGCTTGGTCTCCCACGAACACAACGCGGCATGGATTCGGTGTTCGTGGTAGTAGATCGTTTTTCCAAGATGGCGCATTTTATTTCATGCAAGAAGACTCTCGATGCAACACACGTGGTGAATCTATTCTTCAGAGAAATTGTGCGGCTACATGGGGTTCCCAAGACTATTACTTCCGACCGTGACACGAAGTTCATAAGCCACTTTTGGCGGACTTTGTGGACTCGATTCGATACACGCCTTCAGATCAGCAGCGCGTACCACCCACAGACTGACGGTCAAACTGAGGTTGTGAATCGCACGTTGGGAAACCTCCTTCGATGTATTTCAGGAGAAAAACCGAAGCAGTGGGATTTGGCCTTGTCTCAAGCGAAGTTTGCATTCAACAACATGGTGAACCGCTCGACAGGAAAATCCCTGTTCCAGGTTATCTACGGACGATTACCTCGCCATACACTAGACTTGGTCCCTCTGCCCAAGCTCCCAGGCATGAGCATTGCAGCAGAACATATGACAGACAAAATCATGGGCATTCATGCGGAGGTACGGAATAAGCTACATGCCTCGAACGAAAAGTATAAGGAGCAAGCGGACAAACATCGGCGACAGAAAGTGTTCGAGGTGGGCGACTAAGTAATGGTCCATCTGCTCAAAGAAAGATTTCCGACCGGAACGTACAACAAGTTGAAGAATAAAAAGATTAGACCGGTACCAATCATCCGAAAGACCAATGACAACGCTTATGTTGTTGATCTTCCAGATGATATGGCGATATCACGAACTTTCAATGTCGTGGACCTGACTGAGTATCATGAACCAGCGCATAATAGTAACTCGAGGACGAGTTCTTTTGAAGTGGAGGAGACTGATGTAGAGCGGGTCGCGGACAATTACATGGCAAAGATGGATCAGAAAAGGCCCGGTCGGCGACAGAAGTGATCTGGACCATCAGACCTTAAATCAGGCATATCTCGCAATCCGGGATGAGTTAGCCAACTAAAAATATATGATTTTGGGGTAGAACGAGCTACTTTAGCCAACCAACCCTGCTATGCCGGGTTGCGATGCTCGGAATTACGAGAAACCCCTGATTTGACGGTCGTTTCCCTGTTTCAATTTCGTTTTTACTATAAATAGTAAGTTTTAGTTTGCTTATAACTCTTCATCCGTCGGGCTTTAGGAGTTGCGCCCAATGTGAAAAGAGCTTAGAATAATTAGGAGAACCGGTTGGTGAAGCCAAATAGGACACTTACTATTTTTGGCCGAAAACCTTGCGCACTAGTAGACATCACGACCGTCTATAAAAAGTTTACTATTTATAGTAAGTCGCGAATTCTAGGAGTCCTAGTTGTAGTTTGATTCTGATTTCTTTCCCATTACTTAGTACCCTTATTTAAAGGGTTGTGAACTCATTTTTATTCATTCATTAATCTATTTCGAATTTATTTAGAATTTATTTATATTTTCTGCTCTCTTTTCTCGTGGATTCGAGAAGTCTATGTGAGGAGTCCAGAGAAGTTCTGTGGATTCGGAATAGTTATCCTCTTGAGGAAGACGGTCCTCGACCTCACGTCCTCCCCTGCGTCGGTAAATAGGAAAATCAAACATGCCCTTAAGATCTACTAATGTTGTGGGCCCAGAGATGTACATGCCAATTTAGCAAAAGCCTTTCACAGGAAGTTCCTGCTGGGATGCAAGGTGGGGCTCGCTATGATGTTTGTGAGGAATTCACCTTGTCCAACTATTTTTTTAGCTCATTTTAAGACATTCTACCAAAAAGGGGTGACCCGGGAAAGGGAAAATTAGGAAAAGAAATTTCTACCATTGAAACTTTCTTGGGCTCCACCTTTATGTCAATATGCCATCCAAATCATTTATAAGATCATTCCCCTTGGGATGAAGTGAAAACACAAAAAACTTAATCTAATATAAAAATTTTGTGGCTATACGAATGTGTCAACGGTGACAACTATTTCCTCTCGTGTGGCCCGCTTGAGTCCGCCTCATTTTTGGTGAAATGTCTAAAATGAGCTTGCAAATCGGATGGACAGGTGGATTTCTCACAAATGTCCCAGTGGACTCCACCTTGCATCGCATCCCAGCATAGGAATTTCCTGGGAAAGGCTTTGCTGGAAATAGGCATCCGCTAGAGATGGACGGTAATGTCAGGGCCTATGTGGAGCCGTGATGTGTGTGTTTTATCCAAGCCGGGCATGAGCCCAAAAAAGCATCAGAGCAAGGCTCAAGTGGAGCATACTACAGGCAGTAGGGGGGATTGAACTCCTACCGCTGAAAACTTATTAAGCCCCCTGTGATATTTATTTGCCATCTAACCTGTTCATGTGGTTACATAGACCTGAAGTTTCCAACGGTAGGCTTTCAATCCCCACCCCTTCTTGTGGTGTGGTACATTTAAACCTTCAATCTGCCGCTCTTTTGTGGGCTCATGCTTAAAATGATCTATCAATATGGATGGACGGATGGAATGGATAAAACACATACACCATGGTGTGCCTCGCAGAGTCTGATCACCAGGATATCGGTGGAATTGGGTACACCACCCAACCCGCTTCCCCCCTTTTGAGCTAGCTCACTTCTTTTCGTAATTCCATGTAATATAAAGGGCATTCTGATTCTACGTAGGCTTCTCATCTCTTTTTTCATGTACTTCAACACCTTCATGCAAAAGGAGAAGAAATACGCAGTTTTCAAGAAACCTAGGAACAAAAATCCAATGGCAACAAGATCAAAGAACCCAAGAACTCCCTTCTCCGTCTCCATCACCCCTTCTCATTTCCATCACTGTCTTCTCCTCTCCCCCAAGAAGAGATTAAGACAATACCCATCTCACACTCCCAAGCTCTTCTCCTTCACCTCTCCTAACCTCTCTCTCCTCTTCCTCTTCCTCTTCCTCTTCCTATTCCTCTTCACCTTCGTTGGAATCTCGAAAATCTACCTCCTACCAATTTCAGATCGCTCCATGAGGTGGGATCTTTTCCCTTTATCTTCCTCTCCTTTCCCTTCTTTCTCATCTCTTCCCTTGTTCCTCACGTCCCATTTTGTATCAAACTGTGGAGGGGATTCTTCTGAGTGTCTGGAGAGTGCCATGATGCCATTCCCGGTCCACCAGTTTGGTCTGAATCTGACAGATGAGGAGCAGGAGTTCTGGCGGCAGCCAGATAGGCTTGGCTACCGGCCATGTATTGAGTTTGGAATTGAGTACCGGAAGGCTTCGGCGAGGATTGTTAATGAGAAGAGGAAGTTCCTGATGGTGGTTGTTTCTGGCGGATTGAATCAGCAGAGGAATCAGATTATCGATGCGGTTGTGATCGCGAGGATTCTTGAAGCGGCCTTGATTGTGCCGATCTTGAAGGTTAATATGGTTTGGGAGGATGAAAGGTATGAATCGAATCTTATTTATTTATTTATATTGTTTTTATGGGTTGGATATGCTTTTATTATTATTATTATAGCAATTCTACTAAATTATTGATAACAGTTATGTAAGAAGATATGGTAATTTTGTTCTATTTCAATGAAATTCTGAATTGGTTCTCTGAAATTACGTAATTTATTTAGTTCTTGAAAGAACGTTGTATATTTAGGTTCTCTTTTAAATAATTTACTGAACTAATTGAGAATAAAAAGAAAAGCCGCCCTACTCGAGCATTGCATTAATACATCTTGTATTCGAGCTGGCTAGCTTTTTCCGTAGATTTTACTGATTTTCATTAGGAAAAGAAAAGCCGCCCTACTAATTAATTTCAAATTCTTGTGTTTGGATGTACTATTGGATTGAATTGCAATAATTCGCAAATAAAGCCGAAATGACACAGTTGCATCTAGGTATCAATTTGCCGTATATATGACAACATGAATTATCCATATCACAGACCCAATGTGGTGGAGCAAGGGAGAAAGATTAGTCAGTGTGATTTTCCATTTAATTAGTGGTTGTTGAATGGACGGTTAAGACCCAAGAAAAAAAAAAAAAAAAAAGTTCCAATTTAATGGGTATTCGAATAAGATCGTTAAGATTAGTCAGTGTGATTTTCCAGTTGTACACCATCTACCATGTGGCCAACAATAATGGATGGTCCAAAATGAGGCCATCTTTTTTTTGTTTTTTTTTTTTTTCCCTTTCCTTCATTCATTTGTTTCATGATGTACGCAGTGAATTTTCAGACATTTTCGACGTGGAACATTTCAAAAGAACTCTGAAGTCTGATGTTTGGATCGTTTCATCCCTTCCCTCGACACATCTGATCCCAAAATCTTCCATTGGGAACCGGATTCCGATCAACGCTTCTCCTTTATGGATCCGTACGAGATTCCTAAAACAAGTAAGGGAAGAAAAGAAGAGAAGAACTCATAAAGCATTTTCTTAACGACGGTGATGCATTTTCTTTTCTTGGGTTGAATGATCTGTAGTGTTGAAAAAATTCTAGCAAGTGGATCACATCTGATCAAAATCAATGGGTAGGGCCCATGGCCGGGATGTTGCCTGAGGCTTGGGTCTGACCCATGTTTAGCTTGCTGGCGCTGGACCCCACTAATCATCATCTCTTAGCAGCATCAGACTGGTGTATGTCGAATATACTAGAGATCATTTTGCTTATATTGTAACTCCAACGATTAGGTTGAAAATGATCCTGACTATCGATTTATGAGTTGAAATTCAGCTGAATTTGCTTTATGGTTTAAATTCATCTGTACATATCAATGGTAAGAATTATCCATCCAGCATAAGTCTCTAACCATTTCCCATCTGGGTAGGACCCAAAACATGGACGGTTATGATCATCCGACCACATGGGACCACATATGTACTTATGCACATCATCCTTCGCACTACACACACTACTGATGCGTTTGGATGTGCAACCATATTGAATTGCAAACAGTCAGCTTGCAGTTTAAACTAAGATGAAGAGCACTAATTACAATGGCGTTTCCCAACATTAGGGTTGCAACTGAGCTTATCAGGGCTAGCCCCAACAGGCTAAATTAGTTGGCCAGGGATGGGCCTCCTTGTTGGGCCTTTAGGCAGATTCAGGCCCAAGTTTAGCCTAATCAGTTACGGGCCAAAAACTCACGCCCGGGGTCCACCTGTGGGGATGAAAGCTCAGCTAAAACCTATTAAAAGTGGGCTAGACTTGTAAGTCGTGACAGACAGACGGTTCCAGCCCAGCATGCGGAATGAAGAGCCAACACCTCAATGTTAATGAGACTAGTAACTACTGCAATCCAATTCAATAGTGCATCCAAACGCACCCTCCAAATAAGTGCAATAGAAAATGACCATCATACCCAGGGCTTTTCTTTTCTGGTTGCAGCTTAACGAAGAAGGCTTGCTTCTATTGAATGGGGGGTTCGACTCCAAGCTGTCTAAAAATCTTCCCTTGGACCTTCAAAGGCTCCGTTGCAAGGTATTGCTTCTAACTCCCAGAATCTGTACAAAAGAATAGGTGTGTTTTTGGTCTTTAAGCTGGTGGGTCTTATATTGAACCACAAATGCTGACGTGGGACACGAGCACGCCACTCGGTTTGCCTTCTGACTCTGCCAGTACCAAGGTGGCTACTTGACAGTTTTTTTCGTGAGCCTCACCATGATATATGTGTTTTATCCGGCCGCTTATCTATTTCTCCAAATCATTTTAGGGCATGAGCCCAAAAATGAGACCTTCAAATCTCAAGTGGATCATAATTAAACATCCACATACACACATATATGGAAAAGGTTCCGTGCAGTCGAGCTCATAGGAATTTTCCATGAGGTCGAGCTGTGTGGGCCTCACCATGATATATGTCGAACATCAATACCGTGCATTTGATGGGTCCTCTTGAAATTATGGGATATCCCAAAAATCAGCCGTATATTGAACTCAGGTGGGCCATACCATCTAAAATCATGTGAAGACCTGCCTAAAACATATAAAAGCACTTGGTGGGGCCCACCTGAAATTTGGATACGTCTGAAACTTGGTCTGACCCTTCATCCAATTGAGACACACATAACGGATGAGCTGGATTTATGAACCACATCTCGATAGCCCAAAGACCTATCGGCCCAGCTGGAATTTGTGACTCTGGAATGTTAACCATGGGTATATGCCTGATGAACGGCACACACTTGCTAAATCAGTACGTGTGTGATCATGCAATGTGTCTTTCCTCAAGATGATACGGAACCTGACAATGCGGATGCAGGTGGCATTCCATGCGTTGAGATTTGTGGCGCCGATCCGAGAGCTTGGAAATCTGATGGCCAGGAGAATGCGGGCAGAAGGGCCGTACATCGCACTCCATCTGCGTCTAGAGAAGGATGTGTGGATCAGAACCGGATGCCTGCCGGGACTAGGGCCGGAATACGATGGCATCATCAAGAGGGAGAGGGAGTCCCAGCCTGAGCTCCTCACAGGAAGCTTGAATATGAACTCCCATGACCGGAAGTTGGCCGGACTTTGCCCTTTAAACGCTCTAGAAGTTGCCAGGTATGTAGCATTGAAGACTATATTGCGTTTTCAATTCTTGCGCGTAGGGTCCATCATCAAGTAATCCGTGTAGCATTGGTTGATTGTTTGGAAATATAACGAAAGTGCCGCTTTAGAGCGGGGAATCTGATGTGTAGAACATGGGGCCCACCAAAATCAGGATGATGGTGATCCGCTATGCGAATGGACCTAAGATGTAGTAAAGGCTAATTTTGGATTTGATCATGTTGTTGCTGTTGTAGAATAATGAAAGCGCTGGGTGCACCCCGGAGTGCACGAGTGTACATGGCAGGAGGTGAACCATTTGGTGGGCTGCAAGCTCTGCAGCCTCTCAAGGCAGAATTTCCAAATCTGGTCAAGAAAGAGATGTTGGCATTCAATGGAGAATTGGAGCAGTTGGCAAACCGGTCATCAGTACTCGCCGCCATCGACTACATTGTGTCCCTAAACAGCGACGTTTTCATGCCCTCCCATGGTGGAAACATGGGGAGTGCCTTGCAAGTAAGAGTGCATTGTTGTTATTGTTAGCCCTGTCAATGGGGTTGGCCCCGGCCAATTAAGAAACAATATTTTGAATAGGCCCACTCTGCACCGTTAAAATCTGGGCCAAGCTAATCTGCAGTGTTCTAAAACAACTACTATCTAAAAATAAAAAGGAAAATGTTTATGCATGGTCAGTTTAGTCAGTGTCCACGTCTCCCTTCATCCAACAATCGTGAGTGAGAATCTTAACAAGCATTTCAAATGAATTTATGAAATTCAAAATCTGAAATGCTAGTAGATTCCTGTCAGCTTCGTTCAAACAGCGGGAGATAATGTGGGTGCATACGATACCCTCTCTGTGGTTGGGTGTATAACAAAGAGAAATTCCCATCTCTTATTTCTACATGTTTATTATTATTATTATTATTATTATTATTTGAAAGTAATCTTTTCTGGGAAATTTGTAGGGACACCGAGCTTATGTGGGCCATAGGAAATACATAAAGCCCAACAAACGTGTGATTCTGCAGTTGTTGATGGCGACATCGCTGTCGAACGCCGAATTCAGTGTTGCCATGAAGCGATTGCATAGAGGATTGCTTGGGCAGCCAGAGCTCAGGACTAAGAAAGGTGAGCGCGATGTGATTGCATATCCAGTGCCGGAGTGCATGTGCAAGCGACGCACTGTCCTCTTTTGAACTGTGAAGAATCTAGTTCACTCATATAATAGCTCGACGAGGATCACATTTTCAGAGATTTAAGTTTGGTTTTGTGAGAAATTGAAATGCATGGCAGGATTAGATTTTCTCTCGTAATTTTCTTTTTCCTTAATTTGCGTAGTACTCGGTGTGGTAATGAGCGACTATAATCAACCAACTCAATCAACTCATTGAGTCTCGGACAACTCAGTCAACCACCGATAAATGCTAGCTTTCACAACCTTGATCTATTGCTCGACAGAATACTGAGAAGTAATTCCTTAAGCCCTGTGCCATTTGTACCTGCTTACTCATAGTGTGAATTCAGTGAGGATGCTGTGTAACTTGAGTAAGATCGAGTGTACTATGATTTATGATTTAAGTTGAATATTAAGCAAAATAATTTCAACCTCACCTTTTGTCCGGAAGCAAATTTCGAATTCAGCTCACATAAAGATAAAGCAAACACAATCAAAACATGCACAAGTACACATGAATTTTACCTGAAAAGTGATTGTGAAAAAAAAAAAAAACTGACATAAAGCGACAACAAATCATTATGAAAGCAAAAGTACAAGATATAGAATCACTTACAATATTGAAAATTCTCGTATTCTCCTTCCCAAACCCTATAAACGATTTAGCCCTAATTAGCATACCTTTTTTTTTTTTTATCCCTTTTTTTTTAAAAAAATAAAAAAAAGAGAACAGAACGATTTCATGGCTAAGGGGAAAATCACAGGCCTAATTCGGGCAGATTTACCACCTATCGTGAGCTATACAAATCAATAGTGAGAACCCTTTCTAATGTAACCTAGTCCTGCTTTATCCAGCAAAACTTGACCCTTGATCAATCGAGGGAGGGAAGCTAGATCTTGGAAAAAGGAATTAATCTAATCTGAGCTGCCTATCTTCGCCAAACTGTCAGCCGGACTGTTTGCTTCTCTGAAAATACGACGAATTCTGAAGACCCCCTGCGAGGAGAGACTTCTGATCTTAGATAGCCAATAAGTCCATTTCCAAGAGGGAGAGGAAACTTTGGTTAGAGTGGACACCGCCCAACTAGAATCAGATTCAATGATCACATTGGACATCCCAAGGGTCAAACAGAATTTAATGCCATCATAGACGGCACGAATTTCAGCTGTATTGTTGGAGGCGGAACCGTAGCCGCTAGTGAATGCAAAAATAGGGTCTCCATGATGATCCCGGCAGATCCCTCCACCACCCGCAGGACCTGGATTAGTCATGGTCGAGCCGTCAACGTTAAACTTGAAGAAACCATCTCTAGGCTTAATCCATTTGATAATGGAGGGATGACATGCTGGGAGATGGGAGCCAGAGGCAACATGGGGAGCAGAGACAGGAGAAGACTTGTGTCGAATTAGAAAGATGTTGTCCAGATGGGGAAGCTGGTGTACAACCACCATCTAACCTTCTGAAAGATAGCAACAACAGTGTACGGGCGATCGTCAAAGCGGGCAACATTCCTTGCCTTCCAAATTTCCCATAAAATAAAAATCGGAGCCAATCGAATGATCAAAGCCTTCTTACCAGGGGGAAGGGGAATCTGCCACCACCAATAGAGCCTATTCGAGACGGAGAGATGAGAGTAGAGATGTATCCCGAGGAAGGCAGCAGCGAGGGGACTTCTTAAGAAAAGATGCAACGAAGATTCAGCCTGGGGGCCAGAGGATGAACCTACTGCACAGCAGCAGCAAATAGACGCTAGCTGAACTCCCTTTCGCTGCACCAAGTCATCTACTGGGAGTGCATCATGGATCAATCTCCAAAGGAAAACTAAGATCTTGGGGGGAATTTTGGGATTCCATATCCAGATGGACCAGGGACGGTCCTGACCACAGGTCCAAGAGATGTTCCATGCCGACTTGGCTGAGAATTTACCAGAAGGCTCCAGTGGCCAGATGAGGGAATCATCTGCATCCGAGGTACAAAAACCGCCGTTGATAATGTGATCCTTGAGCCAATTAGGAAGCATGACAGGGGCATCCAATCTATAGCCCACCCTGTCCAGAAAATCTAACACCTTCATTTGCCGTAAAGAATCAGAAATTAGGATAGGGAGGACAGCATCCAGCGGGCCCAGACCGGTCCAATTAGCACTCCACATGTTGCAGTCTCCCCACCCTATAATCCATAAAGCAAATTTATCAAGAACTGGGAAAAGGCCAATCATCCTCGTCCAGATTGGAGACGTCTGAGCTCTTTGACTACCAGACCTGAGAGGAGAGGAGATTGAGTACTTGGAACGGATGAACTGCCCCCATAAACTACTGTTATCTTTCTGCCTGATCGACCAAGCCATTTTTAAATGAAGCCCCGCCATCACATCTTTAAGCTGTCTAATACCTAAGACGCCTTCCGCCTTGGGCTTAGCAAGAGACGGCCACTTACGCCAATGGAGCTTCGGCTTACCTTCCCTCCAGCCCCAGAGGAAATTGGCAAACATTCGTTCCACACCCTTCAAGATATACTTTGGCAAAATCACTGCCGCTAACGAATGAATGGGAATACTGCTCAGAACCGAAGAGATCAACGCTAGCCTACCCGCTAGGGAGAGGATTCTGGCAGACCAGCCATGTATCCTAGCTGCAATCTTCTCCAAGAGAGGAGCGAAGTAAAAGCACTTGGCACGACCTTTGAAAATAGGGACCCCCAAATAGACCATATGACCTGAGGATTTGGAGATGCCAGAGGAGTGTTAAATGGCTTGGATTCTCGCATTAGATAGATTTGAGGAGCAAAAAAAGAAGCTCTTGTGAAGACTAATCCTTTGTCCAGACAAGCTTTGGTAAGTAGAGCAGAAATTCTTAACCGCAAGGAGAGAGCGCTTAGAGCCGTTGAGGAACATTACTGTATCATCCGCATATAGTAAATGAGAGATGGGAATAGACCCCTGTTTCACCCTGTAAGGGGTGCATAAGCCACTCGAGCTGAGGTTGGGCAGCCCTCTACTTAAAACTTCTGAAGTAAGGATGAAAAGACTTGGCGAAAGCGGGTCCCCTTGACGCAGACCACGCGTAGAATGGAAGAAACCACAACTGACTCCGTTGACCAGAACCGAGAACCAGTTATTCTCCCAACAAGATTGGACTAAATTCACCCACGAAGCAGAAAAACCAAATTTCAACAAGACTTGACGCAAAAAATTCCATTCCACCCTGTCGTACACTTTCTCCATGTCAAGCTTCAGGACAATGTTCCCGCCCCTAATTAACATACCTTAATCTCACAATTACAACCATATATATAGTGTCACACCCGAAATAAGAAACAATTTGCGCAATTATGCAAAACTATGTGCGTCGTCGATTTAAGCATCACGCAATTGAGATCGATTGAGCATTCCCTTGATTGATCGAGCTCCCTTGTTTAAGCAATCGAACATTCTCAAAATTGTCCAAAGAGTTTACAAGTAATTTTTGAATTTCGTTAATCGATCAAGTCAAGATTTCTAGTAGTGTGGTGTAGGGAGCCGTAGCGTGGCGTTTGGCTATTCTCCTCGTCCTTCAGTTTCCTTTGTTCTGTTTTTTTGGTTTCTCCTTCCTTGAGCTAGTTATGATAGACATTCCCTAGGTCCTTTTTCTCCTGGGGAAGTCCGAATGTAAATTTTGGACTCATCATTTTGAATAGAGATGGCATTTTTATTTTTATTTTTTTTTAAAGTCGAGATTTCTTGTTATCGAGACCGTCCAAATTTGTTTAGAGACCAATTTGTATAATTCTAGGCTCACTCGATTGATAAACCATGGTGGTTTATCGATCGAACCCTTGTTTCATGTATATATTTAAGACATTTCATAAAAATCTCTTACATGGTTTCAATCTTTATCCATGAACCATAAATTCATTTCTTTTGAGTTTTTAGTTTAGTCATGCCTTTGTTTGGCTAACCTCTTAGCTAGGGCTAAGAGATGAAGCTTGTAATAATTCTTAATGTTTTAAGTTTACTTTGATTCAAGTAATTGGTTTAATTGTTGAACAATTCATTGATATTTGGTTTGAATGAAGATATATTTCTAGTTTACTTTGATCCATTGTTGACTTCGGTTACATTAGATACTTAGGAAGGCTAAGAATAATTGCTTCTTTATTTTGTAAGGGATTTATCTATAAAATTCATTAATCTATCATTGACTAAGGGCAAAATAGATGTTTTGAATTCTATGTGATTAATACTTTGATACTTAATGTGGGATCCAATTCAATTAAAGTTCAAATCTATATTTGTATATGCATGATGATTTAATTGTTGTATTATTCGGCTAGATAGGATAGGACTTTGATTCCAGTTGAATTATATAATTAAATTAAGTAAAGTAAACATTAAGATTGTCAATAAGTGGATCATTGACATTATAATATTTTATCTCTATTAAATTTCTGCTCAGTTACATCATTACTTTTTAATCAGATTTTATTAGTTTTAGTTTTAATTTTAATTTTAAAGTGTTTCAAAAAGCACACAATCATAAGTCCCTATGGGTATCACCTTGGTCTCATCGAGTTATTGCTACATCGCAGTCTTACACTTAGGGTTTATTGTGAACAGTCAGCCAATTATAGTGTTGTCTTGGTGGGTTTCAACTCACCAAGGCCTAATTGCTCGTATATTAAGTATAATATCAGATTAACACTTGCCCCAAGATCTAAAAGTGTTTTGTCAACGTGGAAGTTTCCTATTATACATGAGATTGTAGGACTTCTGGGATCTTTGTATATTAAGTGGGTGTTTTGATTTAGGAAAGTACTTTCTTGTTCCATCAAGAAGGTTTTCTTATGTATGTTCAACTTATGCTTTACTGCACATGGATCCTTTAAGAATTTGGCATAAGATGTGAACTGTCTAATTGCATCCAAAAAGGGAACGTTGTTCTTGACTTATTGGAGAACCTTTAAAATGTCCTGATTTTCATTTGGCTGTTTTGATGGAGCAAGATGTTGGAGAAATAGGACCAAAGGCTTGTATTCTTGCATTGGCTCTTTGTCACATGGAGCATTGTTGATTCACAATCATCCTTTGAAACTCTGGATTCCTTATGTTTCTCAACCTTATTAGGAATCTTCTTGTCAATCACTTTACCATTTCTTAGGTTGGTGATTTAACATGCTCCACATGTTAGGTTGAAGATTTGGTATCACTTATCTCAAATTCTCCCTTAGGGTTATGTTGAGGTTTGGGCCAGAAAGGTCTCTTTCTTCCTAACGCTTAACTATTTCTCAATTCTTCCAACCGAAGTTTTAAGTTCATTTATGGCCTGCAGTTGCCCTTGCATAAATGCATTCAACGTATCCTCAAGGGTTCACCATGGTGGGGGTCCAGTGGATGACGCTTGGGGATTATTGGATTTATTCACAATCGGTTCATTCCTCCAATTGAAATTTGGATGGTTTCGCCAATCGTGAGTGTATATGTTAGAATTTGGTGCACTAAAAGGCCGTTGATACACGTTCATAACACTCACTTGAGTATGCAACACCTCCTGAAAAGCATGCAACACATAAACTTAATATCTCTATTTAAATCCAAACTTGGGTTTCAATGTGACCAATGACTGTTTCAGTAATCCAATAAGATTGGAAGCCCACAAAAAATCATTAATAGTTCTCATATGTTACCATAATTTCGTGTTTATATCTGTGCTACTTCCCAATTTGAAAATCTATTTCGATATCCATTCAACATCGGATTTCTCATAAAAAAATTTGGCGTTGTTTTGGGGTATGTATGTAACCTCCAAAAAATTTTAAAAATTGTTTGAACTTTTATTTTGTCGGTTTAAATCATGAACCCTAATCTATCCTAGATTTTCAGCCCTACTGGTGAAAACTCATGGATAAATTGAATAGTTATATTTCCATCAATTCCACAAGCTGGTGCTTGGTGAAAGTCTTTCCAGGCCTAAGAAGGATCTTAGAGGATTAAGTTTTTATTTTCTCATAATTTTTCATTGGGTAAGTTTTACGAGATTTTTCAGGTTATCCTACAATTCAAAATAGTGTGAATTTGTTCACGTGACAATTATCATGTAAGGGAGAATTCTAATGCTAGTGTTATGGCCCTTATGCATATATTTATTTTATTTATTTATACATATAATTTTATTGCATTTCACACATTAGTTCCCCTACTATCTAGAATTTTTGTTTTTCGTTTTTGATGTTCAGTGCAACACAAAAAAAAATGGTTATAGTATGACAAATCCCGATATACTGAACTCTTCCCTGGCCAGGGAGGTGAGTTATTTGCTATCATCATCCATTCCGGGTGACTCTTGAACTTTTGCTTGATCAGGGCATTGAGTTCATTGGTAAGCGCCCGATATTTGGTATTTGAATCAAACCGCATATACCTTACTTGAATATAGTTTCATAAGTTCATAATCCTGATCGTTCTAGATCCTTGGGGAATATCATGAACTTTTTCATTCCACCATAAAAGTACCATAGAGTTCATTAAGGATAGGCCCAAATGGTCCATCCTTTGTTGAACCTAAGCTTTAGTGTTATCATTTACGCGAAAAGCTGTAAATTCTCAAAAATATTTTATCTTGACATCCTTTCACTCCTAAAATTTTAATTTCTAAATCATATATTATAAGGAGATGAAATATAAAAATTGGGCTTTAGACTTATTCTTGAGACTCTAAAAAATTTTCAAAGTAAAATTCTACAGGTTGGTCAATGTTTCATCCCTATAAGGTGCAAAAAGGCTTGTTGTCCAGCCACATATTTTGTAAAATTTTGTCACTATTTGATTTTTATAGAATTATTTACAGATTAAATTGAGGTAAAATTTTAGAGGGAGGTTTCCAAAGACCTATGTGAGCTATCAGAAAAGTTTAAAAATTTAGCAATAATTCCACCTACTGAAACCAACAAAGGTTTATTAACGTGTCAGTTCTCTCCAATTTTGATTTGGGAAGCTTTCTTTTATTTCTTAGAACTCCTTTTAAGGACAACTTTTAGTCTAAAATAAATTTATTTGTGATTTTGGAATTTTGTTCCGAAGGTACTTGGATTCAGTCTTTAAATTCCACATCTAACTTAACAATTTCAATGGGGAACCTGAATATGAGTTTGTAATTCCTCAAATTCCTAGTTCCTTTAGGAATTCACCTAAGTATAGGTATCTAATTCATGATCCTTTCCTAATCGTGTAAATTTTATGATGGTCCCTACCCTCAGGCCGAGTTAATCTCCTTCTCATGCTTTGATACCAACTGTAACGCCCCAAATTTTCATGGCCTGAGTACGTACTCGTGCCCGAGAATTCCGAGTGTTAGTGAAACTAACGAATGAATACTTCATAATTGGACATTATTTTTTTTTCAAATCACACCAATGAAAGTACTCATTCACGAAAATAAAACCAACAATATTATAAATCTTATTATAATTAAATATAAGGTTCAACTAATCATTTAATGCTCACTCAGGTGGGAGCTTATTACAAACATCCAAATTCATAACATGAAATGTAAATAAAGATAAAATAAAATGAAATCATTGACAACATAATCCCACAACTCTCATACTCTTTCATAGGGAGATCATGCATTGTCCATATCTTCAACCTGTGCATTACTTGCATCATCTGTATGGTTGGAGAGGGTCAACGCCCTACTCATAGTGCTAATTGTCCTTTAAGATTAATAATAATTTAAGTGATTCATTATAATAATAATGCAAGGATTCTGATACACCTCGTATTCTGCCATTACGAGTGGTATTGATATGCGCAACCAATTTGCATGAATGCATGCCTAGCATAATATGTGCGACTCATCATACATAGTGACCACCATATTGTAAAATATAATTCATAAAAATCCGGTTTTCTCCGTATCTAATAACTATGAAGATTCGTCGGCATGTCCAACACTATCGTAGATTTACATAACACCTCGAGACGGTACACCACATGGATTGGATGAATTACGTCACACGATTTATTCACAGAGTGACTAGTTGTGAAATCCAATCTCAGAAAGGTGATGTAGCACGTGTTTCAGATTACTTACATCGATTTGTGCACCACTACCCAAATATGAGGATTTATGCATCGACTAAGAGGGTCATTACCCAAAGTGGAATATGTCCATGATAAATACATATAAGTCACTAGTTGTGAGTCCTTCGTCACATCAGTTGTATCAATAGAGAATTAAATCGAACCATGGGAGTTTTAGAACTCCAAGACACATGCCCAAGACATAACATAAGAAAAGTAGCACAAGGCTAACCCAATAAAGGGAAACAAAGTAACAATAAGCTAACTTCATAAAAGAAAAGAGTAGGAAATAGGTTAACTCAATAAAATAAGAGAGGAACAAAAGCCAACTCACTACAGAGTGAAAACACGTGTCGCTCTCCAAATAGGTAAATGACAAGGCTTATATCCATCACTCCTCATGAATTCATAAAAATTCTAGTGGTATTTCCATGGATTAATTAATCTAAAATTACAATTAAATAAACACCAAGGTAGAAACTAGTTCATAAACTTCAAAGTGAATCCATAGGCACAATATTGCAACTTCAGGTCAAACGTGTCACCCGATAAGTCCAAATTACTCACAATGTAAGTCCTTCTGCCTTGAGGTTTAAAATATGAATTTTACGTTAAATTAATATAATCAAATTCATAAGATTTTCTGACATAACTATCCGGTCCATTTGATGCACAAACTATGCATCATTCGTGTCATGCCCCAAACTCGGAAACCGACCTCACAAAATTCTCAATCACCGAATCCAGTGCCGACAACCTCCGTAGTACCCCATTCTCAGCTCTCAGCATCCATACGCCAGATTCCGATCTTGGGATCCTACAAGGAGGATTTTCCAATGTACATTTATCTCGTAATAAGCATAACCACAAGTTTACCCAAATTACAAAGGCAACATCATCATCACATATCCACTAATATAAACATTTGAATACAATGTTGAAAAGAAAATACATATATCGAAATTAAAGCTCCAAAAGTCAGCTACATGCTCCAAGCTCCACGCTGCTGTAACCTAACGCCACTTGCACATATCTATCATGCATAAGCTTATAGAAAGCTTAGAGGGTGGTGAAATTGTGTGCGCAAGATAAGTGCCGCCATAATCATACAATGTCGAAAATACTAGCAAGATCATGAATCATAAGATATTAGAGTAAGCAGAAACATATTGGTCAGTCCATAAGTGTCATCAGTCGTACCAAGGCTATGCAATGCAAGGCATGAATGTTAACGGCCATATCAGTGCAGAAACATAGCAACCCAGAATGTTAAATGTTGTGGATGCAATGCAATATGCGGTGGGAATGAAATGACCAAGCTAGAGTGAAGTCGGGATGATAGTACGTAGTATCGCAGGCTATGGGGTCCATCACAAGGGACTTCTATCCAAACCAGTCCCATACCTAAATTTGGATAGTCAGACTCACACTACAACAATTCAGTCTTTTCGCAACAAGTCAACTCGTCGCTAAAACCTCCAAACTCGTCGCTAAAAACTTTTAGCGACGAGTGTGCTCGTCACCACGTTTGATGCAGATACGGCGTCACTAATTCTATTTCGCGACGGAAATGGCAACTCGTCGCCAATAACTCAACTATTTGCGACGACATAATAACTTGTCGTAAAATATAGTTAAGTAGCGACGAGTTGACACGTCGCCATTGCATATCGTAAAACGTCGCTAAATATGAGACTCGTCGCAAATAAAGACATGTTACGACGAGTCCTCATCGTCGCTAATAAACTCAAATTTGTCATAAAAAGTTTTTTGCGACGAGTGTTGCTCGTCGCCACGTTTGATGCAGATACGGCGTCACTAATTCTATTTAGCAAGGGAAACGACACTCGTCGCCAATAACTCAACTATTTGTGACGACCTAATAACTTGTCGCAAAATATAGTTAATTAGCGACGAGTTGACACGTCGCCATTCCATATCATAAAACGTCGCTAAATATGAGACTAGTCGCGAATAAAGACGCGTTGCGACGAGTCCTCGTCGTCGCTAACAAACCCAAAATTGGTCACAATTTTTTTTTGCAGCGAGTGTTGCTTGTCGCTGATGTTGTTGCAAATAATAATTATTTGCGACTAAATACATTGTCACTAAATAAAGCTTATTTGCGACGAGTTTACACGTTGCCATTACATATCGTAAAACGTCACTAAATATAAAACTCGTCGCGAATAAAGACGTATTGCGACGAGTCCACTTATTACTAAAGAAATCATAAAGTCATCGCAAAAGCCTTTGTGGCGACGATTGTTGATCGTCATTAATTATATCACAAATACGATGTCATAAATTCTATTTAGTAACAAAAACAACAAGTCATTGCTAATGATTTAATTATTTGCCGCGAACTAACAACTTGTCACAAAATATTAGCGATGAGCTAACACGTCACCATTAAATATCACAAAATGGCATCAATTTTTTTTGTTTGAACCAACTTAATCAAACAAAATAACCTGTATTAATCAATATTCATCATCATCCATTGAAATATAAAAAGTAATGAGATCAAACAAAATAATTAGATTTATAAGTATCCAGAACATTAAAAAAGTACACATGTCCAAATTGTCCAATAAAAATTAATAATAAAAAAAAGAAATGTGCGTTATCGATAATGTGGTGCGGCCTGGGAAGATAATACCAATCTGCAGAAAAATCTGTAAAATTATTAAAATAAAATATTATTAGTGACTATTTTATACTACTTGCATAATTTAAATATGGTATTCAACTTACCACTGAGGATGTGATTGAGGTTGCTGTGACATGAGGGATGCAAAATTTCCTCCAATTGAGTCTGTCGTGTCTTCATATCATTTATCATTTCTCGCAGCTCAGCCGACGTTGCCTCTGCCTGCTCGGCCCTCCTCGTAGCCTTATCCAAATCAACATGGATACGATGGGTCCATGCCCAAGACCACAGACGTAGCCAGATCTAGAACCAAGGGTCCTAAAACATGCTTCGTCTGCTGTCAATGGTGTAAGGTCCTCCGACTGAGATTTAGTATGAATTTGTAGCATTTCGTTCTGTAGTTTTAATAAAACATTATTAGTATGAAATGAATAAGTAATAAAACAATTTAAAAATAAGTTTAAATGATTCTCACATATAGCTCCCCACAACGCGGAGTCACTCAAGTTCCTGTCATCTTCCTAATGTGTGTGTTCTTATAAAAAGTAATGAGATCAGGCTCTTGCTGGGTCTCCTGGTCACACTATTCCATTTAAACAAGAAATATCATATTTCCAATGTTAATAAGTAATGTGATAAATAAATTAAATTAATACGTGTAAGATAAAAAAAAAGTAAATTATACCATCTCATTACGAAGTCTGACAAACGGCTTCGAACCAGCCGTGTGATTCACCATAAGCTTGCCATAAGCTTGGAGCGATTCTCTGTGTTTGTTTTACTCTTTTTCTACATTAAAAGTACAAACAAGTTATTGCAATACTTATAACAAAGTTATTGAAAACAAAACATGAATGAAATTTAGATCTCACCAAGAATGCATCAGACTCGAAAATACTGCAAATTTTATCTGTAACGCCCTGAAAATCGGGGGTTGAGCATAAACTCAACTCCCGAGTTCCAGAACATCACTCATGCAATAAAATGAATGATGATTGAATGTTGACTGTATTCGTGCATTGAACATGAGTGAGATTAAGCCAAAACAGCATATCATACTCTAGAGACAGTTAGATTTGCAAGCGGAAGACTATGATAGATAGATAAAATATATAAACTATGATGAATCTCCAGAGTGTGATAACATTACCAGGTTAAATAATTACAAGTACAGTTCTAAAATATACCAAATGTGAGGAAGTGTAATGTCTCCTATCCCAAGTACTGTAGCCCCGTCAACACAATACCAGGTCTTCATAGACCTCTCAAAGATTACATGTAGAACTCCTCCTCAATATCATAGTAGTAGTTCGGCTCTGTTTCATAAGCATCGCCAACACCTGAAACTCGACAAATCTGGTTGGTGTTGCAAACACTGTCCCATAACGTGGGAGTGAGTGATCAACTCAGTGGAACAATAAAGCATAGGTTAACATGTTATCAATTCAATCAACCAGTAATGATAAAGCAGTACAATCAAACAAGTTTAGCTACTCTTATTAAATGCAAGTATGAAATGACATGATGATGTATGCCCTTGCCAAACCACCCTCATGCGACATCATCTTACGTTCGCGAATGCATACCTCCCTCAGTGCTCCACATCTACTAGGCACATGCGGTGCGATGATGAGCATGATTACCGAGTTATTATTAGTCCATTTCAAACAGTAGTATTGGGAAACTAAGGTACCTCCCTTGTATCATTCCCAAACATGATCCATTCTAGGGTCGTCAGTCCTAGTTTATCTCATACGATATTATGGTTTGAGAGGCATAGCGAAGGCATCACAAAGGGCTCGTCACCCATCAGCACGGATACAGATCTCACCGTATGCGGCTCAATTGCTGGCCGTCAGCTCGAATACAGGTCTCACCGTACTCGGCTCAATCGCTGGCCGTCAGCTTGAATACAGGTCTCACCGTACTCGGCTCAACTCATACTCTAGTTGCTGTGAAGGGCTCGTCGCCAATCACAGACCTCGGAGTATACTCGAAGATACTACAGAGGACTCGTCGCCCGTCAGCACGAGTACAGGTCTCACCGTACTCGGCTCTCACCGTAAGTATCGACAGCTCGAATACAGTGTCCCATACCACCGTATTCGGCTCACGAGTTTGGTTGCTCAATGGTCACTACGGGGAGGCACGTAGCCCCAGCGTAGGCCGACAGCTCGACCACGGTGTCCCATACCACCATGCCCGGCTCATGAGTCTTAGCGGATCGAGGTACCATGGTTAAAAGGGATTTCACTGGTAAGTTTGGTACCCTAGGTTCAAGCAGTAGCGTCCAAACATGGTGAACATACATTAGACAGACCGGGTTACTTGACGAGCTCGGCTAGCTCGAGCGCACAACAAGTTGGACGATATGAAGCGCATAAGTACTTCATGTGGCCAACCACTATCGTCAACCGAAGTACGACTCGGGTTCGTCGAACACATTTCACGTGGCAAATGAATCACAGCCACGAATGCAATTCTGGTACCAATTGTCTGGACTATAATCATAGCCCCAAACACAATCAAGTGCAGATAGATAAAGCAGTAGTGGATCAAGATTCAACTCATATAATCAAGGTCTGGTATTATCCGTTTAGGGCTGCCAGGGCTGTTGCACGCACTCGTTGCTCCACTCCCCCATCACCCATGACGGATCATACAATGTAAATATAAATTTAAACATTTGCATTACATAGTTAAAATCATAAAGCAGTTGAGCATGTTATGAATCACAACACAAGCATGAGTTTGTACATGTTCAATTCCTAATCACACAACTATCCAAGGAGATCATACACATAGTTAAAAGAGGTTGAGAATCATATCTCAACACCCTTATACATTACAATTTGCTAACTACTACTCATTCAGACATTTCAAGAAACACTTAAACAAACGTACATCAACATACATGACATATGTCGATCACATAGGCATTAGGCCAAATCCTTTCACTAGGGAGTTGCCCCAATCATAACACGTGTACACCCACGACGGATAGTCATGGCAAGCAGGAATCCAGGTTCCATATTCATTCAGTCATTTCCACAAACACTTGGGCCACACATTTTAGCATATATAGTGTATATTGGCCGTGACGTGATTTAGGGCAAATCCTTTCGTCAAAGGGGTATCGCCAATACAACAATCATGAATCCATGACAATTAGTCATGGCGAGCACGAATGAGAATTCTATACTCATTCAGTCATTTTCACAAACACTTAGAATACACTATTACAACATACATGGTGTATGTTAGCAAAACATGTATTAGGGCTATCCTTTAGCCAAGCGAGTATTTTATCCATGTATAATATATTACTACAACAAATAATCATAATAAATACATCTCCAAAATTTATATGTATACAGTATTTTCTAGAATACGCAATTTCAACATACATAGTGTATATAAGTAAAACATGTATTTAGGCGAATCCTTTTGCCAAATAAGTATTTTATCCATATATCGTATATCCATATAATAAATAAACATGTCAAACACATTTCCAAAAAATATATGTATACCATACTTTCTACAAATACCTAGAGTATGTAGAATTCCATATTTTTCATCTTTAATCGAAACGGAAAACAGACAGCACTTTGTACATGTGCAATTGCATGCAGATCATGAATCTATCATTATCTGACATTGAAAGTGTTGAAAACCATAACCTATACACCTAAAGTCCACACCTTTTGTCGTAGAATCGTAACGAAGTCGATAGGTTTGCTAAGCTTCCGTATTCGGCAGTTTGTCAACCTATAGAACGAAATATGTTAGCTATTTCACAACCTACAACTATCTAAACCCCAAAACAGATTAGGGTTAGGGTTTCTTACTTAGAAATGACGCCGGAAACGTCGGGAAAGCAATGAGAATCAGGCGGTGGAGTCCGATTAGTGGCAGGGAAGAGTGGCAGGGAGATTCTCCCACTGCTCCCACACTTTCTCTCTCTTTTCTCTCTCTCAACCTCAAATTCGTATGGTTGCCATGAGAGATACATTATAATTAAATCGGCATTGTTTCAGCTCAAAAGAGGGTTTCTGGCAGCCCTCCTTGAGCCAAAGGTCGGACTTAAACTCACTAACACTGGATCTACGTTCTATTAAGTTTTCATTTCGGTCGGGATTCCAGATCACGCGTGGCGGACCAGTTTCAGTTCAACGGTCAGCGAATCTCGATCGGAGATTCCGAGTACATGTAAATGTGTATGAAATTTTTCCTGATCTGAGGGTGTAATTTGGTCTGATTCTGACGGTCTGGTTGCTTAATACTGATCCGCAAGCGAGTGGTGCCAGATTACTATTCAAGATATTTTATTTTGAATTAATTTCACATTTCTCACACTCTTCACTCCGAGCTCAAGCGAATAGTGCTGGGACACTATCTGGATTTGATTTCCGAGATGGTTGTCAAGCCCAGCGAGGCGGTCCGAGTTCCTTAACTTCGTGTTAATCGGACTTCCGACATGCGGTCCAGATCCGATACGGAGTTTCGAGATGCTCCCGTGAGCAGTCGGGCAATGAGATTGATCCTAAGTTTTAGGGTAACCTAGCATCAATGATTCTACAAGTTTTGGGTCTTGCAGATCGTATTTAAAGCGATTGGTGCTAATTTCACAGGCACTCTAGTTTAACACTAGCTAAATCTCACTTAATTTCTAAGGGGTTTAGTCCTGTAAGATTTCTGTCTGAGGTGGTACCTGGGCGTTTGTAGTTTGTATATAAAGTGATCCGAGTTATACTACTTAGCTAGTTTAAGTTAGTGTCTAGGGTGAAAGTACTTTGAAAAATTGAAAAATCAAGGTGGTGAAGGGTGAAATTTGTGAAGAAAATGGTTCACAAGCGATTTTAGCCTTTGGGGCTGAGTTTTGACAAGTTGATAAGGTGTTAGGGTCGACCCATTGTCTAAGGACGTCTAATCCCAGGTTGGCAAAAATCCAGGATGTTACAATCTACCCCCCTTAAAACAAAATTTCGTCCCCGAAATTGGCTAAGGGTAATAAGGGAAGATTTCTATTATTTCATTTGCCTAAGACTTATTGATTGCAAGTTTCTACGCATGGTAGGGTGTATACCAGCTGGTTCATTTTAGTCTACCCCCCTTAAAACTTATTTCTCTATCCATTTCTCATACCCTGATGGTTTGCTTCGCAGTTGTATATTTCAGTAACTCCGTAGTCTGATCACTCTCTGAGAGTAGGGAATGTCCATCATTGAAAGGCTCAAATTGTTTATTCTAAGGTTGCCCTTTAGGTCTTAGTCTAAGAGTCCTCGATATTGTCTATGTCCAAGGAAAGGGTGAATCAAATCTTACTAAATCATCCTAAAACGGTTTCTCATAGTAGAACTTACTAGGGCTTCTATAATGTTCGTATTTATTGAGCACCGTTTCGATCCTGGGCCAGTGGGGTAGGGTCCACCACGTTTCCGCTGCGCCACCCAGATCAAAGAGGTGTATTAGGTGACCTAACTAGATTGGGCTCATAATGTTCTACCCCCCTTAAAATTTTATTTTCACCCTCAAGGCTCAAGAGCTATGTCCTGATCCGTATGTCGGAACAATGTGTAATTTATAACCTATCCTTGACATGAAATGGGAAATACATTGGTCTGCCTTTCATCGACGATGTGTACTATGGCATTGATACTTATGGGTATCGAGAGGAGCTAAAAATGATGGGTAATGCGGTTGATGTCAGGGGCAGGTGTGAGTTTGAGGCAAGATGCCTAATTCTACCAAGGGGTTTTGTCGCGGTCCATACTTATCCTATTTAATGATGTCTGGCTTAACAGGTAGGCTATCTTCTACGTTCATAAGCACAATATGTATGCCGACATGGCACGCGATTTGAGACCTAATTCCTAACTAATTGTTGCCCATTTGGGTAATTCCTTGGGCCTAAAAGACAAAGTCTCTATTGGCTATATGTTCTTAACACTTCTCGAAGACGAAGTTATAAACTTTTAGTTGTAAGTGGTCGGGCCAACACGGAAGGAATGTTCTGTAGTGGGTCTGAGTCGGATACATGGACCTCCTGCCTAGCTAGAACAGAAAGTTGTCATATCATTTCTTAATCCTAGTCGATCCCGACCTTCTGCTTGATCAGAGCATAGGGTTCATTGGTCACTACCAGGATTGAGAATTCGATTCAAACCGCGAATACCTCGCTTATATGTAGTTTCTCTACTCCGTGTTCCCGATTGTACCAAGTCCTCGAGAAGGAAATTCTAAGGGATGTATTGATTGGGTCTAACATTGAATCCAAGGGATATATAGGTTTTCTCTAATCGTGAATAGTTTCTACGTCAAACAAGCTCCCTAAGAGTTACTAAGGAAGCCTAAAGTATTAAGGGGATTCAACAACGGAACGGGGTCTCGCTCCAACCTATTTAAGCCAACTAACTACGTCTATCACTCAATTATCTTAGCATTGTTGGTCGTTTACATTTCTTAGTCTAATCAGCAGCCTGGGCTCAACTTATGAGCAGCGGTAATCCACTAGTTGTAATCTAAAGTCTATGTTTATACATCAGATGATTTTATACCCTTTCTAAATAAAGAAATTGTTTTATCGCCTAGGGTCAAAGTTGTCTAATTGGAATTGGGTTGCCGGAACTCGAATTTAACTACGCACGAGCATTTCACACATGTTCATACTAGCTAAGAAGATCCTGGGGTTTACATTATTAATTTGTTGGATTTTCTATACGGTCAGGTCTGTCGAAAACTAGGAGTACCGCCCTAGGTCCAAAACTCTAAGGGTCATATTTGTCAAACAACCATTTACTCTAAAAGCTTAAGCTATCAGAGTGTGGGGGGTTAATATATATCAAGGGACTTTATCACTTCAACACTAATTGGCCAGTGGTCTTAAGTTGTATTAAATGGGACTGTATTACTAATCCTACCTCAGGATTGGGAGTGACATGGTTGGTAGGAGGGTGGGTGGGGATTAAAATTATTGGTATGGGCTTTGGAAAATGAGCCTGGTGTTGGAAAAGGGTGAGATGGGATTTCCAAATCCCACGATGGGGAATTTCTAAGTGTTATTTGAAAGAAAATTCTGGGATTTACGTTTAACTGCATACACTCCAAATATGGTATTGGAAAACATGAGATACACCCAAACCCCATGAAATCGAGAAAATGGCCGTAATCAACTCGAAAAGGGCCATAGAAATGAAGGAAGGAGAGAGAAAGGGGGGGCTATCTTCTTTGATACTCCACGGACAACAGTCCCAACAGGTGTTGAAGAGACACAAGGGACAAGGAATGAAGAAGGAACAAGGGAGGAATGGGATGGGTTAGGCAGTTACACGGTTTTGAGCTCCAAATGGGGGATGTGAGAGCTCAACGTGAAAGAAAGGGGTAGGGTAGGTGGTTGGGGTTGCTGTGATCGATGGAAGTGCGTGAATCATGACTGAATATGGTGGATTGAAAGATTGGAGGAAGGATTTGAGGGAGAAAAACCGAAAATGGAAGGGGAGGGCGTTTGGAAGGAAAGATGTGAGAGAGAGGGGGGCTCCAGCCCTAAAAATCGTAAACCCCCACACTATTCGCACCCACCACACGCGTGGGGAGGTCGGACCGACCATTCCCAGGCCCAGCCCAACACCAGCCGAGCCACCCGACCGCTGTCGACCGTCGTGACCGCGGTTCCACCGCGGTCCGCATTGCCCGGCGCCGCGCCGCCGCGGTGGGCCTGTGTTCTCCACAATCCCAAGGTGCCAAATACAACCTGGGCCCACTTGTTTCACCCCCGGATTGACGCGTGTGGCCCCCGACTCCGTTTCGAGTCGTTTCGGGTCAAACCGGACGTATCTTACAATCTGGAATGAGTTACCTGACGTAAAATATATGAATTTGGGGTAGAACGAGCTAATGAAGCCAACTAACCTAGCTATGCCGGGTTGCGCAGCCCAGAATTGCGAGAAAACCCTCCGATTGACGGTCATTTCCCCGTTTCAATTTCGTTTTGCTAAAAATGGTAGTTTTAGTTTAATTACTCTTCATCGGTCGAGCTTTAGGAGTTATGCCCATCATGTAAAGGACTTAGAATAATTAGGAGGACGGTTTGGAGAAGCCAAATAGGACACCTATTATTTTCGGCCGAAAACCTTGCGCACTAGTAGACATCACGACCTCATAGTAAGTCGCAAATTCTAGGAGTTTTAGTTGTAGTTTGTTTCTGATTTCATTCTCATTACTTGGTATCCCTATTTAAAGGGTTGTGAACTCATTTTTAAGCATTCATTAATCAATTTTACATGTATTAGAATTTATTTATATTGTCTGCTTTCTTTCCTCATGGATTCGGGAAGTCTCTGTGAGGAGTCCAGAGAAGCTCCGAGGATTCGGAGTAGTTATCATCATCACTCTTATCCCATATTCTACCAATTTTCAACAGTTGGGGTGAGGTGGATTGTAATCTAGAAGCATCTATAGACGGTCTAGGAATGTTTTAAGGTCGACCCGTGCGACCATGATTGAATACGGACTCGATTTCGGCGTTCTACTTTAGTGAACTTCGCCGATTGGTGAAATCGGAATACCTATGACTGTTTCTATGTTCAGTCGCTCCCGCCTAAGTCAGAGTGCGTCAGTGTGCATCGTGTGACCCTAACCCAGGTCCGGTTTAATCCAAATCATGCACTGATACCATCTTGTAACGCCCTGAAAATCGGGGGTCGAGCATAAACTCAACTCCCGAGTTCCAGAACATCACTTATGCAACAAAATGAATGATGATTGAATGTTGACTGTATTCGTGCATTGAACATGAGTGAGATTAAGCCAAAACAGCATATCATACTCCAGAGACAGTTAGATTTGCAAGCGGAAGACTATGATAGATAGATAAAATATATAAACTATGATGAATCTCCAGAGTGTGATAACATTACCAGGTTAAATAATTACAAGTATAGTTCTAAAATATACCAAATGGGAGGAAGTGTAATGTCTCCTATCCCAAGTACCGTAGCCCCGTCAACACAATACCAGGTCTTCATAGACCTGTCAGAGATTACATGTAGGAGAACTCCTCCTCAACATCATAGTAGTAGTTCGGCTCTGCTTCATAAGCATCGCCAACACTTGAAACTCGACAAATCTGGTTGGTGTTGCAAACACCGTCCCGTAACGTGGGAGTGAGTGATCAACTCAGTGGAACAATAAAGCATATGTTAACATGTTATCAATTCAATCAACCAGTAATGATAAAGCAGTACAATCAAACAAGTTTACTACTCTTATTAAATGCAAGTATGAAATGACATGATGATGTATGCCCTTGCCAAACCACCCTCATGCGACATCACCTTACGTTCGCGAATGCATACCTCCCTCAGTGCTCCACATCTACTAGGCACATGCGGTGCGATGATGAGCATGATTACCGAGTTATTATTAGTCCATTTCAAACAGTAGTATTGGGAAACTAAGGTACCTCCCTTGTATCATTCCCAAACATGATCCATTCTATGGTCGTCAGTCCTAGTTTATCTCATACGATATTATAGTTTGAGAGGCATAGCGAAGGCATCACAAAGGGCTCGTCACCCGTCAGCACGGATACAGATCTCACCGTATGCGGCTCAATTGCTGGCCGTCAGCTCGAATACAGGTCTCACCGTACTCGGCTCAATCGCTGGCCGTCAGCTCGAATACAGGTCTCACCGTACTCGGCTCAACTCATACTCTAGTTGCTGTGAAGGGCTCGTCGCCAATCACAGACCTCGGAGTATACTCGAAGATACTACAGAGGACTCGTCGCCCGTCAGCACGAGTACAGGTCTCACCGTACTCGGCTCTCGCCGTAAGTATCGACAGCTCGAATACAGTGTCCCATACCACCGTATTCGGCTCACGAGTTTGGTTGCTCAATGGTCACTACGGGGAGGCACGTGGCCCCAGCATAGGCCGACAGCTCGACCACGGTGTCCCATACCACCATGCCCGGCTCATGAGTCTTAGCGGATCGAGGTACCATGGTTAAAAGGGATTTCACTGGTAAGTTTGGTACCCTAGGTTCAAGCAGTAGCGTCCAAACATGGTGAACATACATTAGACAGATCGGGTTACTTGACGAGCTCGGCTAGCTCGAGTGCACAAGTTGGACGATATGAAGCGCATAAGTACTTCATGTGGCCAACCAGTATCGTCAACCGAAGTACGACTCGGGTTCGTCGAACACATCTCACGTGGCAAATGAATCACAGCCACGAATGCAATTCTGGTACCAATTGTCTGAATTATAATCATAGCCCCAAACACAATCAAGTGCAGATAGATAAAGTAGTAGTGGATCAAGATTCAACTCATACAATCAAGGTCTGGTATTATCCGTTTAGGGCTGCCATGGCTGTTGCACGCACTCGTTGCTCCGCTCCCCCATCACCTATGACGGATCATACAACGTAAATATAAATTTAAACATATGCATTACATAGTTAAAAGCATAAAGCAGTTGAGCATGTTATGAATCACAACACAAGCATGAGTTTGTACATGTTCAATTCCTAATCACACAACTATCCAAGGAGATCATACACATAGTTAAAAAGGTTGAGAATCATATCTCAACAGCCTTATACATTACAATTTGCTAACTACTACTCATTCAGACATTTCAAGAAACACTTAAACAAACGTACATCAACATACATGACATATGTCGATCACATAGGCATTAGGCCAAATCCTTTCACTAGGGAGTTGCCCCAATCATAACACGTGTACACCCACGACGGATAGTCATGGCAAGCAAGAATCCAAGTTTCATATTCATTCAGTCATTTCCACAAACACTTGGGCCACACATTTTAGCATATATAGTGTATATTGGCCGTGACGTGATTTAGGGCAAATCCTTTCGTCAAAGGGGTATCGCCAATACAACAATCATGAATCCATGACAATTAGTCATGGTGAGCACGAATGAGAATTCTATACTCATTCAGTCATTTTCACAAACACTTAGAATACACTATTACAACATACATGGTGTATGTTAGCAAAACATGTATTAGGGCTATCCTTTAGCCAAGCGAGTATTTTATCCATGTATAATATATTACTACAACAAATAATCATGATAAATACATCTCCAAAATTTATACGTATACAGTATTTTCTAGAATACGCAATTTCAACATACATAGTGTATATAAGTAAAACATGTATTTAGGCGAATCCTTTTGCCAAATAAGTATTTTATCCATATATCGTATATCCATATAATAAATAAACATGTCAAACACATTTCCAAAAATATATGTATACCGTACTTTCTACAAATACCTAGAGTATGTAGAATTCCATATTTTCCATCTTTAATCGAAACGGAAAATAGACAGCACTTTGTACATGTGCAATTGCATGCAGATCATGAATCTATCATTATCTGACATTGAAAGCGTTGAAAACCATAACCTATACACCTAAAGTCCGCACCTTTTGTCGTAGAATCGTAACGAAGTCGATAGGTTTGCTAAGCTTCCGTATTCGGCAGTTTGTCAACCTATAGAATGAAATAGGTTAGCTATTTCACAACCTACAACTATCTAAACCCCAAAACAGATTAGGGTTAGGGTTTCTTACCTAGAAATGACGCCGGAAACGCCGGGAAAGCGATGAGAATCATGCGGTGGAGCCCGATTAGTGGCAGGGAAGAGTGGCAGGGAGATTCTCCCACTGCTCCCACACTTTCTCTCTCTTTTCTCTCTCAACCTCAAATTCGTATGGCTGCCATGAGAGAGGGGTTAAGGTCCTTATATAGCCTAAAAACTATCCGAAATAGACTTATGTTCAGGGTATACTTACATTATAATCAAATCGGCATTGTTTCAGCTCAAAAGAGGGTTTCTGGCGGCCCTCCTTGAGCCAAAGGTCAGACTTAAACTCACTAACGCTAGATCCACGTTCTATTAAGTTTTCGTTTCGGTCGGGATTCCAGATCACACGTGGCGGATCAATTTCAGTTCAACGGTCAGTGGATCTCGATCGGAGATTCCGAGTACATGTAAATGTGTATGAAATTTCTCCTGATCCGAGGGTGTAATTTGGTCTGATTCTGACGGTCTGGTTGCTTAATACTGATCCGCAAGCGAGTGGTGCCAGATTACTATTCAAGATATTTTATTTTGAATTAATTTCACATTTCTCACACTCTTCACTCCGAGCTCAAGCGAATAGTGCTGGGACACTATCTGGATTTGATTTCCGAGATGGTTGTCAAGCCCAGCGAGGCGGTCCTAGTTCCTTAACTTCATGTTAATCGAACTTCCGACGTGCGGTCCAGATCCGATACGGAGTTTAAAGATGCTCCCGTGAGCAGTCGGGTAATGAGATTGATCCTAAGTTTTAGGGTAACCTAGCATCAATGATTCTACAAGTTTTGGATCTTACAGATCGTATTTAAAGCGATTGGTGTTAATTTCACAGGCACTCTAGTTTAACACTAGCTAAATCTCACTTAATTTCTAAAGGGTTTAGTCCTGTAAGATTTCTGTCTGAGGTGGTACCTGAGCGTTTGTTGTTTGTATATAAAGTGATCCGAGTTATACTACTTAGCTAGTTTAAGTTAGTGTCTAGGGTGAAAGTACTTTGAAAAATTGAAAAATCAAGGTGGTGAAGGGTGGAATTTGTGAAGAAAATGGTTCACAAGCGATTTTAGCCTTTGGGACTGAGTTTTGACAAGTTGATAAGGTGTTAGGGTCGACCCATTGTCTAAGGACGTCTAATCCCAGGTTGGCAAAAATCCGGGATGTTACATTATCCCAATCTTCGAGGGAGATGTCATCGTAAGGGTGTTGTCATGTCCCCTCACGACCTTCATTTTTTTTATAGTAGGAATGGCACCGACTCTTATATTGCCTGAATCGGTTGCCCAAATACATGTCGACCCCCTTTTTAACATTACTAAGTTCCATGTCAATGTCAAATTTATCCTGATAAATAATATATTACATGAATCAATAAATTGTAAATAAATTTAATGACATAATTATTTAAAAGAAAAAATAAAATAAAATGGAACTTAGTATTCATTTACCAATATTCGACTGCGTATGACTGCCTTGTCATTATCAGGCACGGACTGCCAAGACTCACAAGTAAGGGACGCCCACTGTCGACATATCACCCCCACCTCGGTTGTGAAAATGACTGCCCATGGCCCCATCGGTTTATACTTCCCTAGTGGGAAAGTGATAGAGGGTCGCTCACCTGTAATCAGCAAATGTTTAGCGAGAGCAAGTCCCCTTGACCGGCCACATCCTTTTCTAGATGTGGTGCAAGTTTCATCTGCAAAATGGAAATAATACAATTTAATATATACGAATCGAACATTAATTAAATGTAAGAGACAATGCCTTATATACGCCTAAGTTTTCGCTAAACTATAGAAAAATCCTACTTTTAAAAGTGCATTTAAAAAAAAAAAAATCAACGAAAACTTAAGCATCTGTACAACATTGTCTTTAAATATAAACATAGGAATAAAATATATGTAAATCTTACCTACAACAGTTGATGGTGACTGTTGGGCAGAGGAAAGACAGACAGAAGCCTGTGAGAAGAGAGTTTGGGCGGTGGGAGTCTTGTTCAAGCATAACTGGGGTAAGGAATGTCCTGCAGTGGAAGGCTCACTAGGGGAAGACTGGGAGGAAAACAGTTTATGTCTCTTAATACCACCGCCGGGTGCCATGGCTGCTAGAGTTGGAGGTTCAAATTACAAATAATACAATTTAAAGTACGTAAATTAAAAAATGATACCATACAAAGAAAATATTGAACATGAAAAAAATAACTTTTATTTTTAATTTTAAAATATTATATAAGCTAAAACTTACATGACCATTTCATGTATCATGATCACTATATAGAAGTTGTACATCATCATCCCAGTCATCTCCACTATCATTTTCATTATCATTGATGAAATTTTTATCTACTTCAACATTTATTAAATTGGCATCAATATACTCTGGGCCCATGTCATCCCTAAGCAACATGTCGACATTATGATGGTCATCTTGGATAATACCATCAACCCTATATGACGTTAGTCGATCTTCATCTTCCTCCTCAACTTTTACATCTTCTCCAAATTTGAAATATCATACCAGTTTCTAGGAGGTGCCCTCAGAACGACATGCCAATTGCCTTTCAATTTAGTGTCCTTGAGGTAAAAAACTTGCTCAGCCTGAATAGCCAGTATAAACGGGTCATCCTTATACCATTTACGAGAGAAATTTACACTTGTAAAATGATTGTCTCTTGTATTCCCGTTTTATTATTACTAACATCCCACCAGTCGCATTTGAAAAGGAAGACCCGATTTCCTCCACAGTAGTTTAAAACAATAATGCCCATTAATATACCAAAGAAGTCAAAATGTAAGTTTTCTTCATGATCTCCATTCACAACCACGCCACTATTTTGAGTTTTACGATTTTCATCGCGCTCGTTGGTATGAAACCTAATGCCCTTGACAATGCAACCATTATACCGAATAACTAGTGAATCAGGACCGCATGCTAATGAATACAGTTCATCCGTCGCTTCAAGCGATTTATCTTCGCGTAATCGTTTCATCTATTGAAAACAAGTGTAAAAGAGATTAATAAATTATAATAAAAAATTATAAATATTTATAAGAATATTCAAGTAAACACTATGTTGATCACTTACACGTTCCTCAAACCAATTTGAAAATTGTTGTTCGTGCCTCTGTTGCACATTGGTAGTGCATTGTCTCTCAATATATTGCTTGTGTTCCCTACATATAAAGTGGATAAATGCTATAAATTAAATGCAAAACATATGAATTATGAGTAAAATTCAAAATAGTTCACTTACATTAGATAGTTATTGATATCGGGGCAATTATTTAGCACGTACATTCGTGCTTTTGCAAGCTCAATTACATCCATCTCATCATGTGTTGCACCTCCTAAAGGGCGTACATTTTGTGTAAAGACGTACAATCCCCCACGTTATTTTCCTTGAACAATATCATAATTTCGTTCTTGTTGGTTGAATCTTGTCTCAACATCTTCAAAATACATCGAGCAAAAATTCATACACTCGTTATCTATATAGGTTTCTGCTATGGAACCTTCTGGCCTTGCTCTATTTTTCACATACTTCTTCAAAGTGTATAAGAATATGTTGACATGCATCATCAGACACATAAACATAATTAATATACAAGCATTATTAATATAACAATTGATTAACGATTAAATTTAAATTTATATATTACCTTTCGATGGGATACATCCATCGAAATGACACAGGTCTGGCAATGATCGCCTCACGAGGAAGGTGCACAGTTAAATGTACCATGACATCAAAGAATGCAGGCGAAAATATCTTTTCGAGCTTGCATAGAATTATTGGGATGTCCTGTTCCAATTGCTCTAATCTTCTCAAATTCATCGTCTTGGAACACAACTCCTTGAAAAAAAAAAAACCCTAGCTCAATTAATGCATTGGAGACATCCTTATGCTTAAACCCACGAATTGCCACTGGCAGTAGTTGTTGAAGAAGAATATGACAATCATGGCTTTTCATGCCCGATACCTTACAATCATTGACGTTTACACACCGCGCGATGTTTGATGCGAACCCATCTGAAAACTTTACATCCTTCAACCATTGACATAAACTCTTTTTCTCATCCATAGACAATGTGTAGCAAGCTGGTGGTACCAAATATTTATCACCATTCAGAACTAGCCATAATTCATTTCTGATCGCCATATTCTACAAGTCCATGCGAGCCTTTGGGGTGTCCTTTGTTTTTTCTTCAATATTCATTATTGTTCCTAGGACGTTTTCACAAATATTCCTCTCGATGTGCATCACATCTAGATTGTGCCTCAGTTTCAATGTTCGCCAATATGACAACTCAAAGAAAATGCTTTTCTTCCTCCAATTCAACTCATTTACAGTAACCTTTCTTTTCTTAGTATTCGGTCTCTTTCCAAATTCTACATCTCTAATTGCCTCCATTTGATTTAATATATCGTCCCTGGATAGATGCTTAGGTTTCAACCGCATTTCCCGCTTACCATCAAAATCTTTACTTCTTTTCCGCCAACTATGCTGCGGAGGGAGGAAGCGACGATAACCCATATAACATATCTTTCTCCCATTCTTTAATGAATAAGAAGTCGTTTCCTTGTTACATGTCGGACATGCCATCTTGCCTTTTGTACTCCACCCGGACAAGTTCCCATAGGCAGGAAAGTCATTAATGGTTCATAACAATGTTGCATGCAATTGAAAATTTTATTTCTTCGACACATCATATGTCTCTACGCCATCTTCCCACAAATCTTTTAACTCATCTATCAACGGGCGCAAATACACATCAATGTCATTTCCAGGAGACTTTGGGCCAGGAATAAGGAAGGACATCATAAAGAATGGCTCTTTCATACACTTCCAAGGCGGTAGATTGTACGGAATAAGTATAACTAGCCACATGCTATAAGTGGTACTCATGTTTCCAAATGGGTTGAAACTATCGCTGGCCAGTCCAAGCCGTACATTTCGAGGTTCGTCGGCAAACCAGCCGTGCTTCTTGTCAAATTCTTGCCAGGCTTCAGAATCTGTTGGATGCCTTAATACCTTCTCCTCTGGGTCCATGGTGCACTTTTCTTTATGCCACCTCATCTCAGAAGCTGTCTTCCTGTTTATAAACAATCTCTACAGCCTTGGTTTTAATGGGAAGTAACGCAGGACCTTGTGTGGGATTTTCTTACCCCTAACATTTACTCGTTTGTATCTGGACTCTTTGCATTTTGGACACGTATCATCCTTCTCGTGCTCCTTCCAGAAAAGTATACAGTCATTCTTACAGGCATGTATGGACTCATATCCGAGTCCCAGGTCCCGCAAAACCTTCTTAGCTTCATAATGGGACTTTGGTAATGTTTCCCCTTTAGGAAGTATATCCTTGATGAACTCAAGCATCATGTTGAATGATTTGTTGCTCCAGCCATTTATTATCTTCATATGCAGCAACTTTATCAAGCATGACAACTTTGTATACTTGTGGCAACCTGGATACAGTTCACACTCAGCATCTCTCAATAAGTATGTAAATTTATTTGTTTCCCCTTCCCTATTGTCGCATCTACAGTATCCATAAATGTTCCTATGTTCAAGTCTTCTATGACGTCCTGCATAGCATTAGAACACGTATTTTCATCTCCCACCATACCATCATTATCATCCTCAATCATTAGAGCTTCATCAGTTTCACCATGATGATACCACCGGGTATACGTCCTATCCATCCCATTATCATATAAATGCGCATGCACTTCATTTATAGCTTTGTAGTACAAATTGCTGCACTTGCGACACGGACATCGGGTGCTATTAAGTCCGCCTATATGACGTCTTGCCACCTTCATGAACTCCTCGATTCCTTCTATATACTCTTTTGAAGCCCTATTTCTAAATTGTATCCGACTCTTATCCATGTTTGTCTTCCTATCACAAGTTGAATAAATACATTAGTCCCTACATATGTGGAATTCTACACATGTTTAACCAAATGTGAATGAGAACAAAGTCTTCCCAATCCAATTATTCCATTCTCTTATTCTTTTTTTACACCGACACAGGAGGTATATAGGCGTTTGATCCCATGATCTAGGCTGTGATAGAAGTTATATACTGCTGAAACCCAGTTGCACCTTCGGTGGATTGATCGCCAAATCGACCTATGTTGGTAGATTCCTAACTGTGGGGCCCATTGTGATGTATGTTCCTTACATCTGCTCTGTCCATCCGCTTTTACATTTTAGGATATAATTCCAAAGCCATAAGTGAACCACACCATAGAAATACTTGTGATTGAATCCCCACCATTAAAACTTCATGTGGACCACTACAATGTTTATTTTCCCACCAACTTGTTGATAAGGTCACAAAGACCTAGACAAAGAGACCACACAAATATCTGCTCGATGCCAAATTTTGTGGCCCACAAAAAGTTTCTAATGATAAATTATCACTTATGGTTCACCCGAGATTTGGATCTACTTAATTTTTGGAATCATGCCCTAAAATGAGTTTTGAACGGATGGATGGTGTGGATATAAGGCATATGTATATCAAGGAGGGTATGATTCTCTCCCACCACAACACCCTAGACCCTTTGTTGAAGGGTATTGCCCTTCATGCAGTCTCTCAAGAAATTCAAGTATCTTATTTTTATTGGCCATTTATTACTACAAACAGTGAGAAATTAAATGAGGCACATAAGATTTAGTAATATTGTAATCAGTTGTGGAGAGGTGGGCCACCATTTGTACATATAAATGGCATCATGTGAGATTAATGGTCCATATGTAGCATAGCCGGTGGAGCACGAAGAATACTCTACTTTTTATTTGTGCATGTGGTACGTGTAGAATACAGGTAGAATACACAGATGCATCAGAAGTAATTATTTGTACGAATATACATTGCCCATCTATGTCAAAGTACGAATATACATTGCCCATCATATTAATTATTCCAACAACAATTCCAAATATTAAACATTAATACTTGAACTAGAAATTGCACTTGAGATAGATACACGAGTCCTCAAAGTCTATGGACATTCGTTGTTGAATTTTGTTAGCACTGCTCATCATTTGTTACTTTCCTGGTGTGGTGATCCAGAACGTTCACCTAGTAGGGCCCACAATGTATTGGCGTCCAAAAAGTCCTTAAGGTAGATCCTCGTCTTCCACATGAAGGCTTTGAAAATGTGGGACCATTGTTTCTAACCATCCTCTACAAGGCTGGTGAAGATGATCAATTGGATTTTTTTTTTTTAAATTTTCACATGGGCCCATCCATGGTGGGGCCTCTACATGAAAGGTCTAGATCATAACTTGGCAGGGCCCAAGCAGCGTGCAATATTCTTGCTGAAAAAAGATTCAGGACTTAGATTTGGATTTCCCAATCTGTTTTGCAGGCGCAACATCTTCTTACATATTTCAGACAGCGACATGGTAACGCTGCGAGGTCTTGATGTATGGCAGAATGTCCATGCCCAGTTGCTCTCTCTCTCTCTCTCCTCTCTCTCTCCTCTCTCTCTCTCTCTCTCTCTCTCTCTCTGAGCCTGTATATCTATCGGTGCTTGCTTTGGGCATGTGTTTGGTAGGTATGAAAAAAGCATGAATTCAGCCGACTGTTGCAAGGGCTAGACCCATGTTAGTTCTGCACCATTGAGAAAATGACAGCGACTCATCCTCCTCACATGTGGCACTAGTGTATATCTATCCAGACCATCCAAATTGTGGGTCCCATTGTGGATGGATCATCTCTCTAAAATCACTTGTTCATCCGATTGATGGTTAAAAAGTAAAATGTTGAGTGGTCCAAATTCAAAGGAGAAATCAGATGGCTAATGATATCGTCTAAGTGTGATTTTTTGGTTATGCTCCATCCACAGTTGGGTCAGCGAATTGGGTGGTCTGGGTTGCCGTATTTCTATGCCAGTTGTAGGTTTGAAGAATCGCTACCATTTACATGTCAGGGTCCAGCCACTGTTGCAATGATAGCCTTGAAAAAAAAAAAAAAAAAAAAAAGAATGAGCTTTTTTGGGTGTCTTTGATTTGTAAAAACGATTTGTCGAGTGTTCAAGTTAACCTATATATATATATGAAACTGGTATCTCTTTATAAAAAAAAAATTAAAATTTTTTTTTTTTTTAAAAAAAAAGGGCAAATATTTATATAGGGGGTCTTGTGAACATACCTGCCTCAAAATATAAATATAATTCAGAACAGAAACACGTACAGAATCACCAGTTGAACCTGACCACCGCTTTGATGTTGCCTTCTCTTTGCACTCTACCGTTTAAAGCTTCTTATCTTCTTTACAGGAGGATATGGAGAGTTGGATGGATATTTTTCATTTTAGGGAGGATGGAGAGTTGATGAATATTTTTAATTTTAGGGAGTATAAGGAATAATGTCTACTCAAACTTGGGAAGTGGAAGAGTCTCTTGTCTTACCATAGATGCTCTTTCCGTTAGAGCTTCTCTCTTTAGCAGTGCACAAACATTGATTGTGTCAGGGATCTGTGGGGCCCACCGTGATCTAAGTGTTTTATCCACGCCGTTAAATGATTTTATCAAATCATTTTAAGATAAAAACCAAAAAATGAGGCAGGGACACAGCACCAATGGACTACACCAGATTAAGCTAGTGTGTTAATGACACCCACCGTTGAAGCCTTTCTAAGGGCAACCGTGATGTTTTTTACCATTCAACCTATTCATAAGGCTATGTAGACGTGGATGAGGTGAAAACACAAATATTAGCTTGATCCAAAACTTCTCCAGCTCCCAAGAAGGTTTTAATGGTATACGTTCAATCTTCACGTTGTGGTCCACTTAAGATATAAAGCTGTCTCATTTTTGGGCTAATACCTTAAAATGATCTGAGAAATGCGATTAACGGCATGGATTAAACACTTACATCATTGTGGTCCCTAGAGAGCCCTGCCCCGTCCAGGCGGTGGTAGGACGCAATCTGCGTCCACGATATCAGGGGACGCGAATTTCCTCGGAAAACGTTTGGCATGAAGTTCCGACGCTGGAAACCGAGGTGGGGCCCACTGCGATGTTTATGAGAAATCCATCCCATTCATCTATTTTACCACATGATTTTAGGGTTATATCTCAAAAATGGAGTATAACCAAACCTTAAGTGGACCACACCGTCAGAAACATAATGAATTGAACATTTACCGTTGAAAAATTCTTGGGGCCAACCGAAGTTTTAGATCAAGCTGATATTTTTGTTTTCCTTTAATCCATGTGTTTATGACCTTACGAACAGGTTTGATGACAAATAAACATCAGTGGGGCTTAGAAAGTTTTCAACGGTGGAAATCAATAATTCCACTATTTCCTGTGGTATGGTCCACTTGATCATTGTACATGCATCAATTTTGGGTTGAACCCCTCAAATTATCTGGAAAAATGAATGGACGGCGTGGATAAACCACATGTATTAACGGTGGACCCAACATAGTTTAATAGGACTTTGAAAGGAAATTGGATTGCGTACTGAGTAACTCAGTACGGCGTGGATAAACCACATGTATTAACGGTTGATACTTTTCTAAGGCCCCCGGTGATGTTTATTTGTCATCCAAGATATTCCTAAGATCAGACAGACATGGATGAAGGGAAATCCCAAATATCAGCTTGCTCTAAAACTTTTGTGGCCCCTGAGAATTTTTCAACGGTAGAATTTTTATTCACACTGTTTCTGCTGGCGTGTTCCACTTGCGTTTTGGATATGCTTCATTTTTGGAATAGATCCCTTAAATGATCTGGTAAAAAGGATGGACAGAGTGGATAAAATGTATGTATTACGGTGGGCCCCAAAGAGTTTACTCAGTACGCAATCCGCTTCCTTTGAGAGGCTTTTGCAGGAAATTCACGTCCCATATATACGGGAAACGGATTGGCTACTCCCTGCCATATATGGGAAACCGTGGTGGGTGCTTCGTGGGCCCACTATGATGTATGTGTTTCAACCATTCCATTCATCCATCTTTATAGATTATTTTAAAATTTTATACCAAAAATTAGAGGGATATAAATCTTAGGTGGACCACACCATAAGAAAACAATGGTGATTGGGTATCCACCATTAAAATCCTCCTAAGGCCCACTGCATTGTTTATTTGACATCCAATTGGTTGATTAGGTCATAGAGGACCAGATGAGGGGAAAAACCAAAGATAGGCTTGATCCAAAACTTTTATGGCCCCGAAAAGATTTTTAACTGTCCATGCTCATTTAACTTTCCTGTAATGTGGTCTAGTTGAGATTGGGATATACCTCATTTTTGGTCTGATAGTATAATTATCTAGAAAAATAGATGGACGGCATGGATGAAACAAGTACATCATAATGGGGCCCACATAGCACCGACCACCAGCCATTGGCCGGTGGCAGGGGGAGTAGCCAATCCGTTTCCCCTCTATATCATATATATGGGTGCGGATTGGATGTTAGTAGCCAAATCGCTACTGAAGTGACGTCACCAAGCTCTGTGGACCTCACCATGATGCATGTGTTATATCTAGAGCTGGGCAGAAAGGGACCGATCCGGCAAATCCGACCCGATCCGACCCGAACAGATTCGAACCGAAGGCCACGATCGGGTAGGATTGAGCTGGACCACCAAGATCTGACTGTTAATCGGATCGATTTCAGATCAATGGCCAACCCGCACCGACCCGATCCAAATGGATCCGATTCGATTTGATTCGATCCACACAATATTTATTCACCGTTGTTTCCTGTAATGTTGTCCACTTGAGACTGGGATATATCTCCTTTTTTATATACATACCATAAAATGATCTAGAAAAAATAGATGGACGGCATGGATGAAGTAAATACATCATGGTGGGGCCCATAGAGAACTGACTTACCATCCTTTGACTAGTGGGATGGGAGTACCCAATCTTTCTTCTCACACGGCTCGAGGTTCCTCGATCAGAGCTCCTGACGAAAAACAAGTCTTTCACCTTTCTTGCTTGGAATGTTAGGTGGGTCACACCATGATGTTTGTGATAAATCCACACCATCCATCCGTTTTAGGAGCTCATTTTAGTACATGTTGCCAAAAATGAATTATATCCAAGACTCAAGTGGCCCTTACGAGAGGACAGAGTATAGATTTAATGACCACCTTCCTCTACTATTAAAACTCTTTTAGTGTCAAGAATATTTGATCTGAATCGTATATAACCTGATCCGACTCGATTTTCCAGACTGATTCGGACTCGGTTCGAGTCAGGCCAACAATACAACGGATCAGATTGAGTTAAAGGACCCAGACTCGGTGCCGGATCTGATCGGGTTCGGGTCCGGTACTAAAAACTTCGGACCGAAACGAGTTGGGGCGAATCCGGTCCGACTCGACTCAATGCCCACCTCTAGTTGTATCCATACCGTCTAACCATTTTTAAAGATACATGTAGCATATTTGGAACTAATAAAGATGGATGATGACACATGTGACATCTTGGAACAAGAAGTGCCATGTAGTGTAGGACATGCATTGGCACATTTGACATGTTGATTAGAGTTGGACACAAACCGACCCGATCCATCGGATCCGACCTGATCTGAACCGATCCAAAGGCCTAGATTGGTGTTGTTCGAGTTGGATTAGTCTGATTCGACCGTTCATCGAATCAAGTTCGAATCGTGATTAATCCGGACCGATCTGAACTGAATGGATCCGATTAGACCGATCCGATCTGGAGTTATTCGTATGAATATTTATCACATATATTTATCATATGAACATGTTGGATGAAAAATAAACATCACTGGGGCCTTATAAATTTATCAGCGGTGAAAAACAATACTGCTACTTTTTCCTATGGTATAGTCCACTTGAGCTTTGGATATGCATCAATTTTGGGTTCAACCACTAAAATGATCTAGAAAACGGATGGACAGCGTGGATAAACCACATGCATTAATCACGGTGGGCCCCAACAGATTTTACTCAGTACGATAAGAGCCCACTGAGAAATTTTGTGATGTGCACGTCAAGTCGTCAACACAGCTTAACAGCTTCGAAGCGGATTGCATAGTGAGCAACTCACTACACTTAGCGTACGGAGTGAAGTTTGTGGGGTCCACCATGATTTATGTATTTTATCGGCTCCATTCATTCATTTTACAAAATAATTTCAGGGCTTGAGCCCAAAAATTAGAGATATCCAATATTCAAATGGACCACACCATATTAAACAGTTGAATTGAACATCTACCGTTGAAAAATTCTTGAGGGCCACAGAAGTTTTGGATCAAGCTTATGTTTGTGTTTTCTCTTCATCCATGTATTTATGATGTTATGAACAGGTTGGATGACAAATAAACATCATTGTGGGCCTAAAAAGGTTTCAACGGTGGAAATCATTATCTCCATTGTTTCAAGTGGTATGATCCACTTAATCATTGGATATGCTTCAATTTTGGGATCAACCCCTTAAATTAGATGGAAAAACGGATAGACGCCTTGGATAGACTAATACATTCAAGGTGGGCCCAACTGAGTTTACTCAGTACGATGAGAGCATACTGACTACTGAGTAACTCAGTACACAATTCGATTTGCAACAGCTTATGGGCAGTAAGTTGTAGCATGCAGCTGGTGTATAAATACATGTCGTGCAAAGACGGGCGGTGTGGATAGAATTCATACATCTTGTTGGCCACTTAGTGCCCATCGGAGCCTCATTCATCTCATCCCCCATCCAACCATTGCATCCCCCATCAAACCATCCATTCATCTCATACAATCATCCAAACATCCATCTATCCAACCATTCCATCCATCTATATATCTAGTCATCCAAACATCCATCTATACATCCATCCATCCAACCATACTATCCATCCATCCAACATCCGACCATCTCGTTCATCAAACATGGTTGATCATCCCATCAATCATCAAAACATCGATCCATCCATTCCATCTATCCATCAAACATGGTTGACCTTGTGATTTTCGATGATGTGCAACATTCGATTGTTGATTGAAGACTTAATGAAGTGATGCACGATGATTTCCAACATCCGATAAGGATTGAAGGTTGATCGGATGGTCAACAACACTTTCTATATATCATTCGATTGTTGATTGGAGGTCGATCAAGCGATTGTCGATGTGTACCATTTGTATCGTCAATAAGAAAATTGATAACAAGATTTATGTTGGTTTGTATCATTCAATCATTAATTGGAGGTTCATTGCATGTTCAACAACACTTCATGTCAAAATTAAAATTTTGAATTGGTGGGAAACGTTTTAGCGATGATAATTATAGTGCGTCGCAAAAACGTCGACTATTTGCGATGATTTACAATGTTGTTGCAAATACTCTAACATTTTGCAATGAAACTACGTTCGTCGCATAAAGTTTTAGTTTATATTTGTCGCAACGAGTTAACCTAGTCGTCGCTTAAACAGCCTAGTTGTAGCGACTTTCGTGTCGTGGTAACAAATAATGTTTTGCCACGACACTCAATTTGTTGCATAAAGTGGACATTAACGATGACCATGGAAATGCGTGGCAGAAGGTCTTTCCTGCCATGTCATTTTCTGGGAGAAATTGGTGGGAAATGTTTTAGCGACGACAATTACAGCTCACCGCAAAAACGTCGACTATTTGCGATGATTTACAATGTTGTTGCAAATACTATAACATTTGGCAATGAAACTACGTTCATTGCAAAAAGTTTCAATTTGTATTTGTCGCAACGAGTTAACCCGATCGTCGCTAAAATACACTATTTGCAGCGACTTTTGTGTCATGGACAACAAATAATGTTTTGCCACGACACTCAATTCGTCGCATAAAGTGCATATTAGCGATGACCATAGAAACGCGTGGCGAAACGTCTTTCCCACCATGTAATTTTTATGAGAGAAATTGGTGGGAAAC
>JAJHSJ010000003.1:49285924-49391302 GCA_021015155.1 Magnolia officinalis
GTGTGATACTTGCATGGTAGCACATGCAATGTGTGTTGGACCTAATGGACAGTCTTAGATCCATTGACTGGACAGTTTAAGTGTCTCAATGCAACTGTGAGCACTCGTACAATGTTATTATCTTAATTAGGCTGCCCATTTTTTTTCTCAAAATAAAAGCGGCAGGCCCATGGAAGAAAGTTAACCCATTTATTCTTAAAATGCCCCTACATGCTATGGCAAATTGGCTACCTCAGTTCAGCTATATTATCGATCAGAAATGTTATTGGCTATCTCAATTCTACTACATTCTGAGTTGGTGTGTGGGGCCCACCATGGTGTTTGTATGACATCTCTTCCCATCCAGCAAGGTTGTCCCATGATGTAGAGCGGGCCACGGATATATTCTTGGCATAGCTAAACCAAAAGAAGCCTGAATGGAAGCGGACGTAGTCCATTAGATCTGGTCCGGTTCTATATAGGGCATTACATAATTGGGACCTAGGCATGCCCGATTGAAGATTTCATTTTGGAAATGGAGAAATTGTTGTTCAAAGTTTGGACCATAAATCAGCCATAACTTTTGATCCTGGTATCATCACATAATGCACAACCTATCAATCTTTATGTAGTGGGCCATTTGGGGTCAACCAACCCCCGTAGCGGGTCATGTCAGTCCATTTCATGAGAAAATGCGTCTTTCTAGTTCAAAATTGCAGTTTTAGAGAAAAAAATATATTATTTTTAGTAATTTTTAACTTTGTCGTATCTCCTTCATTTTAGAGTTTTAGCTCTCAGTTTTTCTTTAGAGATTGATTGTTATGGGAATCCTCTAGTGAGGTTAGTCTATGACTTTCTATTTTTGGCAAAACTTACTATATTGGGCAAGTCCTATTCTAGTCGAATCAGGACTTGCATTAGGGTTCAAGTCTTTCCTATAAGTGGTGTAATTAGGCATTCTAGGATTACTATTGAATAATACAATTTTAAACTTTCCTTTTTTATCTTGTGGATTCGAGGTTTTGACTACTTAGAAAGACAATGATCTTTCCCATTATTGTTTCACGCCCTTCCGGCGTCATCCCACCATGAAATTGGATGCCACAAGGATGATGTTAGTGCCCCACGTGCATGTGGAGTGGTTCATTGTTTTCTAGGGTGTGCCCAAACTTGTGGTTGGATTGACTTGATTTTTTGGGGCGTCCCATTTTCATGGTGGGACAACCTTGCTAGTGGGAGAGATGTCATACAAACACCATGGTGGGCCCCGCACACCAATTAGTTGGACATACGAGTAAGTGTGTGATTGTTTCTCTTTTCCTAAATTCCTATTTAGATTGCAAAGTTTGAAGCTGTGTTTAACATTATGTATTAAAAAAATGCGCCGGTATCTCCCTTGTTTACTCCTTCACAACCTTCTTCCATTTTTGGGATGTCTATGGACTGCTTATTTTGAGGATGTTGTAAGTGTAAATGAATTGGGTCGAACCCACCAATGGCTTACAACCTCGCACGATGCGTTCCAACAGATCTTCTGGTGTATTTCTTAGGTTTTTAACATCTAGTATCAGAGGCAGTACTACGTCTTGTGTTCGTGTCACGGAAGGGGTGACCCTTGGAAAGGACAACCTTCACAGAGCATGGTGCTATGTTATGTATAATCTCAAATGGCTTTATGGCCTAGCTTAACGTGTTCCATCCTAGGGCTTTTGTCCTATTGGAACCCACAAGTCATTGAACCCAACCTCACAAAACAAGGGGCTAATCTGAATTGGGACAATTTGAAGTGGGTTTAAATTGTAAGTTTGGACGATTTCCAAATGGGTTTGGTGGGACCTCTCAAAATCTACCCCACTTGTCGAATTTGGGCCGTGATTGGGGTACGATCCTCACCTGGACCGAATTAGAGATGGGCGGTCCTGTCAGGGGATCTGTAGAGCCCACTGTTGTGATGTATATGCTTTATCCATAGTGTCCATCCATTTTGACAGATGATTTTAGGCCATGATTCCAAAAAGAGGCAGATTGAAGGCTCAAGTGGACCACATCAAAGGAATCAGTGACTTCCTAACGCCCATCATGATATTTATTTTCCATCCTAAGGTCTCATAAACCAATAGAACGGATTTTGCTTCTTATTTTGACCCGTCCAAGATATTAATGAGTTGGGTCTGGACCAAAATATATACCCCATCATTAACGTGGTTAGTGTGGGACCCCCATCAATCTGACCCAATCCATTTGCCGCTAGAACCAACTGCAATCTATTTCACCTACGCATGGATGGTGAATACCCAATCTGGACGGTTGGTGGGCCCCAAAATGTACTAATGGCCCAAGAAACAACTCTGATTGGAAGGCCACCTTGTGGACTCCATGATGAACTGCTCCGATGCGACTATTCTGACTATCCTACCATGTGTTGCCAAATGGGTCGCAGAAAAGTAGAGGAACGATAAAGAAAAAGCATCTGTCTATATTCAATGCCCACAAACCAGCCGTTGATCAGATAGTATTGCCCAGTGAGAGCGTTTCTTCTTCTTTTTCCACCGTCATTGCTCCACCAGGTGATTGTGTCAGTTGATGATTGGCCAGGCTCGCGTGTAGAGCTATGCACATCCACGCACAAGCACATGCAGATTTTTTTTAAAAAAAAAAATTCTTAAAACTTTCAAATGCTCAGGTCTTCGGCCCAAAAGAGTTATGTGTAAGGTTGGCAACCAGAGACAGCTCATGAATCCCAATAATTTGAAATTTGGAGCTCATGTTAGTGCATTCAAAGTAGGCCACAACATGAATCCTGACTTTTAGCTCATATTAGGGCGTCGATTGGGTACTACCCCCGACCAGGACCTAGCTAGATACTGACGGTCCTGTAAGGAAATCCTGTGGGGGCCTATTGTGATGTATATGTTTTATCCAAGCCGTTCATTCATTTTGACAGATCATTTTAAGCCATGAGCCCAAAAAGAAAGTAGATTGAAGGCTCAAGTGAACAACGCCACATTAAGTAGTGGAGATTGAAAGCTTACCGTTGAAAATTTTCTGGGCACGAATAAGTTTTGGATCAAGTTGATATTTATGTTTTCCATACATATCTTTGTTACCTTATGAACAGTTTGGATGACAAATAAACATATCTGTGGGCGTTAGGAAGTTTTCAACCGTAGGAATTCAATCCCCATTTCTTATTGTGGTGTGGTCCACTTGTGCTTTCAATCACCTCCTTTATTGGCTCATGGCCTAAAATAATGTATCAAAAATAGGCCCCACAGTGGGATGCCGATTGCCCACTGACACTGGTTGCAGCAACTTGTTATTGAGAAAATTATCACTGTATCCAGCATCTTTTCTTAACTGCCCAAAACTTACCTTCCCAACTTAGACCTGAGCATTTGAGGACGAAAATACCCCTGCTTCTCAGCTGCAGGTGTATTTTTGTCCTCAAATGCTCTGTCAGTACATGATAGGTCTAAGTTGAGAAGGTGAGTTTTGAACTACCCCAAAAAGAAGTTAGATAAAAGGTGGCGTCTACAGTGATAATTTTCTCCTTGTTATTATTGGACCGGCACGGTTTCTTGGATCCATGGAGGTGGGTGGGACCCTTGAACGTGGGCCCAGCATGATGTATGTGACTAAATTCCATCTGTATTGAAAGCTCATTTTAAGACATCATCCAAATCTCAGATGGGACATGGTAAGGAAACAGTGGTAACTGACCATTAAAAACCTCTTGTGGGCCACAAAAGCTCTGTATCAAGATGAAATTTATATGTCTCTTCGTCTAGGTCTTTGTGACCTTATCAACAGATTGGATAGCAAATAAACATTCTAGTGGAATATATGAAGTTTTTAACAGTAGAGATTCAATCACAATTGTTTCCTTATAGACTGGAAAGCACCGACCAATACTGATGGAAGATGAGGCCGGGTGCATGCTGACCCTGCCAATACCGACGCGGCTACCGACCCGTGATCTGTGGGCCCCGCTCTCATGTATGTATTTTATCTAAGTCCGTCCATTTTCTCAGCTCATTTTAAGGCATGAACCTTCTTTCTTTCTTTTTTTTCTTTTTTTTTTTTTATTTTTAACACACGCGCACACACACTCACACACACCCTCACACTGGTGGAATTTCACCACATGTGTGATACTCGAACCCTTGACCGGGTGTTGAAACTCCTGAGTGTCTACCATCCGAGCAAGAGTGAGGATCTATTTTAAGGCATGAACCTAACCAAGAAGCAGGTCCAAAGTTCAGGGGGGCCACACCACAGTAAAATAGTGTTGATTGAGCACTGACCATTAAAAACTTATTAATAAGCAAAAATCAAACTGGTATCTGCGTTTTCCTTCCATCCATGTCTGTGGAATGTAATCAACAGATTGGATGGAAAATTAACATTACAACGGGCCATAGGAAGTTTTTAACGTTGGGCGTTTAATCACCATTGTTTTTCTATAAGATGGGCGTTTAATCACCACAGAAGTTTAACGGTGGGCGTTTAATCACCACAAAAGTTTTTAACGGTGGGCGTTTAATGGGCGTTTAATCACCACAGAAGTTTTTAACGGTGGGCGTTTAATCACCACAGAAGTTTTGTATAAGATGATATTTGTTCCTACTGTTTACCTAAGTGGTAGTAATTCTATGAACGTTTTGGATGGTATATAAACATCAGGGTCAGCTTCAGGAAAGTTCTAACGGTGAACGTTGTGGTTCCCACTGTTTTGTTGGTGTGGCCCACCTAAGTTTTTAATCTTCTTTCCTTTTTTATACTACCATCCTTTTATGATCTTTCAAAACAGAGGTAAGGAGTGGATGTTTCATGAAGATCTCTTTAGACCCCCACAGAGCTCCCGGCGCAGGGATGTCTCTGTGCTCGGGGTCGCAGCTGCAGGCAATCCGCTCCCACTGAACGACGAAACAAGTAGGGGGTGTAAATGGGCCGGGTCGGGCCTGCCTATTATAATTTAGAAAATGGTCCGGCCCGACGCCTGAGACGGTTTAAAATCCGGACCGCTACCAACCAAACAAGTCCAACCCAAACGCATCTGGATTTACATCATGCACAACAAGAGTAAGTTGGACCATACACGTGCATGCATCCACTATAACCTTGGAATACACGTGCATTAATCGGGTCCATCCAGAGAGTGGGACCCTGATCAGTTCATATCCCAAAACTCTCACTATTTGGGACTAGTCTCACTGATCAAATCGGGACCGTCAACTGTTTTTCATTCAAACCAACCGTTTGATCACCACTGATCAGAAGGTAGTGTCTCTTTTTAAATCATATATGTTCGTGAGTATGATCTAACAAACTCTACATGACTATTAAACAATTCGTCCAACAATTGCCTTTGAGAAATTTCCAACTGTACGACCAGTGTATGGCCCACAACCTTTTTAAGCCCACTCGGTTTTTACTTCCAAGAATACTCCCCAGCTGTACGGCCCCATTTCTCAGGTCGAAAATGCCCCTGCTTTCCTTCCTGAGGCGGATCGGCTGGTGCTCGAAGACGAGCAATGGTTCCTCTGTGCATTTCGCGGTCCAATCGCTTCACTTCACCCCCATTTCCATACATATCACGGTCATTCCCGCATATTCCATGTTGATTTATGGTGATTTCGACGCATTTCGCGATCCCGCGTCTTCACTTCACGGTCACTTCCGTGCATTTCGCGGTCCAATCGCTTCACTTCACCCCCATTTCCATACATATCACGGTCATTCCCGCATATTCCGTGTTGATTCACGGTGATTTCGACGCATTTCGCAGTCTCGCGTCTTCATTTCACGGTCACTTCACGGTCACTTCGCGGTCCAATTACTTCACTTCACCCCCATTTCCATGCATATTACGGTCATTCCCGCATATTCCGTATTGATTCACGGTGATTTCGACACATTTCGCGGTCTCGCGTCTTCACTTCACGATCACTTCCATGCATTTCGCGGTCCAATCGCTTCACTTCACCCCCATTTCCATGCATATCACGGTCATTCCCGCATATTCTGTGTTGATTCACGGTAATTTCGACGCATTTCGCGATCCCGCGTCTTCACTTCACAGTCACTTCCGTGCATTTTGCGGTCCAATCGCTTCACTCCACCCCATTTCCATGTATATCACGGTCATTCCCGCATATTCCGTGTTGATTCATGGTCATTTCGATGCACTTCGCGGTCTCGCGTCTTCACTTCACGGTCACTTCCGTGCATTTCGCGGTCCAATCGCTTCACTTCACCCCCATATCCATGCATATCACGGTCATTCCCGCATATTGCGTGTTGATTCACGGTGATTTCGACGCATTTCGCGGTCCCGCGTCTTTACTTCACGGTCACTTTCGTGCATTTTGCGGTTCAATCCTTCACTTCACCCCCATTTCTATGCATATCAAGGTCATTCTCGCATATTCCGTGTTGATTCACGGTCATTTCGACTCATTTTACGGTCCCGCGTCTTTACTTTACGGTCACTTCCGTGCATTTCGCGGTCCAATCACTTCACTTCACCCCCATTTCCATGCATATCACGATCATTCCCGCATATTCCGTATTGATTCACGGTGATTTCGACGTATTTCGCGGTCTTGCGTCTTCACTTCACGGTCGCTTCCGTGCATTTCGCGGTCCAATCGTTTCAATTCACCCTCATTTCCATGCATATCACGGTCATTCCCGCCTATTCTGTGTTGATTCACGGTCATTTCGACGCATTTCACAGTCATGCCCCTTCACCTCACGATCATTTCCCTAAACCTTAATCTACACCTTAACCTAAACCTATACTTATAACCTAAACCTATTCTCAAATCCCAAAACCTATAACCTAAACCTAAACCTTAACATAAACCTATAACTTATAACCTAAACCGAAACCTCTAACCTAAACCCGAACATAAACCTGAACCCAAATTCCTAAAATTAAATCTATACTTATAACCTAAACCTATTCTCAAATTCCAAAACCTATAACTACAACCTAAACCTTAACCTAAACCTATAACCTATAACCTCAACATATAACCTAAACTCAATTCCCTAAACCTTAACCTACAACCTAACCTAAACCTATACTTATAACCTAAACCTATTCTCAAATTTAAACCTACAACCTAAACCTAAAACTAAACCTATAACATTAACCTAAACCTTTAACCTAAGCTTATAACCTTAACCTAAACCTATTCTCAAATCCCAAAACCTAAACCTTTAACCTATAACCTAAACCTTTAACTTATAACCTAAACGTATAACCTATAACCTAAACCCAAACCTAAACCTATAACCTAAACCTTAACCTATTCTTAATTCCCTAAATCTATAACCTATAATCTATAACCTAAACTTAAACCTAAACCTTAGCCTAAACCTAAACCTAAACCTTAACCTATAACCTATAACCTATAATCTAAACCTATTCTTAAATCCCTAAACCTATAACCTAAACTTAAACCTATAACGTATAACTTAAACCCAAACCTAAACCTATAACCTTAACCTAAACCTATAGCCTAAACCTAAACCTTAACCTATAACCTAAAGCTAAACCTTAACCTATAACCTTAAACCTAAAACCTAAACCTAAAACCTGAACGTATTCTCAAATCCCTAAACCTAAACATACAACTAATCCCTAATATCAACTCCTTAACCTAGATGTAAACCTAAACTTGAAAACCCAAACCTAAACCCGATCTCGATCCCGCCTATTCCGTGTTGATTCATAGTCATTTTCGACGCATTTCACGGTCATGCCCCTCACTTCATTCATTCACTTCACGGTCCATCTTCTTCCGCATTTCACATTTCAACGGTCAATTCTTCACTTCACGGTCATTTCCATGCATATCACGGTCATTCTCGTGTTGACCGTGAAATGCATGGAAATGACGGTGAATCAAAATGGAATCGCCGGGATTGACCGTGAAATACATGGAATTGATCATGAAGTAAATGAAATGAGCAAATTGACCGCGAACTGATTGAAATTGACCATGAAGTGAATGAAATGGATTTTTGACCATCAACCTGATGGAATCTTGAAAAATAACCAGGTTGGTTGGCTAAAGTAGCTTCTCCTACCCCAAAATCATATGGGGTACATCAAGTAACTAATTTTGGTTTAGAAGATATTCTTGTTTAATGAAAAAAGAAAGAAATGAAAAAAAAAAAAGAGAGATTTTTTTTTATACGCTTATATATACATATTTATATAAATATGTATTAGAGAAAGTTGTAGGTAGAATGAAGTTCTCCATGTAGAAAAAAATAAATAAATAAATAAATAAACTTTTCATAGATTGGCACAGACTACAGTTATGGCTACGGTTATAATCCGTAGCCGTAGGTCTCCACCCGCTGGATTGGTCAACGAGTGGGCGGGCACACTAGTTCGGCGCGCCCACCCCGGATCGGACCCTTTTAGCTACGGATTGATAAAAATAGCTACGGTTATAATCCGTAGCTAAATTTCTGTAGCTGATAAAATAAAAATCTGTTTTTTTTCCCCATAAACGTAGAATCTTTGATGTTTTTTGGGGTCCCATCACAAGGTCTATGTTATATCCAAACCGTACATCTATTTGGTGATATCATATTAAGGCTTGAGACGGAAAATAAGATAGATCTAACTATCAAGTGGACCACACTCTAAAAGGCAGTGGGGAATTGAGCGTCTACCATTGAAACCCTTTTAGGGGTTACAGAGGTTTTGGATCATTGTGAAATTTGTTTTTCCTCTTCATCCAGGTCTTTGTGACCTTATGAATAGATTGGATCGAAAATAAATGTTATGGTAGGCCCTACAAAAGTTTCAACAGTGAAAATCAATTTTCCATGGCTCTTTGTGGTGTGGTCCAGTTGATCTTTGGATATGATTTTTTTTTTTGGATAATGCTCTGAAATGATCTCGAAATATGGATGAACGTTGTGGATATAATAAATACATAACTGTGGGGCCCACGTAACGTTGATCTCTTTGAACCGTTCGTATAGCTCGGAGTTCGAGGAGCGTCAGCGCTCGTCTTCGAGCACCAGCCGATCCGCTTGAAGGTAAAAGCAAGGGTCATTTTCGACCTTTGGCAAGTCGTCCGTACAGCTGGAGCGTATTCTCGCAGGGGAAAATAAGGTGGGCTTAGATTCCTAAATCGGCCATAAATGGGTCGTACAGTCGCAAATTTCTTGCCTTTTATTGCCCCACGCACTGCACATTATACAAGAGTTTACATCCTGAGATGAGGGGCCCACGATTCGGCAGTCCAGATCATTGGCATGTTTTCTGCTGCTTCGTTAGACCATGACCAGAAAATCTTGAACATTGATCAGTCCTAAAAATTTAAACTTAAATAGACGGTGAAAAAGAGAAACACAGCAACGGTCAATATCCAACTGAAAAATGAAGTCCCTAGATTGATGGCTACGATCATACAGTCTGGGAGATTTTTGGGTAATGGTCCATCCAATGCGAGACAGCTTATCAATGGTACAGATTACCGGACCATGAGTCCCACTTGTTAGAACAAAAAACCCGAGTATCCGGACCGAGGAAGCTGTAACTCTGGAAGATTGAGAAATTTACGACTGTGGACCCCACCTTTTATCCAGCTGTTTTTCTGAAACAATACAAACTTAGAATACGCAACTGAACCTCCTCGTACGGACTCAACATTTCAAGACGAAAATACCCCTCCTTTCACGGCTGTGGCTTTTCCTCTCCCATTTTCACTGCTTGCTTTTCCTCTCCCATTTTCGCTGCTTGCTTTTCCCCTCCTTTTCCACTGTTGCTTTCACAGCCGTTGTCTTTCACCCCCTTTCCTCCTATTTTTCGACAGAAAGACCTCTAAAAACCCTTTTGTGGGCCCCCCTGAATCGCATTTTGTCTTCTTCTCTCCAAATGGTCGGTCCAGGAATAAAGCACGCAGCAAGGTATATTTTAAACTCAGTTTGCCCCCACATGGAATGTATGTAGTTCCTTTATATTTTTAACTAGAGGAAAAGGTTATATACGATCGAGCTCATGAGATCTCCCCATGAGGTCGAGCTGTGTGGGCCCCACCATGATGTATGTCGAACATCAACACCCATGAACTTGATGGGTCCCCTCTAAATTATGGGATAGCCGAAAAATCAGCCGTATACGGAACTCAGGTGGGCATACCATCTAAAATCATGTGAAGACTGGCTAAAACATATAAAATTACTTGGTGGGGCCCACCTGAAATTGGATGCGTCTAAAACTTGTCTGACCCCTCATCCAAGTGTGGATGGGCTGGATTTGTGAAACACATTTTGGTGGGCCCAAACGGCAAATATGAATGTTTTAATGGAAGGTAACCCCTCTCAAGTTTTGTACGTGGTGTAGCCTACAAAAGTCACGAATTAACTTGATTTTTCTGCTCTAGGCCCACCATGGAATGGTGCATCTAACTGATGGGGTAGATGTTTGACATACCTCATGATAGGGCCCACATAGCTCGACCTCATTGGTAGTTCACATGAGCTCGACCATATAGAACCTTTTCCCACACAGATGTATATATACACACATGCCCGCTGATCTTGTAGTTTGCTCCACTGATTTCCTTTGAATGTAATTGCGGGCATGTGCCAAGGTATGTTTATGTCTCATTGTAATAAATATGATGTGGGGTCCAACACTGTAAAAGCTACAAACTTGAACAGATACATGCCTTGACTCCTGTCATACGGCCATGTGCCTATGCTGGCCGAATAAAGGCAAGTGTTCCTTATCTTTTTGCTAACAAAGCTACGCAACCTTGTGACGCGCTACGTTGACTAAGCTACGCAACCTTGTAATAACGATGAAAGTCATATATGACTCATGAACACCTCATTGAGTTATCCTTGCGAGCATTGCTCAATGCTAGTTGCCTAAGCGCAAGCTTATTTTAGCCGGTTGAAGCTAATTGATCCTTCAATATCTTTGGCTCATGTGTATCATGCATATTACACAACTTTCTTGAGCTGTACCTTAGAATCAACGATATTTTCCTTTGAATATAATTAAGGGCAAGTGGCAAGGTATGTCTATGTTGTGATGTAGAAAATTGGTATACCTTGATGAGAATCAGCGGAGCAAACATGAAATCAGCGGGCCAATTAGTGGGCCCACAGTGATGTATGTTTGTTTGTTATCAAACCTAGACATAAGATCATACTGACATGGATCAATAGAATAAACAATTATAAGCTTGATCCAAAACTTTTGTGGCTTAGATGAAATGATCACATTAGAAGTTCAATTCTAAATTTAATTTGGTGTGTTCCATTTGAACATTGGATACGTTTATAGGAATTGGCTCAAGCCATGAAATTATTTGTTAAGTCTGCCCCGCTAATTGCCTAGTTTGCCCCGCTCATTTTCATGTTTTTCCCCGCTGACTTTCTAGCTTGGTTCGCTGATTTTCTAGTTTGCCCTGCTAACTTTCTAGTATGCCCCGTTGATATTCTAATTTGCTCCGCTAAATTTGTAGCATGCCCGTCTGATTTTATAGACAATGTTTTATCTTGTTAATTTTATATTTGATATGTTTTTAAATCCATCTCTGCAGGCAATGAAAATTATGTCATCATCTCCAAGCCAACATGTAGGTGTACACTGACTTGGTGGTTTGACAAGGTGAAGGATGGAGTGGAGAAGCACGATAGTCGCCTAAATCTGTTCAGGCAATCCCCTTTTGCATTTTTATTGCATGTTACATCCTTTAGCTTTGTATGGGCTATATTTCAGCTACTTTTAGAAAGATACAAAGGTGATTCAGTATTTAAGATCAAGGGGAGGCGATTGCAGTTTTCTGAGATGGACTTCGCCCTCATTACCGGTCTTAAGACTGGAGATCTTACTGTACCCAAGAATCGTTGCAGTACGAGTATACTAAGAGACAAATACTTCAAAGAACATCTAGTGTTAAAGAAGCACCTAATGGGCGTGTTTGAGAGATTAGTTGACACCAATAAGTATGAGGACGTCGTAAAGGTTGCCCTACTTCTAGTTGTGGAGTGCTTTCTTAGGGGAACCGATCCGAAAATTATGTGCAACATGGATTATATTCACCTGGTGGACTCGTTAGATGATTTCTATGTGTATCCTTGGGGTAGTTTGGGATACATTACAATGTTGCAAGGAATCGAAATTGCCGTTGCCGCATCAAGTTCCCCTCGGTACACTGTATGTGGTTGCATCCTTCCTCTACAAGTAAGAACATCTTTTATTTTCTATATGTTTTCCCTCTATAGTCATCTTTGAATTTTTAACCTGGTGCAATTTCATTCTAACAGGTATGGGCAGTAGAGATATTACCGGCCCTACAAGAGTGTGTTGTTTCGTATGTTCCCCATGAAATTCCACGCTTCATTTAATATCGAGGCTAGAAGTGTTGGAGGTACAAAAGAATACATGCTATTTTCTAGAGTAAAGCTGTAAGTTTATATATGTCCAGCATTTTCATGTATCCCTCGTTGATTTTATAGTTTGCCCCGCTGTTTTTCTAGTTTGCCTCGCTGATATTTCAGTTGCCTCGCTCCTTCTCCTAGTTTGCCTCGCTGTTTTTTCTAGTTTGCCTCGCTGTTTTTCCTAGTTTGCCTCCTCTCCTTTTCCTAGTTTGCCTCGCTGTTTTTCCTAGTTTGTCTCTCTGTTTTTCCTACTTTGCTTCGCTACTTTTCCTAGTTTGCCTCGCTGTTTTTTCTAGTTTGCCTCGCTGTTTTTCCTAGTTTGCCCCGCTGCTTTTCCTAGTTTGCCCCGCTGATATTCCTAGTTTGCCTCGCTGTTTTTCCATGCTTTTGCCCCGCTGCTTTTCCTAGTTTGCCTCGTTGTTTTTCCTACTTTGCCTCGCTGCTTTTCATAGTTTGCCTCGCCGTTTTTATCATTCTGAAGACTATCTATTCTATTGTTGAACTTGGGCATATTATCTTCATAACTATTTTCCAGAGGCACTCTTACTCGTATGATCACATTAAATAAATGGCTGGATTCATCAAATTTTTGAATCGCCGCTACGACAGCCTGTCTCATGAGCCTCGACCTCCCCACTCCCTTCCATCCCCGTACCAGTACGGAGAACACTGAAATACTGTCATCTCTCAAGTAATCCCATATCTGTTGCCTCATGGGTCGTGACCAAGCGCGATCATCATCGTCGCTAGAGTCTGTCATCGCCTCCGTAGGATCTCTCTCCTGCAAAATCTATTCATGTTATTTTTTATTTTTGTTATAGAATCAATTCTTTTGTACAAAAACTATTCATGTTCTTTTTTATTTTTGTTATAGAATCAATTCCTCTTCAACTATTGTGGATGATAATAATCTATAACTAGTTGCATGGGCCCACCACGCATAAAACGCATATAAAATTGACATCTTATAATGAAAATATAACATAATCCAATCATTAGGTAGGATACACCATAGGAATCATTGGACAACCACCTAAAAATCTCCAGATTCATATGTTGGGGAACACTTCTGGATGAGTTGGGTGTCACACACACATTAAGGAGGTCCACCTAGTAATAGAGACTTTTTATCTATAAATTCTGCAGAGTCACTGGGCTTTATATTACATGGTTTAGTAGTTTTGAGTGACTAATTGTGAGTAAATTTTTCCTAGTTTGCCCCGTTGTATATTTTTTAAGAAAAATTTCTTGAAAGACAATAAAAATAAAGGAAAAAGAACCCTTTAACACTTTCTTGACGATTTGCAATTGTATAATCATTTTGACAACATTGGTCACATGACTCACATCACTCGCATTTGACCGTAATGATGATTTTGCTGCATTGTTTGTTTCACCCACAATATACAAGCCACAATTTATGTTTAAATAAACACTTGAAAATGGTAATGATGGCTCCTCGCTCCTTTTGATAGTTTGCCTCGCTGCTTTTCCTAGTTTGCCTCACTCCTTTTCCTAGTTTGCCTCGCTGTTTTTCCTTGTTTGTCTCGCTGCTTTTTCCTAGTTTGCCTCGCTGCTTTTCCTAGTTTGCCTCGCTGCTTTTCCTAGTCTATAACCTATGACCTAAATATATTCTCAAATCCCTAAACCTACACCTACACTTAATCATAATCTCAACTCCCTAACCTAAACCTAAACCTAAACTTGAAAACCAAAACCTAAACCCGATCTCGAACTCGAACCCGATTTCCTAAACCTAAACCGTAACCTATTCTCAAATCTCTAAACCTAAACCTATTCCTAATCTAAACCGCCTAACCTAAACCTTAACTTGAAAACCCAAACCTAAACCCAATCTTGAATTCTTAAACCTAAACCTTAACCTATTCTCAAATCCCTAATCCTAAACCCGATTTCCTAAACCTAAACATAAACCTAAACTTGAAAACCCAAACCTGAACCCGATCCCAAACTCGAACCCGATTTCCTAAACCTAAACCTTAACCTATTCTCAAATCTCTAAACCTAAACCTAATCCTAATCTAAACTCCCTAATCTAAACCTAAATCTAAACCTTAACTTGAAAACCCAAACCTAAACCCAATCCTGAATTCTTAAACCTAAACCCTAACCTATTCTCAAATCCCTAATCCTAAACCCGATTTCCTAAACCTAAACCTAAACCTAAACTTGAAAACCCAAACCTGAACCCGATCCCGAACCCGAACCCGAGCCCAATTTCCTAAACCTAAACCTTAACCTATTCTCAATTCCCTAAACTTATTGCTTATAACCTAACCTAAACCTAAACTTTTATTGTATTATGCGTGTATGAATGTAATGTGAATAAGATTGTTTGTGTTTGGATGGATGTAGTTTGTTTTGGATGGATTTACGTAGTTTGGGTTTATATGGATGTGAATGTGAATGTGAATGTGATGAAATATACTGTATAACAGGTGTATATCAGGAGATTGTGTGTTTGGATGGATTTATGTAGTTTTGGTTTAGATGGATGTGAATGTGAATGTGATGAATGGATATGATGTGAATGTGAATGTGAATGTGAACGCAAACTCAATTAGTGCAGCGGATAAACTTCTATGTGGGTTTACAATTCACGGACAATCCCTGGAGCGTCATGGTAAATTCCACTCATTTCACGGACAATTCCCTTCAATTCAATGCATTTCACGGTCAATCCCCTTCAATTCACTATCATGTACCCAAAAATGATGTAGATCTAAAGCTCAATGGACCACATGATAGAAAACAGTGGAGATTGAATGAAAAAATAATAGAAAACATTCGGGATCGACCGGGTATTACCCGGTCGACCCCAACTCGCTGGAGAGTTACCGGTCGACCGGGTACGTACCCGGTCGACCCCATTTACGTGAATCTACCTAAATGGGGTCGACCGGGTTACTGTCCAGCGAGTTGGGGTCGACCGGGTTGGGCCCGGTCGACCCCAACTCACTGACCCAATACTGGATCCCTGGAGCGGGTTACCTATGGCTACGGTTATGTATATACAGCTACGGTTATAATCTGTAGCAATTGAGACTACAACTCCGTAGCGATAGACCCTTCCTAGTTTTTTTTAAGGAGGTCCACCTAGTAATAGAGACTTTTTATCTATAAATTCTGCAGAGTCACTGGGCTTTATATTACACGGTTTAGTAGTTTTGAGTGACTAATCATGGGTAAATTTTTCCTAGTTTGCCCAGCTGTATGTTTTTTACGGAAAATTTCTTGAAAGACAATAAAAATAAAGGAAAAGGAACCCTTTAACACTTTCTTGACGATTTGCGATTGTATAATTATTTTGACAACATTGGTCACATGACTCACATCACTCGCATTTGACTGTAATGATGATTTTGCTGCATTGTTTGTTTCACCCACAATATACGAGCCACAATTTATGTTTAAACAAACACTTAGAAATGGTAATGATGGCTCCTTTGCATTTCATATGAAATTGGAAAATCAAACACGCATTATGAAGAACATATTCTCATGAAGAGGGAGAGTTTGAACAAAAATCTGTTTTCCTAGTTTGCCCCACTGCTTTTCCTAGTTTGCCTCGCTGCTTTTCCTAGTTTGCCCCGCTGCTTTTCCTAGTTTGGCCCGCTGCTTTTCCTAGTTTACCTCGCTGCTTTTCCTAGTTTGCCTCACTACTTTTCCTAGTTTGCCCCGCTGATAGATCAAGTTTGCCTCGCTGCTTTTCCTAGTTTGCCTCGCTGCTTTTCCTAGTTTGCCCCGCTGATATTCCTAATTTGCCTCACTGTTTTTCCTAGTTTGCCTCGCTGCTTTTCCTAGTTTGCCCCGCTGATATTCCTAGTTTGCCTCGCTGTTTTCCTAGTTTGCCTCGCTGCTTTTCCTAGTTTGCCTCGCTGCTTTTCCTAGTTTGTCTCGCTGATATTCTTAGTTTGTCTCCTAGTTTGCCTCATTGCTTTTCCTAGTTTGCCCCGCTGATATTCCTAGTTTGCCTCGCTGTTTTTCCTAGTTTATCCCGCTGTTTTTCCTAGTTTGCCTCGTTGCTTTTCCTAGTTTGCCTCGCTACTTCCTAATACATTTGTCCATGTCATTTCCAAGGACTCAAGCTAACAAAATATGCTGGATTTCTCTCTCTCAAATATATTGCGTGCTATGATACATGACTTTTTAAAGGAGTAGTAGATTGCGTGCTATGATACATGACTTTTTAAAGGAGTAGTCCTATATTTTAGCTTGGTTTTTTAAAGAAAAAAAAATGAAGTTCTTTATAATAAATAATCACGTATATAATTAATAAAATCATAGATACAAAAAATAAGTCCTATATTGAAATATAATAAACTAATGTAATAACGAAAATATTAACATGTATACACCCAACCAACCCAATCAACCCGTCGAGCCCTTTGGGGTTGGGCTTGAGTTGAGAATTCCCAACCCTTGGGTTGGGTCAAGGTTTAAGTATAGGAACCTTGGGTTGGGTTAGGGTTGAGCACCAACCCGAACCATCGATGTTGATTGAAATTGACCATGAACTAAATGAAATAGATTTTTGACCATCGACCCAATGGAATCTTGGAAAATAAATAGGTTGGTTGGCTAAATTAGTTTCTCCTACCCCAAAATCATACATGGTAAGTTAAGTAAATCATTCTAGTTTAGGAGATATACTTATTAAATAAATAGACAAAGAAATGAATTAAAAGATAGAAAAATATTTTTATATACTTATATATACATATTTACATAATTATGTATTATAGAAAAATGTAAGGGAAAAAATGTTCTCCATGTAAAAAATAAAAATAAAAATAAAAATAAAAAAGAAAAAAGTGCATAGCACTATAGCTATGGCTACGATTATAATCCGTAGCGATAGGCCAAGCTCTGACCTGGTCGACCGGGTCCTAATTCGGTCGACCCCAACTCGCTGTCTTTGTTTTTAAGAAAGCCCGCCTATGGCTACGGATTTGGCGGCTCTATGGCTACGGTTATAATCCGTAGCCATAGGCCATGCTCTGACCCGGTCGACCGGGTCCCAACCCGGTCGACCCCAACTTGCTGGCTGCGGTTTTTTTCTCTGACCCGGTCGACCGGGTCCTAACTCGGTCAACCCCAACTCGCTAGCTTTGTTTTTTTTTTTTTTTGTAATCTCCATCATTTTTTGTGGGTCCCATTGTGAGGTATGTGTTATATCTAAACCGTCCATCTATTTGGCGAACTCATATTAAGGCTTGAGGTGAAAAATAAGACACATCTAGCTATCAAGTGGACCACATTGTAAAAGGCAGTGGGAAATTGAACGTCTACCATTGAAACCCTTTTAGGGGTTACAGAAGTTTTGGATCATTATGTAATTTGTTTTTCCTCTTCATCCAGGTCTTTGTGACCCTATGAATGAACTTATACGGGAGGATTTCTCACAAACATCACAGTGGGCCCCAACTTAGACGGGGGAGGATTTCTAATGGTTGACGCTCATTCAACACTGTTTCCTGTAATGTGGTACACTTAAGATTTGGATATACCTCATTTTTGTCTCATACCATAAAATGATCCCGAAAATATATGGACGGCATGGATGAAAAGCATACATCATGGTGGGCCCACAACTATGTATTTATTATACGAACGGCTCAAAAGAGATCAAAGTTACATGGCCCCACAACTATGTATTTATTATATCCACAACGTTCATCCATATTTAGAGATCATTTCGGAGCATTATCCAAAAAAAAAAATCATATCCAGATCAAATGGACCACACCACAAAGAGCAGCAAGAAAACTGATTTTCACACCGTTAAAAATTTTGTAGGGCCCACCACTTGATAGTTAGATCTGTCTTATTTTACGTCTCAAGCTTAATATGAGCTCGCCAAATCGATGGATGGTTTGGATAAACACAGACCTCATGATGGGACCCACAAAAGGCGGTGGGATTACAACAGCAAAAAAATAATAATAATAAATAAATAAATAAAAAAAAAGAATCTATAGCTACGGATTATAACCGTAGCCATATCCGTAGCCTAGAAAATCGGCGGGGCAAACTAGAAAACGGCGGGGCAAACTAGAAAATCGGCGGGACAAGCATGAAAAACAGCGGGGCAAACTAGAAAATCGGCGAGCAAGCAAGAAAAAGCCGGGCAAGCATGAAAAACGGCGAGGCAAACTAGAAAATCGGGGGCAAACAAGAAAAACGGCGGGGCAAACTAGAAAATCGGGGGGCAAGCATGAAAAAGCAGGGCAAACTAGAAATTGGCGGGCAAGCATGAAAAACGGCGGGGCAAGCATGAAAAACGGCGGGCCAACTAGAAAATCGGCGGGGCAAGCATGAAAAACGACGGGCAAACTAGAAAATCGGCGGGGGGCAAGCAAGAAAAACGGCGGGGCAACTAGAAAATCGGCGGGGCAAGCATAAAAAACGGCGGGGCAAACTAGAAAATGGCGGGGCAAGCATGAAAAACGGCGGGGCAAACTAGAAAATCGGCAGGGCAAAATGAAAAATGGCTCATTTTCATGTTTGTCTCGCTCAATTTCATGTACGGCTGAAAGTTGGGCGGGTTCAACCCGACCGACCGATATTGGGTTAGGCTCGGGTAGGATATATCGGGTCCGATCTCAAGCTTGGGCTATACAAACACCAACCCAATAAATTAGGTTGGGCTTGGGTTGAGGTCTGAGGTTGCCCGACCCGACCACCCACCCAACCCAACCCGAACCCGATCAATATATTAGTTACTTATAAATTATAATTGAGTGTGGATTGTTTGTGTAGAAAGTACACTAGTGATGTTGGGTTTCATTTGTCCACGTCATTTCCAAGGACTCACGCTAACAAGATATGCCGGATTTCTCTCTCCCAAATAGATTGCGTGTTGTGCTACATGACTTTTTAAAGTAGTCCTATATTTTAGCTTGGTTTTTTAAAGAAAAAAAAATGAAGTTCTTTATAATGAATAATCACGTATATAATTAAAATCATAGATACAAAAAATAAGTCCTATATTGAAATATAATAAACTATGTAATAACGAAAATATTAGCATATACACCCGACCAACCCAATCAACCCGTCGAGCCCTCTTGGGTTGGGCTTGGGTTGAGAATTCCCAACCCAAGATTGGGTTGGGTCGGGTCAAGGTTTAAGTATAGGAACCTTGGGTTAGGTTAGGGTTGAGCACCAACCCAAACCATTGATGTTGATTGAAATTGATCACGAGTTGAATGAATAGATTTTTTACCATCGATCCGATAGAATCTTGGAAAATAAATAGGTTGGTTGGCTGAATTAGCTTCTCCTACCCCAAAATCATATATGGTAAGTTAAGTAAATCATTCTAGTTTAGGAGATATGCTTGTTAAATAAATAGACAAAGAAATGAATTAAAAGATAGAAAAATATTTTTATATACTTATATATACATATTTACATAATTATGTATTATAGAAAAATGTAAAGGGAAAAATGTTCTCCATGTAAAAAATAAAAATAAAAATAAAAATAAATAAAAAAGAAAAAAGTGCATAGCACTATAGCTATGGCTACGGTTATAATCCGTAGCAATAGACCCAACTCTGACCCGGTCGACCGGTCCTATCCCGGTCGACCCCAACTCGCTGGATACATTTTTTTTTCTTTGTTTTTTTTTTTTTTTTTCCTTTTTTTCCTCTGTTGTGATTCCCACCGATTTTGTGGGTCCCATTATGAGGTATGTGTTATATCCAAACCGTTCATCTATTGGCGAACTCGAATTAAGGCTTGAGGTGAAAAATAAGACAGATCTAGCTATCAAGTGGACCACACTGTAAAAGGCAGTGGGAAATTGAACGTCTACCATTGAAACCCTTTCAGGGTTACAGAAGTTTTGGATCATTATGAAATTTGTTTTTCTTTTTCATCCAGGTCTTTGTGACCCTATGAGTAAACTTAGACAGGGAGGATTTCTCACAAACATCACAGTGGCTCCACCTGAGTTTCTAATGGTTGACGCTCACTCAACATTGTTTCCTGTAATGTGGTATACTTGAGATTTAGATATACCTCATTTTTGGTCTCATAACATAAAATGATCTGGAAAAATATATGGACGGCATGGATGAAAAGTATACATCATGGTGGGGTCCACAGACCACCGACCGTCCGCCATTAGTCATGACAGGGGGAGTACCGAATCCGTTTCGGTCAAAAGGAGGGGTAATTTCGTCCTGAAATGTTGAGTCCGTACGAGGAGGTCCAGTTGCGTATTCTAAGTTTGTATTGTTTCAGAAAACCCGCTGGATAAAAGGTGGCGTCCACAGTTGTAAATTTCTCCTGGAAGATTTGATAAGTTGGCATAAAATGATCCGGTGCTCTCGGAGCACTATAAGTTATAGTGTTCCGAGTTTCATAAGGATCCTTGGCAAGAACAATAAACTCATCCGGACTGTCCATTAGGTCGTGAAAATGGTTCATGGGCCACTATATAAAAAATCACACCAATCAGCTGACCAAAGAACAGAGAAATCAGTTAATCCTGACTGTTCATTAAGTGTAGCACATAATGCATCGGCTACTTTGAAAAAAAAATCACACCAACCGGATCACTTTTTATAACTAATCATTTTACAATGCATGAAAAATGATTATGATTGTCAGATAAAAGTCTATGCACTCATCATGATTTTTACATGATATCACCATGAAATATATGATGGACCTAATGGACGGTTTGGATGGGTTGATTGGACTGTCCAATGAACATCCCAAGTGTTTTAATCAAATCATTGGCAAGGAAGGGAACAGGAGGGGCTTGGGTACTACCCAACGAGGACCTAGCTAGAGATGGACAGTCACGTCAGGGGCTCTGTGAGGTCCACCTTGATCTGTATGATTGATCCACGTGGTCCATCTATTTTTACAAATCATTCTAAGGTCATGAGTCCAAAAAGGAAGCAGATTGAAGGCTCAAGTGAGCCACACCACCTGAAGAAATGGGGATTTAAAGGGTACCGTTGAAAACTTAGTGTGGGCCACATAGGTTTTGGATCAACTTGATATTTATGTTTTCCCTTCATACGGGTCGACGTGAGCTCATGAACATGTTGGATGGTAAATAAATATGATGGTGGCTCTAGGAAGTTTTTGATAATTAGAGTTCAATCCCCAACTTCTTCATGTGATGTGGTCAACTTGAGCCTTCGATCTGTCTCCTTTCTAGGAGGATGCTCTAAAATGATTATTCAAAATAGATGGACGGAGTGGATCAAACATTTAAATCAAAGTAGGCCCCACAGAGCCCCCTTCGCAGGGAGCTCAGTCCAAACGAGGGCAGAATTCATTTGGGCGCTGCTCCGGACCAAGCTCCCTTTGCCCCCTAGAGATGGCTATGTTTTAGATCGAACCACATAAACGTACTTTATGTGGGCTCCATCTTTAACACTTGTATATTGTCTAATAAAATCCCACCACGTGTACGGTGGAGAGGTGGGCCAGCAATCAGTCCGCGTCCCTGCGAAGCACTGGATCGTTTCTCTGTTATAGTTTATTTTCCACTATGATGGATATACACCACCCTTTAATAAAATTCTCAATCATTCACCTCCGAACTCCTACCTTTCATGACTTCAATAGACATTACCCTATATATATATATATATATATATATATATATATATATATATATTATATATATATAATATATATATATATATATATATATATATATATATGGCCCCATCACCCCTTTCTTTCCATCCAAACCCTCCTCTCTCTGTCTCTCCTTTTTTTTTTTATTTCTTTTTTTTTTTTTTTTTAATCAATCTCTCCTTTTGGGGCGAAAGAGCAATGGGTGCTCTTGATTACCTCTCGAACTTTTGTATTGTCACCAGCACAAGAAGCAAACGCAAACCAATGCAGGTACTCATTACCCCATTTCAACTCTCTCTCTTTCTCTCCTTTGGTGTGTGAAAAAGGAAGGAGAACTTTCTTCTTCTTTCTCTCTTTTATTGTAACGACCTGTAAATTTCCGTACATTGGGTCGAGTACCACCTCGACCAGAAATCACGTAAGATTAAATCCTTTAGAAATTTAACAAAGTTAACTAAGTACTAAACTCGGTTAGCCATGAAATCCGTTGGGATCACTTTAAATACGATCTGCAAGACCCAAAACTTGCAGAATTAGTGACTCTAGGTTACCCTAAAGTCTAGAGCCAAACTCATTACCCGTCTGCTCTCGGGAATGAAACGAAACTTCGTATTGGGTCTAGATCACGCATCGGGAGTCCGATTAACACGAAACTAAGGAAATAGGACCGCCCCACTGGGCTTGACAATCATCTCAAAAATCAACTCCGACCGATGTCCCACGGCCATTTGTTTCGATCCGGAGCGAGGGAGTGTGAAAAACACTATTCCCATCCTAATAAAAATATCAGGAATAGTGATCTGGCATCATTCGGTTGCATGTCAGTATTAAGCAACCTGACCGTCAGAATCAGACCAAATTACACCCTCAGATTAAGAAAAATTTCAGGAACATTTACATGTACTTGGAATTTCTGATCGTGGCCCACTGACCGTTGAACTGAAAGTGGTCCGTCACGTGCGATCTGGGAATCCGATCGAGTCGAAAACGTAATCCCACGTGGATCCATAGATGGTGAGCTTAAGTCTTACGTTTGGCTCAAGGAGGGCCACCAGAACCTCCCTTTTGAGCTTGAAAAGTGGCGAAATGCCTATATATGCAGCCACCCTTGAACCTGAGTCTATTTTAGACATGTTTTTGGCTATAAAAGGGGCTTAGAACAGCCCCTCTCACAGCCATACGAATTTGGGAGAAAAACCCTAGAGAGAGAGAGAGAAAAGAGAGAGAAAGGCTTGGAGTTTGTAGCCGATCTTCCTGCTGCTGCTTCCACTCATCACACGGCCTACACCGCCTTATTCCAGGTGTTTTCCCGGCGGTATCCATCCCATTTGAAGGTAAGAAACCCTAACCCTATGTCTAATTTAAGGTAGGATCGTTGTAGGTTATGAAAAAGTTAATCGGTTCCGCTCTTTAGGCTAGGAAACTCCCGTATACGGAAGCTCCAATACCCTTGCTGATTCGTTGGAATTCCAAGGGCCAAGGTGAGGACTTTAAGTGTATAAGTTACGTTTTTCAACGCTTTCAATGTCAGATAATGATAGATTCATGATCTGCATGTAAATGCATATGTACAAAGTGCTTTCCGTTTCCTGTTTCGATTAGCGATGTAGAATATGGAATTTCACATACTCTAGATATACGTAGAAATACCGTATACGTATTTTTTTCGGGAAAATATTTGACATGTTTATTTAATGTATGATTATATAATATATGGAGAAAATACTAGTTTGGCGAAAGGAATCGCAAAAATACATGTTCATTTGTAAATGCCATGTATGTTGAAATTGTGTATTCTAGAAATACCGCATACGTGTGGATTTTGAAAATACAATTGTAATGATTATTTGCTGTATGATTATGATATACATGGGTAAAATGCTCACGTGGCGAAGGGACAGCCCTAACACAAATTTCGCTAACATACGTCATGTATGTTGGAATAGTGTATTCTAAGTGGTTGTGTAAATGCTTGTATGAGTAAATGTCTAGGTATTAGTACCGTAAATAGGCGCTGATATGGGATTTTCGACTCCCTTAGAGACATGTAGGGTCCCCTCCATGCGGTGGTTCACTAGAACCACTCACTTGTAATGTGTACGAAATTGCATCCCTATGTGGATAGTGCTTTATCACATGCTTTACAATATGCTTTGCAACATGCTTTACTTCATGCTTTATAACATGCCTACTAACATGCTTGTATTGCTTGTTTATCATGCTTTACTTCACATGCTATCGATGAAAACTGTTTGAGTTTGAGACTATGTATATAGTCCAAACATTCGGTACCAGACTTGCGATTGTGGCTGAGATTCATGTCGCCACAAAGGACGTGTCTGGCGAACCCGAGTCGTACTTCGGTTGGCGATAGTGGTTGGCCACACGGAGTGCTTTTGCGCTCCATATCGCTCAACTTGTGGTGCGCTCGAGCTAGTCAGGCTCGTCAACTAAACCGAAGTATATCTGTGTGTTCACCCTGTTTGGTCGCTACTGCTTGAACCTAGGGTACCAAACTTACCAGTGGCGATCCCCGTTTAACCATGGTACCTAGATCCGCTAAGTCGCATAAGCCGGACATGGTGGTATAGAACACCGTGGTCGAGCTGTCGGCCTACGCTGGGGCCATGTGCCCCCCCCCCCCCCGTAGTGACCATTGCGCAACCAAACTCGTGAGCCGAATACGGTGGTATGGGACACTGTATTCGAGCTGTCGATACTTACGGCGAGAGCCGAGTACGGTGAGACCTGTGGTCGGGGCGACGAGTCCTCCGTAGTATCATCGAGTACACTCCAAGGGTCTGTGATTGGCGACGAGTCTTTCACAACAACTAGAGTGTGAGTTAAGCCGAGTACGGTGAGACCTGTACTCGAGCTGACGGCTAGTGATTGAGCCGAGTACGGTGAGACCTATACTCGAGCTGACGGCCAGCAATTGAGACGCATACGATGAGATCTGTATCCGCGCTGACGGGTGACGAGCCCTTTGCGATGCCTTCACTACACTTCTCAAACCATAATATCGTATGAGAATAACTAAGATTGATGACCCTAGAATGGATCATGTTGGGAATGATACAGGGGAGGTACCTTAGTTTCCCAATACTGCTGGTTGAAATGGACTAATAAAAACTTGGTAATCATGAGCATCATCGCACCGCATGTGCTTGTAGATGTGGCGCACTGAGGGAGTAAGCATTCGCGAACGTAGATGATGTCGCTTGAGGGTGGTTTGGCAAGGGCATACAGCATCATGTCATATCATTTTTGCACTTAACAAGAGTAGTTAGAAATGTTTGATTTGTACTGCTTTATCATTACTGCTTGATTGATTTGATAACATGTTAACTTATGCTTTAATGTTCCACTGAGTTAGCTACTCACTCCCACGTTACGGACGGTGTTTGCAACACCCACCAGACTCTGTCGCAGGGTAGATGGCGCCTTGATTCAGGAGCCGGAGCCCGACTGGATGCGGATCAGGAGGAGTTCTCCTTTATGCAGTATTCCGACGGCTTTGCTTAGGCTGGCTGCATCGCGGGATTTTAGGGCCTCTCTTGAGGATTGTATTTGTTTTTTTTTACTTAGAAACATTACATGTATATGGTACTCAGTTAGTACTCATACTCTGGAGTTCAGAAAATTTTGTTACTTTACATATTTTGAATATAAAATTCAGTCTTCCGCTTGCCTTATACAAATGATCTGGAGTATGAATTACTGTTTTGGTATAATCTCATTCATGTTTATTGCGCTAACTCAGACAACATTTAACCAGCATTGTGTATGTTGCATAAGTGATGCGTTGGAAATCGGGGTTGAGTTCATACTCGACCCCCGAATTTCAGGACGTTACATTTATAGGTTTTTATCTTTTTGTTCCCTCAGCAGTTGTTGAGAATTTTATACAGATTGGTGTAATTTCTGTATAATATGGAAACCGAAAAATCACTTTAATCAGAAATAAAGACAGGCTGAAGCACGTCTGAAAAACGTTGTCCTTAAAGCGTTATTTGCCCCTACTCAAGTGAATTGAGTAAGCTGATAGGTTACAGGCAAATAGCTTCTAGGATACGACGAGCCTAATGTGGGTCTGCGTTCAGCAAACACGAAGGCCCACCTATTGGAACTCAATTACACAATTTCTGGCAGAAATACTTAAAAGAAAAATCCCAGAAGAAAGAAAAGAAGAAGAAAATTGTGTTTTAGATCACTGCTTTGGTCAAGTCTTCAACCACTGGTTCAGTTGAACCGTCCTAGACCACACTGTTGGTCTGTTCTTCTTGCAATGGTTAAACCCTTGCTGTCTTGTTGCTGGAATTACTGGAGTATAAGAGAGGATTAGTGGGCTTTCTCAATTCGTATGGTAGTGCTAGATTGGTTTGTGAGATGGATTGGAAACCCATCCAAGCCCTCCTTATATAGGCTATGGTGGCTAGGAGGTTATGGTCCAGAGACTTAAATTCCATTAAGTCATTTCTGGCTGTTGGAAAACTAGCTATTTTATGGCCGTTTTCTGACTGTTGTGCATGGACTATTAATCTGTTGCATGCTGACTGTTGTGAGACAGCAACTAGCCGTTTTCTGACTGTTGGGCTAGCCATGCGGCAGTTACAGCTGGCCCCTGCACTAATGGCTCAGCTGTTACAGTTTCTGTTGCAACAGCTCTTTCCAGTCAGTCTATATATACTGAGAGATCTCTCTCTTAGTTCTCTAGCCTCTCTGCCAACCAGCCACCCACCTAAGCCACAAAGTCGCACACGTCTCGCTCTGGTTCGCTCAAAGTGGCGAAGGAGCGACCCTCTGCGACACGATGCGGACGTGCGAAGTGCGAAGTACGCCAGCCTCACATGCCCACGCCCTCGCACCGAGCCCGAGCCCGAGACCAAGACCAAGACCGAGACCGAGACCGAGACCGAGACCGAGACGAGTCCGAGTCCGAGTCCGAGCCGAGCGCGAACGTGAGCGCGCGCGTGGGTGTTCCAGTGCGAAGGTCCATAGTCCATGGACTACGAAGGTAAATATTATAATACTCCACTATTTTCATTTAAACCAATTTTCCTTCTCTTTCCTTTCCCATGTGGGACTATTCCCAAAACCTTGAAAAACGTGTTTTTTTAAACAATTTTTTTCAAATACTTTATTATAATATATTATTAAAATATATATATATATATATATAATCGATATATTTGTAACAATCCCCCACTTGATTTTATAAAAATATTTTATCGGTTAAACAATACTGCCAGAATAATCAGATTATATGCATAAAGAAAAATATCTTTCGATTTTATCTTCCCTTAGTGTAAGTATCTCAAAACTCTATCGAAATTACTGGTAGCCGCAGCTTTGAACCAGTTATTCCTAGATAATAGAGTTGGAGAAACCACACACATATTGCTATGTGTTGTTAGAGTTCCCACAATCTTGCTCAGCACATTTAATGACCATGTGCTTATCCTAATTCATGAACGATCCCGAGAGAAAAAACTCCTAACTCTCATGAGAGACGGCACCATCTCTACGTTCATAGGTGAAATCCTTCCAGTGTCTCCGTTACTATAAGACACTTGTCCTATAGACTGGATTTCATTAAGAGTTCTCAGACTCAACCCTCTTTCGTAACGCTCAACACTTATCTATTATGGATGAGGTTTTATAATTTAGTGCTGAAAAATTTTCCACATATCAGTGACTTGTTATTACCCATTAAACCCAAATTTAGAGATTTTCTAACTTCAGGTTGGGTTACCATCACTGGTGGAACTTTGGTTGAAGAGTTTCAACCCCATCCCTCTAAATGTAGCCTTTACTACCTCTCTCGGTAGAGGTTTAGTGAAAGGATCTGCCAGGTTGTTGCTTGATTTTACATAAGAAATAACAATTATTCCATCTCGAATCAATTGTCTGACATAATCATGTCGAAGACTAATATGTCTAGACTGACCATTATAAGTGCCGCAATAGGCTCTAGCTAATGTGGCTTCACTATCACAATGTAGTGATACAGCCGATATCGGCTTCACACAGAAAGAAATTTCTAATAGAAGATCCCTTAACCACTTAGCCTCTTTGCCTGTTGCAGCCAGGGCTATGAATTCAGACTCCATAGTCGAGTGCGTTATGCAAGTCTGTTTCTTGGATCCCCAAGATACAGCTGCACCTCCTAAGGTGAATACCCACCCTGTAGTAGACTTGTTGTCCCCTACACTCGATATCCAGCTCGCATCGGTATATCCTTCAATACGGCCGAAAACTCTGAGTAAAATAGTCTTAAGTCTTGGTTGCTTTTAAGTAACCAAGGACTCTACTAATTACATTCCAGTGTTCAGTACTGGGGTTACTAGTAAACCTACTAAGTTTACTCACAGCATATGCGATATCAGGTCTAGTGCATTGCATAGCATACATAAGACTCCCTATGGCACTTGCATATTCTAATTGTGCAACGGTTCTTCCAGTATTTTCTTTTAGCTTAATACTTGGATCAAATGGGGTCTTTGTTTCTTTTATATTTAGATTGTTAAACTTGTTTAGTATCTTCTCAATATAATGAGATTGACACAAAGCATAACCCCCACAATATTTTTAACTTTGATACCTAGGATGGTATCAACTTGTCCAAGATCCTTCATTTTGAATACTGAAGATAAAAACCTCTTTGTTTCAATTACACCTTCCATTTTATTACTTATTATTAACATGTCATCAACATACAGACAAATAATAACGATACAACTACCATCTACTTTAGAATATATGCATTTGTCAGCTACATTATGCATGAAACCATGAGAAAGTATTTTGGAATCAAACTTTTCATGCCATTGTTTTGGTACTTGTTTTAATCCATACAATGATTTGACTAATCTACATACTTTGTTTTCATTTCCTGGTAGAATGAACCCTTCAATTTGTTCCATGTATACCTCCTCATTGAGGTCACCATTCAGGAAAGCGGTCTTTACATCCATTTGATGGATGTGAAGATGATGTATAGAAGCTAGCGCAAATAATATCCTAATGGATGTTATCCTAGCTAAGGGAGAATATGTGTCAAAGTAATCTATCCCTTCTTTTTGTCTAAAATCCTCAGCTATTAGTCGAGCTTTAAAGGTTTGGATAGTCCCATCAGTGTGATATTTCTTCCTAAATAGCCAATTGTAACTAATGGGTCTAGAACCTGGAGGTAAGTTTACTAGTTCCCATGTTTGATTTACTAGTTTCCATGTTTGATTTGATAGTATGGATTCCATTTCATCGTTTATAGCTTCTTTCCAGAAAGTTGAGTCTCTAGAGGATATAGCCTCTTTATATGATTTAAGATCATCTTCTATATTCATCACTATAGGCATTTGTCTTATAACATTTTCTCTATTGTTTTACTAGATGAAAAATGATACGTTGTGAGTTTATGTAGTCATCTTCTAGACTCTTTTCTATTCTTGTTCTTTGACTCCTACGAGGTTCAATAGGAGCTTCCACTATATGTGGAGCTGTGTTATCTGGTTCTCTATTAGGAATTTGGATTTCATTATCCTTAGACTCCAAGGATAGTGAGTTCTCAAAGAGCTCAACGTCTCTTGATTCTATTATTGTATTAGACTCTATGTCTAGAAGTCTATAAGCTTTACTATTTTGTGCATACCCTACGAAGGCGCACTTAATAGCTCTTGGTCCTAACTTAGTTCTTTTTGGGTCAGGGGTTCTGCAGTATGCAAGACACCCCCACACTTTTAGATATCCTAGGTTAGGTTTTCTACCTCTCCATGTTTCATATGGAGATATTTTATACTTTTTAGATGGTATTCTATTTAGAATATGGCATGCTGCAAGAAGTGCCTCACCCCATAGACTTAGTAGTAACTTTGCTCTTATCAGCATTGAGTTGACCATTTCTACTAATGTCTTATTCTTCCTTTCAGCTATTCCGTTTTGTTGAGGTGTGTATGGAGCAGTACATTGATGTATCAGTCCATGTTATTCACAGAAGTTATCGAATTCATTTGAGAAGTATTCTCCTCCTCTATCGCTACAGAGAATTTTTATCTTTTTATTTAGTTGATTCTCTACTTCTGCTTTATATACTTTAAACATGTTCAATGCTTCATCTTTGCTCTTTAATAGGTACATATACACATATCTAGAGCAATCATCTATAAAGGTTATGAAGTACCGTTTACCTCCACGAGTAAGAATGCCGTTTAACTCACAGATATCACTACGTACAAGATCCAATACTTGGGACGATCTTTCAACACTTAGAAAAGATTTCTTCGTCATTTTGGATCATATGCACACTTCACATTTTTCGGTTTCATTATCTGTATATGAGATTAAACCATTCTTAGCCATGAACTTCAAGGTGCTATACCCTATATGGGCGAGTCTATCATGCCACAGTCCAACGGATTCAACCATATACGCAGAAGTGCTATTTTCATTCAGAGAAAACTTGACCATCCCGTTACAAGCATATCCCTTTTCGACAAAATTCTTATTCTTAGAAAGAATCAGTTTACCTGACTCGTACACCACCCTTATCCCTGGTTTTCCTAGAATATCCCCAGAAACTAAGTTTCGCCTCATGTCTGGAACGTGCAGTACATTAGTCAGAATCACTTTCTTCCCAGAGGTGAATATCAGTTCGACAGCTCCTTTGCCGACGACCTTCGATCGGACTTCATTACCCATTTGGACTTCTTGACCATCGGTCAATTCCTCATAGGTTTTGAAGGCTGATTTGTCGTAGCACACATGTACTATAGCGGCAGTATCATACTACCATCCTGGAACTTTCCCTTGGATGGTATTCACCTCAGTGATCATGACCACTATATCGCCTTCTTCTACTGCACTTGCCTTTTATTTAGACTTGCGATATCGGCATACTCGAGCATAGTGCCCGGTTTTCCCACAGACATGGCATGGGCCTTTGAACTTTCCGTTCTTCTTTTGGATGTTTTTCTTGAATTTCCCTTTATTGGGTTTCAGGGAATTGTCCTTCTCGGGATGTTTGTTATTAGAGTTTTCTACTGCATGTACTTTGGACGAGGTATTCTCGTTATCATTCTTTCTGTCGCGGTTACGGGATTCTTCCTCAATTCTGAGGTGTTTCTGAATTTGTTCTAGTGTGTAGTCCTCAGTTTTATGCAGCAACTTCTTTCTATAGTCTTTCCACATCGGTGGCAATTTGACGATTATAGCCCTGACTTGGAATGATTCAGGAAGATATATCTTTATCGTTTTGATTTTGTTTACTATTAGCTGCAATTCTTGGATTTGGGGTAGCAGCGGTTTGTTATTATCATGTTGAAGTCAAAATACCTGGCGATGAGAAACTTGTTGATACCTTCTTCTTCAGCCTTGTATTTGAACTCCAGGGCGGCCCAGATCTCCTTTGCTGATGACGTCTGTTGGTACAGATCGTAGAGACGGTCGGAGAGTGCGTTCAGAATGTGTCCTCGATACAAGAGTTCGTCTTCGGTTCGTTTGGTGCGGGCGGCCACCTGTTCAGGTGTGTCGTCGTCGGTTGCTTCAGGTAGCGCTTGCAAATTTGGATCTAATATATAGTAGATCTTTAGTGCCGTTAGGAGAAATTTCAGCTTGTCTTGTCATCTCGTAAAATTGGTTCCATCGAACCGATCAAGACGTATCAAGTCCTGATTCATCAACTTGATGGATGAAACACTGTCGGCTTCCATTATAAATAACGTTTTAAGATTGTTGAGAATTTTATACAGATTGGTGTAATTTCTATATAATATGGAAACCGAAAAATCACTTTAATCAGAAATAAGGACAGGCTGAAGCACGTCTAAAAAACGATGTCCTTAAAGCGTTATTTGTCCCTACTCAAGTGAATTGAGTAAGCTGATAGGTTACAGGCAAATAGCTTCTAGGATACGACGAGCCTTGTGTGGGTCTGCGTTTAGTAAATACGAAGTCCCACCTATTGGAACTCAATTACACAATTTCTAGCAGAAATACATAAAAGAAAAATCCCAGAAGAAAGAAAATAAGAAGAAAATTGTGTTTTAAACCACTGCTTTAGTCAAGTCTTCAGCCACTGGTTCAGTTGAACCGTCCTAGACCACACTTTTGGTCTGTTCTTCTTGCAATGGTTAAACCCTTGTTGTCTTGTTGCTGGAATTACTGGAGTATAAGAGAGGATTAGTGGGCTTTCTCAATTCGTATGGTAGTGCTGGATTGGTTTGTGAGATGGTTTGGAAACTCATCCAGGCCCTCCTTATATAGGCTATGGTGGCTAGGGGGTTATGGTTCAGAGACTTAAATTCCATTAAGTCATTTCTGGCTGTTGGAAAACTAGCCGTTTTATGGCCGTTTTCTGACTGTTGTGCATGGACCATTAATCTGCTGCATGCTGACTGTTGTGAGACAACAACTAGCCGTTTTCTGACTGTTGGGCTAGCCATGCAGCAGTTACAGCTGGCCCCTGCACTAATGGCTCAGCTGTTACAGTTTCTGCTGCAACAGCTCGAAGTGCAAAATGTGCCACTAGCGCCTCACATGCCCACGCCCTCGCACCGAGCCCGAGCACGAGCGAGCGCGTAAGGTCCATAGTCCACGGACTACGAAGGTAAATATTATAATACTCAACTGTTTTCATTTAAACCAATTTTCCTTCTCTTCCCTTTCCCATGTGGGACTATTCCCAAAACTTTGAAAAACGTATTTTTTTAAACAATTTTTTTCAAATACTTTATTATAATATATTATTAAAATATATATAAAATCAATATATTTGTAACAGCAGTTTCAGCCTCTTTGGGTTTTCATTTTCACAGACAGTGGAGCTTAAGGTGAAAATGGATTGTGATGGCTGTGAGAGGAAAGTTAAAAATGTTGTTTCTTCTATGAAAGGTTCTCTCTCTCTCTCTGATTATGCTTCTTGGTTACTTAAGAAGACAAAAACAAGTTTAAACTACAATCTCATGTTTTTATTTACACCCCACTCTTTTCTACTTTTGGCATCTGCAACAAATTCTCTTGAATGTAGAAAAAATGTTGTTTTTCGGCTCTTTCAGACATTGCCAGAAACAGGAAAATAAGATTTTGGAAAATGTTCTTTTATCTGACTTCTCCTCTCTTTTCTGATATGCAGTAAATGAATTTGTAAAAAACTAAAACCTTTTTTTTTTAAATTTACAAAACCATCCTCTACTTCCACCGAATGATGATCTAGACCGTTCATCTCTACTTTCTACTGTCGAACGGCTACGTGGCAAAATAACTTATTCATCAGACATCCATGTTAGCCATATATGGTATGTTCTTCTAGATGACCGGTCCCGATCATCACTTGGTTGAGAGATGGAGGGAACCGATTGAGGGAGCTCGCTAGCAAAGCTCTTGGGTCGACGTGGAACGTGTACAAGATTCTGATCTGTGGCCCTAGGATACTTTTGTTAACTTGGAACGTGTAGAAAGATCTGGGACGTTGATCAATATGGGCCCACCCGAAGGATGGCCTATGTTGGCTACACTTATATATTTTAGAAATGGACGGCTACAAAAAAGAAAGACGAGGCTCGTATGCAACCTGATGAAGGGAACGGCCGTATTTAGTATCGGACGGACCGGAATAGTCTACAACACTTGCTTTCCACGGCTGCATAAAACACCCAAGCTCTGTGGATCCCAATATGTTTTATATGTAAATCAATCCGTTCATCAGATTATAACCATTATTTGAACCGTATTCACAAAAGATCAGCCACATAAAAAAAACTCTGATGGACCACACCAATGGAACTATGTAAACCTACTCCTGAAACCTCGAAGTTGAGGGGTGTGGCACGCCTGAGTTTCTTATCAGGCTGATTTTTGTGTAATATCTTCATCCTGATGAGTTACACCTGATTAACGGGTTTGATGAAAGATAAACACGATGGTGTCCCCACAAACAAACCTATGGTCGGCATGCTATCTTCGTTGTGGACCTTTTAAAAGGCTAGAGCCTGATGGACGTACGGCGTGGATTTTACATTTGCTACATGGCCGGCTGGAAAAACTTCGAGGAAAACAGGCGTTGTAGAGTCCGGTCCCTTTATTATTACCCATGGCATCTTCATGGTGGGACCAACTTGATGAATGGTCAGGATCTCTTCCCGAGGTGTCACTCATTCCATCTCATGCCGCACACTGCACTCCTTGGAGAAGGGATTAGGTGAACTGCACACGTTACGTTGCACGATTTACAATGGTGGCAACTGAAGGCTTGTGCAAGATCTGGACCCTTCATCTCTTCTGTTCCCATTAGCCCTGGCTCAGAACCCAAGTTTGGTAGGCGATGCACAACCATAGCATGTTCGGAGTCGAGTCGAGACTCGGTCAAGTCGGGGGTGACTCAGTCCAAGTCGTGCCAACTGGCCATAGTTTCAGTTCTGACTGGGAAAGGGTAGCACGTGAGTAGGAGAGTGGCAGATGGGCACGGTATGGTACTCAGGCAACGTATGATGCTTGATACACAGTCACTCGAAAGTTATACACGTGGCATATATTAACTTGACTAAAACTTGGAACTACCTGTAGGAAAATATAGTTGAACAATCCTGACGTTTGAATATTTGATTCGTGGACATTTGCTGGTTGAAATAGGGCCATCGGATGTTTTCATTTTTAACCGTACAATAAATGTTGATGTAGAGTGGGTCGCGGACAATTACATGGCAAAGATGGATCAGAAAAGGCCCGGTCGGCAACAGAAGTGATCTAGACCATCAGACCTTCAATCAGGCGTATCTCGCAATCCGCGATGAGTTAGCCGATGTAAAATGTATGATTTTGGTGTAGAACGAGCTACTTTAGCCAACCAACCCCGCTACGCCGGGTTGCAACGCTCGGAATTGAGAAAAACTCCTGATTTGATGGTCATTTCCCTATTTCAATTTCGTTTTTACTATAAATAGTAAGTTTTAATTTGACTATAACTCTTCATCTGTCTGGAGTTGCGCCCGTGAAAAGAGCTTAGAATAATTAGGGGAACGGTTTGGTGAAGCGAAATAGGACACTTACTATTTTTTGCCGAAAACCTTGCGCACTAGTAGATATCACGACTGTCTATAAATAATAAGTTTACTATTTATAGTAAGTCACGAATTTTAAGAGTTTTAGTTGTAGTTTGATTATGATTTTTTTCCCATTGTTTAGTACCCTTATTTAAAGGGTTGTGAACTTGTTTTTGTGCATTCATTAATCTATTTCGAATTTATTATAATTTATTTCTATTTTCTGCTCTCTTTTTTCTTAGATTCAGAATAGTTATCCTCTTGAGGAAGACGGTGCTCGACCTCACGTTCTCCCCTCGTCAAATGTCCACCAATCTGACTGTTAGGTAATAAAATCAAATACGATGTTTTGGTTCATGATGCATTTATACTGGTAACACAATTAGGACATTTCAATACGACTGATTTGTATACCACGTAGCATCCATCACAATCTCCAGTGTTTCATGGCCCTTGAATTCATCCTAGATAGGATGCGTTTGGCTGCACCAGATATCATAAAATTTATTACATTTAGTCCAATGATATGAAATATCATGATATCTGGTGCAACCAAACACATCTTAAACCGGAACGCTAAATGTGCTTGACTCATAAGTGGAAACGACTAACACGTGTGAAGATTAACCCAGAGTACACTCGTGGCCGCCTCAATGGTCATTAGATATACAATCTAAAGTGCAAGTGAGCCTTGATGACCGACTTAGATCCTGCACAGTTATTTTCCATTCCCACGTGCGAGGTGAGTGCAGTTAGCATCTTTGTGGGAATTCTTATGTTTTGTGTGGTGAATTGGAATAGGTGTACGAACGGTGGATGTGAACAGAAAACAAAGCCGAGTGACAGTGACAGGATACGTGGAGCCGAACAAGGTACTGAAGAGAGCGAAAAACACAGGGAAAAGGGCGGAGTTCTGGCCATACGTCCCTTCCAATCTGGTCTACTATCCTTATGTATCTCAGGCGTATGATAAGCGGGCCCCATCTGGGTACGTTAGAAACGTTACACAAGCGCTTCCTAATCCCACCGGACCTGATCATGAGACTTTCATCACGCTCTTTAGCGACGACAACCCACATATGTGCATGCACTATCATGTAAGATATATAGATCTCTATGAGATAGAGATAGGGATGGAGAGAAAGAGAGGTTGGTTGTCCTACAAACGCATGTTGTATCTTTCTGCCTTTTGTGAGCGAATGTGTTAGAGAGGGTACACTTGGTATTTTAGTTCTTATGAGGGGTAGTAGATTGACTCTAGTAAGCTGTATTTCATTAGCTTGAATAACAAGTGTTGTAGTGAAATTGAATATAAAATAGGATAAATTGGCCGTATTAAGATTATCATTTGATATTTAAAAACTACACTCTGTAACAATTGAATCGTGTGGGCCATTCCACGTGACAGTGATTAACGGTAGGTTCTAGATGTTGGGGAAAAATATGCTAAGTCCGGAGACTCGGATATGGATTATGGAGTGGACCAACTCTACTGATACCGCCCTAGTCATCCAAGACAATAGTTAGGTCCGAGACAATAATGTACGAAGCCAGGAGGCAAGGACGACTGAAGTTGACTTGGTTTTTCGAGTTAGCAACGTCTATGAAAGCCGACTAAGGCCAAAAAGTTGCAAGCCACCTGACCGACAGACAGAAACCAACTGAACAAGTCGGTGACGTCGGCTACAAGATAAGGAAGGATGACGGACAAGAACCGAGACTATTCCACCCACAAGAAGGCAAAAAGTTTATTGCCATAGGCCAGCCGAGACTCTTATTGAGTTGGAAACGGCCGAGCCGAGTCGAGAAGAGACGGTGTAAATCTAAATACCGTCCCGATAATCCAGAAGTACATGTGTCTGATCCCGAGATCCTCGGGATCGGATAAAATCTGTCATACGGATCAAATCTCGGGGGATATAGGAGAAGAATCCTCATACGACAGGATTCTCCTGCACCTATAAATAACCAACTCCATTACGGTAAAAGGTATGCGACTACTAAACCCTAAAAACCTCTGAATCGTTCTCATTCGCTGACTTAAGCATCGGAGGTTCCCCGGCTCTAGCCAAGGTCCCTTTGCTCTTCAGGTTGTGCAAGTGTGAGAGGTGCAGGGGAAGAGTTAACCAGAAAATCACTGCAACAGTTTGGCGCCGTCCGTGGGAAACGAACAAAAAGTCGTTTCTTACATTCTACTTGAAGAGCTCCAAAATAAGTCTCAATGGTGGAAACCAGAAGCCGAACAGATGAGGCCGCCGCCAACGCGGCTCACGAAGCTTTGCCGGTACTTCCATTAGCGGCCCCACCCGTGGCACCTGCCGCGACTAACAATCAGCGGAACCGAGGAAATGCGCGATTGGCTAAGGAAGTTCAAGAAATCTGATCCGACGTGAATATTATGAAGCTGATGTTGAAGCGGATGTATCAACAGATGCAGCCGCCCCAACAAGGACAAGCGTCACATGTCCCCCCGCCAGCTTCCGACCCTCAGCCTGCTGCCCCGCGCTCATTTCACCAGCCGAGTCAGCACCAAGGGCCGACTGAATCAACACCTGCTCGCTCGGCTATAGCCGTATTGCTCCCCTCTGATCTACGACATACAATAGACCAGAGGAGGAGCAGTCGGCTTCCAGCCGAGGAAATGACGGAAAGTGAGGAACCCTGGAAAGCCGACATCCAGGACTTCAAAAAAGAAGTTCGAGAAGAAATGGCAAAAGAGATGGCAGATATGAAGCACGGTCGAAATGCCTACCCGACTCGATCCGAGGCAAAAGCGTCCCCCTTTGTGGATGACGTAATGCAGGCTCGGTTATTGAAAAGGTTCCGCCTACCCCAAATTACACCTTTCACTGGAAAAACCGACCCAACTAAGCACATCGAATGCTTCAGAACCCATATAGAGTTGCATGATGCCTCGGACGCGGTTATGTGTCGAGCCTTCTCCCTCACGTTGGCAGACGTAGCCCGACTCTGGTTCAAACAACTGAAACCGAAATCTATCAGTTCATTTGCCGAGCTCAGCGATGCCTTCCTCACCAACTTCATTAGTGGGAAAAAGAAGCTGAAGCCACCCGCACACCTGAATAATATAATTCAGAAATCGAGAGAGCTATTGAAAGACTGCATCAAGCGTTTCAACTTCGAATCACTCCAAGTTCGAAAACACTCGGAAGAAACAGCGCTTAGCGCACTCATGCAGGGAGTCAGAGACAAGCCATTCCTGGCTTCTCTGGACAAAAACCCGCAGGAGACTCTGGCCGAGTTTATGGCTCGGTTGGATAAGTACGCAGATGCCGAGGAAATACGACTCATGCGCGAAACAGCCCAGAACGCAAAATCTCCGGCCAAAGAGTCGGCCAAAAAAGAAGTCGACTCAGCCGGAGGGAAGAAGCGAAAGGACGATCGGGCTCGAGACGATCGAAAGTCGGGTAAGCGACCCGACAGAAGGTTTTCCACTTACACCCCTCTGAATAAGCCTCAGGAGCAGGTGTTGATGGAAATCAAGAATGAAGGCTTCGTCAACTGGCCAGGGAAACTCCGAGGCAATCCAAATCGGCGGAGTAAAAATAAATACTGTCACTATCATCGCGACCATGGGCATAACACGAGTGATTGTTATTACTTAAAGGAAGAGATCGAGCGACTCATCAGAGAAGGCCGACTTAGAGAACATATTGAAAGAACTGGGACTGCTGAAGAACACCCGAGCGAAAACCGACCCACGGAGGAGATCCGAACCATTGTTGGTGAGCCGAGGTGGAGGCGATTCCAATAACGCTCGGAAAAATCATGCCAGGAGCGTCAGCCGTCTCGAGTCCGAGATTCTCCTGTTATCTCGGCCTTCAAAAGAAAAGAAGCGAGAAAAGTACTGTATCTCATTCACTGAAGACGACGCTCGAGGAATCCACCATCCTCATGATGATGCGCTAGTCATCACCCTCACCATCGCCAACAGAAAAGTGTTCCAAATACTTGTGGACACTGGGTCATCTGCGGACGTACTGTTCACTCAGGCGTTCGACAAGATGGGTGTTGAACGCTCGGCTTTACGCCCGGTTCGAACCCCACTCAGGTGGACAGATTCTTCCTGAAGGAATTGCTTCACTACCGCTCACAGCAGGGAGCCCCCCAAACCAGGCGACTATAATGGTCGACTTTTTGATCGTCGACCAATCGTCTGTCTACAATGCTATCCTCAGTCGACCCTCTCTGAATCTCTTATAAGCCGTGGTATCCACATACCACCTTTTCATGAAATTTTCGACCGAGTCAGGAGTAGGAATGGTGAAGGGAGATCAACAAGATGCTCGACGCTGCTACGCAACAGCAGTAAAAGTCCCGACCGAGATCTCAATGATCGAGTTGCTGGATCCTCGAGTTGGTACTCACGAACGAGGACAACCAGTAGAAGAATTTGTCTCAGTACCTCTGACCGAGACAGATGAATCTAAGGTGGTACGAATCGGTTCATCCCTAAAGACTCCTCTCAAGGACAACCTGATAGCTCTGCTCCGACGATATGCTGACATATTCGCATGGAGCCATGAGGATATGCATGGGATCGATCCCTCGGTCATGACGCATCAGCTCAACATCGATCTGACCTACCGGCCAATACGATAGAAAAGAAGACCTCTCGGCCTTGAAAGATATGCCATCATCGAAGAGGAAGTCGGTCAGCTCCTCAAGGCCAAATTCATAGAAGAGATATACTATCCGGAATAGATAGTTAATGTCGTGCTTGTGAAAAAGGCCAACGGGAAGTGACGAGTTTGTATTGACTATACAGACCTAAATAAAGCCTGTCCCAAGGATAACTTCCCTATTATAAGGATCGATCAATTGGTAGACAGTATGGCAGGGCATGAATTGCTGAGTTTTATGGATGCTTATTCTGGATATAATCAAATTGTAATGCATCATTCTGATAAATCTAAAACTACCTTTGTCACCGACAAAGGTCTTTATTGTTACCAAGTGATGTCGTTTGGTTTGAAAAACGCTGGAGCGACATATCAAAGGTTGGTAAACAAAATGTTCGCCCGATAGATCTGTTGAACCATGGAAGTGTATATAGATGATATGCTCGTCAAGAGTATACACGCGGCCGACCATGTAGCTGATTTAGAAGTGATGTTCCTGATTTTGCGAAAATACAAAATGAAGTTGAATCCGAGCCAGTGTGCCTTTGGTGTAAGCTCGGGTAAGTTTCTCAGATTCCTTATGAGTCAGCGAGGAATCGAAGCAAATCCTGAGAAAATCAAGGCATTACTCGACATGGAGTCCCCAAAGACGATTAAAGATATATAAAGACTAACCGGACGCGTAGCCACACTCAACCGCTTCCTATCCCGAGCCAACAATAAGTGCCTCCCATTCTTTAAACAGTTAAAGGGAGGGCAGTCGATGGAATGGACAGAAGAGTGTGAAGCAGCGTTCCAGCAGTTGAAATCTTATCTCGGGTCTCTACCCCTGTTATCAAAACCTGAGACAGGAGAAGCACTGCTGCTATACCTGGCCGTTTCCGACGTAGCAGTTAGCTCGGCCTTAATATGAGAACATGACAGAAAGCAATTACCGGTGTATTACATCAGCAAAGCATTACTACCAGCAGAAACGAGGTATCCTCCCCTAGAAAAGGTTGCCTTGGTCTTGGTGGTATCTTTGCGACGACTTCGACAGTACTTTCAAGCTCACACCATCGTTGTCATGACCGATCTTCCGTTGCATCAGATCCTTCAGAAACCAGAGGCCTCCGGTCGACTTACGAAATGGGCTATTGAATTGAGTGAGTTCAACATACAATACAGACCGAGAACAGCCATTAAAGGACAAGTTGTGGCCGACTTCATTGCTGAAGTGACCCCACAAGCCGACATAATGACTGAGTCTGACCTAATTGTCGAAGCATCGACGTCCGCTTCTCTCAGCCCATCACCCGACCCTGTCCCTTGGAAACTATTCGTCGACGGCTCCTCCAACTCTAAGGTAAGCGGGGCCGGAGTGGTGTTAGAAACTCCTGATCAAACCTACATGCAGTATGTCTTACGACTTGGATTCCAAGCCTCGAACAACACAGCAGAATATGAAGCCTTGTTGCTTGGCCTTCGACTCGCGGCAAGTCTGGGTGTGACTCATCTTAATGTCTTCAACGATTCGCAGTTGGTCGTCAACCAGGTCACCGGTGTTTACCAAACACAGAAAGAACAATTGAAGGCATACATGGAGAAAGCCAAAGATTTAATCAGTGGATTTCGGCAATGCGAAGTAACTCGGATCCCCAGGACTGAGAATACCAAAGCCGATTTGCTTGCTAAACTTGCCTCGACCGACGAAGACGACATACCCAGGTCAGTTCCGATCGAATACGTGGCTAAACCGAGCATCAATGAACCAGTTGACTCGACTGTACATGCCATTGAGTCGAAACCCACCTGGCTTGATCCTATCGTCCAATATCTCAACAAGTGAAAGCTGCCTGAAGATCGTGCCGAGGCTCGACGATTGAAGACCCGAGTGTCCCGTTACACCATGCTGAACGACATCCTGTACAGGAAAGGCTTCTACGCCCCCTTACTTCGGTGTTTAAATCCCCATGAAACTGATTACGTGTTACGGGAGATACACGAAGGGATATGTGGAAACCATTCTGAAGGACGATCACTCACTCATAAAGTCCTATGACAGGGATATTATTGGCCGACCATACAGCACGACGCTCAGAAGCTCGCCCAAAGGTGCTATAGGTGTCAGCGGTACGCAGCCATCCCGAGGCAGCCACCCGAAGACTGACTCCCATGACTAGTCCGTGGCCCTTTGCGCAATGGGGGATCGACATCATCAGACCACTCCTTTTGGGAAAGGGACAAACCAAGTTTGCGGTAGTTGCGGTGGACTATTTTACGAAATGAGCCGAAGCCGAGCCATTGGTAAAGATAACTGAACAGAAGATCACAAACTTCGTATGGAAGAACATCATCTGTCGGTTTGGGATACCGCGGACTATCATCACCGACAATGGCAGGCAGTTCGACAATAGACATTTTCGCGAAATGTGTAGTAATCTCGGGATCCGAAATGTTTATGCTTCGCCTCATCATCCTCAGACAAATGGGCAGGTCGAGGCAATCAATAAGATTATCAAGCGGCATCTCCGAACGAAGCTCGACCGAGCCAAAGGAGTGTGGGCTGAAGAACTCCCGAATATATTATGGGCTTACCGAACCACAGCTCGAACCGCCACAGGAGAAACTCCGTTCTCCCTCTGTTATGGCTCGGAAGCAGTTGCCCCGGTCAAGATCGGGATACATTCAGCCCGAGTCAGTTCATACAATGAACAAGATAACGGAGAACTCCTATCGCTCAGACTTGACCTAATGGAAGAGAAAAGAGAAGGAGCTCGGATGCGAATGTTAGCTCGACAGAGACAGGTGACTCGGTTCTACAATGCCCGAGTCAAAGTCAGGTGATTCCGAGCCGGGGATATGGTCCTTCGAAAAACGTTCCTTAATACGAAGGAAGTTGGTGCAGGCACACTGGGACCCAATTGGGAAGGACCCTATGTCGTCTCAAGTACCATCCGACCTGGAACGTTTCGACTGGAAGACCTAAATAGGCAATTACTGCCTCATCCTTGGAATGCCGAGCATCTTAAAATTTATTATCCTTAGGTCGGTCATGCGTGAAAAAGCAAAAAAACTTGTAAACCAACTTAAGTGAATAAAGCCAAGTATTTTCATTCATATTCTAAGTGTTTTACATCGGATCTAATCAAAGTTACAATGAAGAAGTAACAAAAAACTAAGGCAAGCATCGTCAGCTTTAACAAAGAAAAGGCTCTCTCTCGGTTGCAGATGCTCCTAACTCGGCTCTGAAGAGAGGTCGGTCCAAGGAGCTGATGATGGTACCAAAAGAAGCTTAGACTCAGCCGTCTTCACCTAGAACTCCCGAAGCAGTCCCAGATTGGACTACCCCCGAAGCAGCCTCAGATTGGACTACTCCCGAAGCAGTCCCAGAAGCATCGGCCTCGTCGCCAGCAGCAGTAGCAGCAGGAGCTCCTTCACCGGCAGTGACATCGGCATGACCAGTCCCAGCAGCCTTGGTGTCTGGACTACCGACCCCAAAAGCAGAGAGATCAAGGTCGGGAAAAGCGGCCACCATCTCCAGAACGCGGGCCCTATATCCGCCCTGATACAGGCGATCTCTCTCTTCCTCGAACTCTTGAGACTCGAGGAAGGCATTTACGGCCCAATCCTGAGCCTCTCCGGCTTGATTGGCCTCCTCTTGCACCTGCTGGATAAGCGTCGCGGCCTCGGCTTTGGCCCGAGCAAGAGTGCCTTCGCAAGCGTCGTGGACATAACGAAGATGCATGTTCTCCTCTTCAGCCTTCGTCAGAAGTGACGCCAAGCGAGCACTCTCGGTCTTAACACCTTCTAGAGCCGCCTTCACATCCTCGGCAGCCTTCCTAGCAAGAGCTAAATCACCAGTCACAATGCTGATCTGACTTTTGGTGATCTCACGGCGTCCGTTTGCCTCGGCCGCAATCTTCTTAGCCCACTCTGCCTCGGCTGCAAGCTTCTGAGTCGCAGCCAGCTTTGAGCAAGCCTTGACCAAGCAAGGGGCCGACTGCAAACAAAAATTGACGGATTACAACAAGAACCCGAGACCGGAAGTAATAAAGAAATAAAAGAAAGGGAGATTACCTCGAGGACCACCTTCACTACGTGGACGAGGGTCTGCATCGTAGGAGCGTTGTAAAGACTAGGGAAGTCTCTCTCGCTCCCGTGAGTAATGGCCCAAGGGACCATTCCTGACACCACTTTTTGGAAAGGAGAGGGCTCCTGTTGAGCCATCTCCCATCTTGAAGATTCTCCGCTCAGCCCCTCTCTTTGCCTCGGGACCACCTCTGCAACGGGTCTTGGCTCAGAAGCCGCCTAAGATACAGCAGGTGCCGCCTCCACTTCTTCCGCCCTCTCATCAGGGTCAGAAAGAACGACCACAATCGAGGCAACCGGAGCAGGGGCAGCCGAGACGACAGGCTCCTTCGCCTTCGGAGTTGTCTTCAGCTGTTTCGAAGGCCGAGTCCCCAATAAGGTCAACCTCGGAGGTGCCTTCACCTTCGAAATTGGCTTGAGAGAGGGCCGAGATTCAGCCATGTCTATGGAAGCCGCCTTAAGAATGGGCCGAGCCTCAGGTAGATCTGAAAGAAGAACAAAGATGCATCAAGCAAAGTTCAAAGAAGACATGACAGAGTAGTGGGAGTTACCTGAGACGACCGAGTCTAGACCTGTGAGATGAAGACGCTCTGGTTGCAACAGCACCTTCCAAGACCGGTCCTCTGTACTTAGCTTTCTCAGATCCTTGATTCGAGCTAAGTCACTGGACCCGAGCCTCCCCTTCTTCTTCTGGATATCTACAAAGCACCATAAGGTCAGATTCAAAGCGTCACAACGCAGAAAGACAGAGAATATTAAGCCGAGTCACCTGCTTTGCGAAACGACCGATAGACCCGAGGCTCAAAGGGCAAAGGCTCAGCCGTCTCCCAGCGGCCACACGCCCAGAACCATCTCTCTTTCCAGTGTTTGTTGGAAGTTGGCGGGTCAGTTATAAGGGAGCCGCCTTTGCCTCGCCAGGCGCTCAGAAAGTAAAAGTCGGGAAAATTTGGATTTGATTTTACTTGGTACAAGTAAAGGAATTCATCGACTGTCAGTGGGGGCTGCTCAAGCTCTGCCCACAACACTGCGCACCCAAACAGGTTCCTCCACCCATTTGGGACTATCTGCCCGAGAGCAAGTCGGACACGAGACAAAAAAATCCTGAGCAATGGGTTGAAGAGGAAGACACAGACCACATTGCATCGAGACCTGAAAAATCGCGACCATCCAGCAGGCGGATGGTTGGGTAACTCATCCGGACTAGGAAGTCGAATTATAAACGAGTTCGGGACATGATACCCGGCTCGGATTCTGTTCAAATCCGACTCAGTCAAGTCAAGATTGACGGGACAGGAGCGCTTAGGTCATCCTCAGCCCCCTCTCCCTCAGAAGACGACTCAGAAGCCTGAGCCGACTCGGAAGCCTGTGCTGATTGATTAACAGGAGCCGACTCAGAGGCTCCCTCTTCCTCCTCCAACGAATCCAACACGGGATTAGGCCTCCCTGGACGGGTGACTAGAGACGACCCACCACGCGAAGGACCGGCTGGAGCAGGACACTCCGCCGGTGGTCCAGTGGCCCTCCTAACCAATCGGAAGGCAGCGTTTGCATCAATAGCAATCTCCGTTAGCAATGAGGGTGGTTCAGCAATGTCCCAAAAACGTTGAGACTCACCCTCATCACCATAAATCCCCTCCTGGGGGCTCTAAGAGCCATGTGTTGCCATTGAAGTCAGTAGGAAGTAAGGGAAAACTCACCGGAGAGAGTGACGCTGATCACTAAGGAGGACAATGGAGGGGAGGACAGCAAAAGTGGGGACCCAATGCAGGCAGCGGAGAGAAGGAGGAGAAGAACGGGAAGAGAACAGAGAGTGGAAGAGGAAAAGGGCGAAAATGAAATCCGCACGCTTCTCCCGCCCTTTTATAGTCGTGCCATGTGGCAGGGATCATTAATGGGAAGCGGAAACGACGTTTGCCTCGACTCCCCCGTTCGACACGTGGCGCACGCTAACTGACGACGGTAACGTCCTCACCACGCGTCCGACGCCTATTCGCGGAAACGTTGACCCGACGGCTGACTGCTCGTGCGACCTCGGGCAACGAACCGTTGCGCGTTAAGGACGACACAGGAGCATTAATTGTCTCATAATAACCTCGGCTTCAATTCTAAACCGACTTAAAAGACTCACTACTCCTTAGTGCCGCAAGAGACACAAGGAGTAAGGAGGCTTACTGTTGGGGAAAAATATGCTAAGTCCAAAGACTCGGATATGGAGTAGACCAACTCTACTGATGCCGCCCGAGTCATCCAAGACAATAGTTAGGTCCGAGACAATAATGTACGAAGCCAGGAGGTAAGGACGACCGAAGTTGACTCGGTTTTTCGAGTTAACAACGTCTATGAAAGCCGACTAAGGCCAAATAAGCTGCAAGCCACCTGACCGATAGACAGAAACCGATTGAACAAGTCGGTGACGTCGGCTACGGGATAAGGAAGGATGACGGACAAGAACCGAGACTATTCCACCCGCAAGAACGTAAAAATTTTATTACCATAGGCCAGCCGAGACTCTTATTGAGTCAGAAATAGCCGAGCCGAGTCAAGAAGAGACGGTGTAAATCTAAATACCGTCCCGATAATCCAGAAGTACAGGTGTCCGATCCCGAGATCCTTAGGATCGAATAAAATCTGTCATACGGATCAAATCTCCGGGGATATGGGAGAAGAATCCTCACACGACAGGATTCTCCCGCACCTATAAATAACCAACTCCATTACGGTAAAAGGTATGCGACTACTAAACCTTAAAAAGCTCTGAATCATTCTCATTCGCTTACTTAAGCATCGGAGGTTCCCCGGCTCTAGCCAGGGTCCCCTTTGCTCTTCACGTTGTGCAGGTGTGAGAGGTGCAAGGGGAAGAGTTAACCAGAAAATCGTTGCAACACTAGATATTCTTCGAAATTCGATTACCCCATCCTTTTGAAATGTGTGCTAATAGTAGATGAACGGTGATCCAAGAGACTTCGTTGGGCCATGTCCCCTTGAGGCTTGCTTCTATGTTACTTTTGTACAATTTTAAAAGGTGCTTAACTCATCCTCCCCACACATGGCGATGATGTACAATCTATCCAGACCGTCTAAATTGTGGGCGTCATCGGGGATGGAGCATTTTAAAAAAAAAATCATATTGATCAAGCAATCCTAACCATCTAATTAATGGCTTTTAAATGGATGCATGGTTAAGAGTAAAATAGATGTTTAATTTTCAGATTTATTTTTCATCTTAAGCAAAATTTGGACGGTCTGGAATATGGTAATCGTACAGCTATACCATGTGTACGGTTAAAAAGTCTCCGTCCTTTTTTTTTTTTAGTGCAAAAGTAACTAACAAAGGAGTTTAGTTATCGCAAAATGTGTAGCTCCAATGGGCCCACATCCTGAGATCGTCTGATGATTTGAGCCGTTCATCTCCTACGTCAGTATTTACTCTTTGAGATTTATCATACTCCACTAATGATCCTGACCTCTGATTTTTTTAGTTGAGTACGAGTTACTGAAAATTTCCTATTTTCATCAACACGCAGTACTGATGGGTTGAATAATCTAAGTAAGTTTACTGGGATGGACGATATCGTGTAGCATGAAGAACATGAGCGGTTCTGATCATCTGACTATCCCAGGATGTGAGACCCTACAACTGATCCGCTGGTGGGCCACGCATGTATAGATACAACGAATTGTTGTGGAACGGGCACCAAACCACATTATGCGAACGAGTGGACCACCAAATGAGTGAATCAGGTCGAGTATTTTTACAGAAGCATCTACGGTGGGCCAGGATCCCTGATGAGCGGCTTGGATCATGCACATTTGGTTGGCGAGTGCACCCGTGTGGAACTGTGAAGATAAGTGCGGACTGCTGAATTAGCATAACTCCCAGACGGTATGGTGCACTTGATCTGACGCTTTGTGATTTCTTAATAATTTTTTGACGGGTCAAATGAGAGTGGTTTACGAATGGCCACAAAGTGAAGTTATTCGATACGCTGGCAGAGTATAGAAATCGGAACACATGCACACTGCCATCATACATCTGGCACATAACTAAGATCTACTACACTGTCCAATCTGTAATTCCTCGATGTTTATAAGTCATTACCTAAAAGTATCAATGAAGTGATGGATCGAACTGTCAGATTCATGGCCATAAAAAATGGAATGGCTTAAATGTAAAGTGGTTGATGCTCCAAATTCAACAAACAAATGTCGCTGATTGTTTCAAGAAACAAGTGTTATCAAATCCAACGTCATGAGGGACGATTTGCAGGGAAACGGATTGGTTACTCATTGGCTGGTGGTCGGTGCTTTGTGGGGCCTACCATGATGTATATGTTTCATCCACGCCATCCATCTATTTTTCTAAATCATTTTATGGTATGATACGAAAAATGAGATATATCCCAATCTCAAGTGAACCACATTACAGGAAAAGTGTTGAATGAACGTTGATCATTAAAAACTTTTTGGGGGCCATAAAAGGTTTGGATCAAGATGATCTTTGTTTTTTCCTTTTTGTGTCTACATGACCTAATCAACAGATTGGATGTCAAATAAACAGTACAGAGGGCCTTAGGAAGATTTTAATGGTGGATATCCAATCACTATTGTTTTCCTGTGGTGTGGTCCACCTGAGATTTATGTCCCTATGATTTTTTGGATCAAGCCCTAAAATGATATGTAAAAATGGATGAAACACATACATAATGGTGGGTCCACAGAGCACCGACCACGAGTAGCCAATCCGTTTCCATTTGCAGGTGGTCACACTATTCGGACGGATTCGACTGACGTATGGCATTCCACATGTGCAGCTTATGTGTGCGTGTGTACGGATTGTCGTCCTCTGCTAGAGTATCAATGCGCATTTCTCTTACCTGCGCACAAAAATACATCCCGTCCGTTCATATGTGGTAATCGTAGGGACGGTTGAAGAGGGGTACTAGTCAATGGTCTACACTCCACTGGAAAATTCACAGACTAAGATGTCCAATCATCTTATTAAAGTGTGGACCATGGTCCATTGATGACTGTGACGACTGCATGGACCTTGGGATTGGGTGCTACCTGGGTAACACTTTAGTGGGTGTTGCCCTTACGGTGGGCCCACCTTGATGATGTGTTGTGTATTCATCCGTTTTTCCATCCCATTTTAGGGCGTTGTCTTAAAAATTAAGCAGATCCAAACCTCAGGTGGACCACACCACAGGAAACAGTGTTGTTTGAGTGCATCGCCATTAAAAATTCAAGTGGCCCATCGTATGGCTTTTCTAATGTTTATTTTCTATCCAACCTGTCGAAGATCAGCTTTAATCCAAAACTTTTATGGCTCATAACAAGTTTTCTTTAACTCATTAATCACTGTTTCTAGTGGTTTTGTCCATCTGATATGTAGAATTTCTTAATGTTATAGGTTGCATGTTAACATGAAATGTAAAATCAAATGAGAAACGTACGTGGATATACATCAAATGGGCGTTTGGCGCATGGTATTAGATGGGATTAGGTGGGATGGAATTGCATCTGGTTACGTGCCAATTCCACTCATTGTTTGGGACGAATGGAAAAGCTTGGAATTAGGTTAGATGAAATTGCATTTGGTCCATGCCACTCATGTTAGCAAGTTGTGTAGGTCTTACCATGATGTGTGGGCTATATCCATACTGTCCACTCATTTCTTGAGATTATTTTAGAGTACGGGCTCAAAAAATTAAGTAGATCTAAAGCTCAAGTGGACCCCACCATAGAAAGCTGTGGGGATTGAATACCTACCGTTGAAAACTTCTTTAGAGCCACATAAGTTTTGGATCTACCTCATTTTTAGGCCAATACTATAAAATGAGGTTACAAAACAGATGGATGGTTTGGATATAACACATGTTATTTTCATAATTTCAAATGATGGTGGATATATTCATTCAATGTACCACCTAATTCCAAACATTGCAAGGGACAATCCCTGCCATGTGTAATAATTATGTTTTTAAAATCCCATCCCACCTAATCCTTCCGAATGCCATGCCCCGAACACCTCCTAAGGTGGACCCTGAACAGTTTTAGGGTATTACCCACTAAGGTGTAGGTGTTACACGGGTAACAACTAATCTGCTTCCCTCCGAGACATGTATCTATGTCGGACCCATTCAGCCATGTGGGGGTGGTTGGCCTAGAGCTATACATAAGCAGACTAAGGATTGAGTACTCACTTGACTCGACTCGTATTCGACTCGTGTGATTTTGAACCGAGTACGAGCGGGGTTTATAAGGCTTGTTTAGAAAACGAGTAGAGAGAGTTGAGAAGTACTCAACTCATGTACCCGGTATATATAACTCGCTTTAAAAAAAAAAAAAAAAAAAAAAAACCCTACTCATCTGGGTTGTTTTCAATAGCGCCCGTTCAAAAACGAAAACCCCATTCCCTCTCTCCTCTCTCTCTCCAGCAGACGGGCCGGCCGTCCTTCTTCTTCCCCTCTCTCTCTCTCTCTCTCTCTCTCTCTCTCTCTCTCTCTCTCTCTCTCTCTCTCTCTCTCTCTCTCTCTCTCTCTCTCTCTCTCTCTCTCTCTCCCCTGTCCGGCCGTCCCTTCCTTCCCTCTCTCTCTCTCTTGTCCCTGTGGCCTGTCTGGTGCCCTGCACCGGTGCCCGCAAAGGATGGAGATACTCGTCCGTCGTCCCTGCCCTGCACGCTCGTCCCAAACCCTACTCGTCCGTCGTCCCTGCCCTGCACGCTCGTCCAGTGTCGTAAAGGGTCCCTGCCAGCCACTCGTCCGTCGTCCCTGCCCTGCACTCTAGTCCCTGCCCTACTCATCCGCAAAGAGTATGAGTCCCTAATCCCTATCCATACTCTTTTTTTTTTATTTATTTTATTGTATGCCTAATGTGATTCAAATCTGCCCAATTTTTTGCCATGAGAAGGGCCCACAATCTGTCCATTTTGGATAGCAAGGATGGCCTTAAATCTGTCCAATTTTTGGACTATTAGAAATCCAGCAAAGATTTCTGCTCGTACTCGAACTCGCCTCGAAAACTCGGACTCGACTCGACTCGTTATCTACTCGTACTTGGCTCGTACTCGGGCGAGTAGAGTACAAGCAGGGAGTCCATGCTCGTTAGCCAAGTAGAGTCGAGTATGAGCACGACTCGGGCGTTAAGAGCCGAGTACGAGTAGTGCGATACTCGGCTCGACTCGACTTATGTACAGCTCTAGTTTGGCCAGTGACCTCAGCACCAGACAACTAGTCGGTGTCAAAGATTTGTGACCTTACCATGATGTATATGTTTTATCTACACTGTTCATTTCTTTCGTTAGCTCATTTTTTAATACATCACGTGAAACAATTAAGATTGAATGCTTACTGTTAAAAACTTTTTATGAGCTACAAAAGTTTTGGATTAAAGTGATATAATTGCACCATAATAGTTTTTTAAGATTTGTAATCGCATCGAAATTGTTTCTAGGCCTATAATCGCACCATAATTATTCAAGAAATATATAATTATGTTGAAATCATTCTCTAGAATCATTCTCAAAGCCTGTAATCAATTATTCTAAAATTGTTTTTGAAGCCTATAATCACTCCTTAACCATCTTTGAAACATTTAATTGCACAAAAATTGTTCTTGAAAACTATAATTCCTTCATTCATTTTTATGCAACCTTATTAACAAGTTGAATGGAAAATAAACATTTTAGTAAGCCATAAGAAATTTTAAATGTGGATGTCCAATAAACACTGTTTTGTATATTGTGGTTCACTTGTGAATTGGATTTGCCTCATTTTTTACTTATGCTTAAATAAAATCTACTCCGTCTATCAAAGTTTGCCATCAAATCTAAGCAATGAGAAAAAAATCACTCAAATCAACCATTCAAGTGGGTTACACCATAGGAAATAATGGGTGTAGGATGTCAATCATAGCTTTGTGTGGGGCCAATATGGTGTGCATCTTTCATCAATCAATCAATCTCTCTCTCTCTCTCTCTCTCCTCTTCTCTCTCTCTCTCTCTCTCTCTCTCTCTCTCTCTCTCTCTCTATATATATATATATATATATATATATATAATATATATATATATATATAGAGGAACGCTCAGCTATGCACCGGTTCGCATGTCATTATGTGCGAACCTTCCTATCAACCGTCGGATAAGGTAGACGGTCTGGATAAAGGCACTCTTAGCGCGAGCTTAAAAAAATGACTTTCCTTCTCTCGCACGTCTCTTCACCTACTATCCGAAGGATGCGGCGAAAGCCTTTTCACATAAAATTCTTTCGCTGGGATACTAGGTGGGTCCCACTAATATGTTAATGATAAATCCACACCGTCCATACATTTTTAAAAATAATTTTATGGTATGAACCCAAAACTGAGGTAGATCAAATTCTCAAGTGGGTCACACAGTGTTGATTGAACTCTCACCATTAAAAACTTCCTGGGGCTACCAAAATTTGGGATCAAGCTGATATTTGCTTTTTTTTCCATCATCCAGGTCTGCATGACCCAATCTATAGGTTGGATGTCAAATAAATATCACGGTGGTCCCTAAAAAATATTTAACAGTGAGAATCATTATCACCGTTGCTTCCTGTGGTGTGGTCCACTTGAGATTTGAATCTACCTCAGTTTTGGGATAATGCCCTGAAATGATAAGGAAAAATTGATGGACGGGGTAGATTTCTCAAAAACATCATGTTTAGCCCTACCTAGATTTTTAACAAACTTTGCAAATTGTATGGTAATTAGGGGCAGATTTGATTTCACATGAAAGCTTTTAATAGGAAGTTCCTGCGCAAGGATGCTGGGTGGGGCCCACCACCATGTTTTTGAGAAATATACTCCGTTCATCCATTTGTTGAGCTCATTTTAGGAAAATCTACCAAAAACGAGGTAGATCCAAAACTAAAGTGGGCCACACGAGAGGAAAAATTGGAGAAAAAATAACCGTTGAAACCTTCTTGGGCTCCGCCTTAATATTTATATGCCATCAAAACCGTTTATAAGGTCATTAACAAAGGGATGAAGTGAAAATATAGAAAATTTATCCTGAAAAAAAGCTTTTATGATCATAAAAATGTTTCAATGGTTCTCACTGAAACCCTACTGTTTCCTCTCGTGTGGCCCAGACGAGTCTTGGATCCACCTCGTTTTTGGTCGCTTGTCCTAAAATTAGCTTGCAAAATGGATGAACGGAATATATTTTCCAAAAACATGGTGGTAGGCCCCACCCAGCATCCTTGCCCAAGATCTTCCTGTCAAAGGCTTTAGCAGGAAATCCGCGTCACCATAGAGGTTGACGCGGATTGGGTAACGGTAGTAGGAGGTTTAGCTAGAGCTTGCTGGAGTGGCGTTACCAAGTTCTGTGTGCCCCATATGATGTATGTGTTGTATCCCCATCGTCCATACATTTGGAGAGATCATTTTAGGATATGGTCCAAAGAATGAGGTAGTTCCAAGGCTGGGTGGACCCACCATAGAAAATAGTGGTGAGAGTGATGCCCACCGTTGAAACCTGCAAAAGGTCCACCATAATTTTTATTTGAGATCCAATCTGTTTATGTGTTAACGCAGACATGAAAGAAGGGAAAACTCAAATATTAGCTTGATCGAGAGCTTCCGTAGCCCTTGGAACTTTTTAATGACGGGCGTCACTCTCCCCGCTATTTTCTGTGGTGGGGTCCATTAGATCTTTGGATCTGACTCATTCTTTGGATCATACCCTAATATGATCTCCCCAAATGGATGGATGATGTAGATACAAAATATACATCATAGGGTGGCCCATGGAACTTGGTGGCGTTCACTCTGATGGGTGTCTGTGGACGCATACGGCGTCATACGTCTGCCCGTCTCTGCAGCAGGAGTGAAATTGGATTGCGTACTGAGTTACTCAGTACCGGTCTTATCGTATTGAGTAAACTCTGTTGGACCCACCATGAATGCATGTGGTTCATCCATGCCGTCCATCCGTTTTTAAAGATCATTGTAGGCGTTGAGACCAAAATTGAAGTATATCAACACCTCAATTGGACCATACCACATGAAACAGTGGAAATATTGATTTCCACCATTGAAACCTTTCTAAGGCAGGCAGTGATGTTTATTTTCCATCCAACCTGTTCATGAGATCAAACAGATATGGATAAAGGGAAAAATAAATAAATATCATCTTGATCTAAAGAATCGAGACTTGGTAACCTAACTCCAACAGGCTCTGGCCGACGCGGATTTCCTACGAAAGCCTTTTGCAGGAAGTTCCTGCGAAAGGATTCTAGGTGGGGCCCACTCTAATGTTTGTGAGAAATCAAACACGTCCATCCATTTTTCTACCTCATTTTAAGACATGCTATGAAAAATGAGGAGGATCCAAAACTCATGTGGGCCATAGGAGATGAAAAAGTGGGGAAAGGAATTCCTACAGTTGAAACCTTCCTAGGCTCCACCTTGCTGTTTCTATGCTATCTAAACAGTCTACAAGGTCATTTTCACTCATAAAGTGAAAAAATCAAAAAATTATATTGTTAAAAACTTTTATAGACATATAAATATTTCAATGGTGGTCACTAAATATCCTCTAGTGTGACCCATTTGAGTTTTGGATCCTCCTCATTTTTGATCTCATATCATAAAATGAGCTTTAAAAATGGATAGAGGGGTTGGATTTCTCACAAACATCTAATTATTGGGACCCACACAAAATCTTGCGCAGGAACTTCCTGTAAAAGGGTTTAGCAGGAAATCCTCGTCTGGCTCTGGCTAAACCTCCTACGTCGGTATCCAATCCGCGTCAACCTCTATGGTGACGTAGAATTCCTGCGAAAGCCTTTGGTAGGAAGATCTTGGGCAAGGATGCTAGGTGGGGCCCACCATCATGTTTTTGAAAAATATATTCCGTTCATCCGTTTCGCAAGCTAATTTTAGGACAAGCGACAAAAAACGAGGTGGATCCAAGACTTGTCTGGGCCACATGAGAGGAAACAGTAGGGTTTCAATGAGAACCATTGAAACATTTTTATGATCATAAAAGCATTTTTTTAGGATAAATTTTCTATATTTTCATTTCATCCCTATGTTAATGACCTTATAAACGGTTTTGATGGCATATAAACATCAAGGTGGAGCCCAGGAAGGTTTCAACGATAGGTATTTCTTTCTCCAATTTTCCCTCTCGTGTGGCCCACTTTAGTTTTGGATCCATCTCGTTTTTGGTAGATTTTCCTAAAATGAGCTCGACAAACGGATGAACGGAGTATATTTCCCAAAAACATGGTGGTGGGCCCCACCCAGCATCCTTGTGCAGGAACTTTCTGCAAAAGGCTTCATGTGAAATCCGATCTGCCCCTAATTATGCACGCAATTTGCAAAATTCATTAGAAATCTAGGTAGGGCTAACCATTATGTTTTTGAGAAATCTACCCCGTCCATCCATTTTTCCTTATCATTTTAGGGCATTATCCCAAAACTGAGGCAAATCCAAATCTCAAGTGGACTACACCACCGGAAGCAACGGTGATAATGATTCTCACCGTTAAATATTTTTTAGTAGGCCTAGATCTGATACAAACCAAGGCAGCTTGAAAGCTCGGCTTGAGTCGGATTGGTTTGAAAAAGCTTATTCAAGCTCATTTAAAAAAACAAACAGCTCAAATCAGGCAGTACTGGCTCTCAGCTCCAATCTCGGCTTGATTCAACTCAATTTAATCGATTCAGCTCATAAATTGTATGCACACTATTTCCTGTGGTGTGATCCGCTTGAGATTTGGATATGATTCAATTTTGGGATATGTCCTAAAATGATAGATAAAAACAGATGGACAGCGTGGATAATACATATACATGATAACATGGATAATACATAATACATAATGCATATACATGAATGCACACTGTTTCTTATGGTTTTGTCCACTTGAGCTTTAAATATGATTCGATTTTACATCATGTCTTAAAATGATACGTAAAAATGGATGGACGGTGTGTATAATACATATACATGACGGTGGGCCCACAAAGTTTATTCAGTACACCACGAAAGAGGGATTTAAATTGGCTGGTGGGCCCAAATTTTTTTATATTCACTGTTATTTTCCTAGGGAGGATATTAACTTTATGTTATTTTAGTGTTGTTACTTTTGTATTAGTTTTGTTAATTTTATTTTCTAGTGTTATCTTTGTATAAAATATTTCATATTATGTATATTGTTAATTAAAAGAATAAAAAAAAAAAACAATAAGTTGACCCTATTCGAACTTAGCTCGGCTCGGCTTAGATATTTGGATTAAACCAAACCAAGCTAAAGTTCATATAATCTGGACTAAACCAAGCTCAAACAGTAGGGATAAGATCGAAGCTTGGCTCATGTAGAGCTTGAACAAGGAGTGTCACATAAACAAGCTCAACCAAACTCGGGTCAAACTCAGTTAAGCTTGGCCACGAATTGAGATTGTGCCAACAAGATGATTTTTGAGCCATTCTCCATCCATGGTAGTGACTCATCCTCCTTACAAGTGATGCTCGTGTATGACTATCCAGACCATCCAAATTGTTGGGCATATTGTAAATGTAACATATGTCTAACATCTCTCCAATCAATCAATCCTAAACATACAATTGAGGTCCATGAAACGGATTTGGAAGGTCTGGATTGATTCTCGTACAATTGTGTCATATGTATGGTAAACTCTCTGGCACTATTTTTTAAGTGGTGGTGAGCAAGCATAGGAGTCTAGCACCGGAAATAATTAAAAGAAGGTTCATTTTGCCTCTATCGCGCGGTGGGTATCATCTTATATCGCCACCACTATGGCCCACATGATGAGATAGTCTGATAATTTTGAACCGTCCACATAATCTTTAATACCATAAGTATGTCATTATCCAATGACAACGATTCATTGATGGTCTTAACCTTTGATTTTTAAAGTTGAATGCAGGCCATTGAAAACTTTCTTTACATTGTTCTAAATTCATCTAAAGATGGTAACTATCAAACTCGTCCGTTGCCTAAAGTTTTTAGGGTAGATCTTATAGCAAAGATACCAAAACGTAGACAGTCCCGATCATCGAACCACATATCATGCGGGCCCCAGTGATTGGCGACAGACGCTTGATCCTATATCGCGACAGATGTAGTTAGAATGCCTTTAAGATGGTTACGTAGATTCATTGTGCCATGCTTTTGGGCTACATGTTCTTGCACCAAATAATATCCATTCCAAGCTTACCATGCGACGCAGTTGTCCCCACCAATCTGTCACGCGTGCGGCACATCCGAGCCGCACAAACGTTGGAACGGTTCAGATGAGTCCATCTGTCCTGATTTGGCCCATCTGTCCTTATTTTCTTACAATGTGATATTCATGATGGGCCCTACATTTTGAGCGGTTCAGATGTCCTGATCACGGCAGTGAAAATGTTGCCACATGGTGAGGTTAGCAAGCTGAGGTTGTATGAGATAATTCCTCTTAACAAAAGTGTGAGGTTGACAGGGTCCTAATACGAACTTAGCAGAACCGCTAATGACAATTAAAAGGGAATTAAGAAGATTAAGAAAATGACGTGAGCTTAGGTGAAATGTTGACTAATTAATGTAAAAAAATGAAAAGAAAATAAAATGGCATTTGTTACAGTTTCTAGATCTATCTGATTATCTATAGCCACGTAACACTTTAAAAAAGAAAGGCACTTATCTGATACGTCAACCTATCTGCTTGAACCGATTTTTGGATCTTACAAGTGGACGGTTTGGATTGACACGCGGCCATGTGGAGAATTCCTCCGTCAGAACCTCAGTCACAGTTTCCAAGAGAGTCGAGATCCGGACTCTTTGCAAGATCATCATAAAAGGCGTCTCACTAACCGTCCATCCAGCAGGTAAAATAGAAAATCTATGATGTACGTATGACATCGAACCACTCCAATTGGTTGATCCCACCATGAGAATCAACTTATAAAGAAATTAGACCGATATAATTATCATATGGGCCATACCATATAAATAAAATACAACCATTGATCAATAAGAAAATTTATATGGTCAACATAATGAGTGGATTATGCTTATAAGAGAATCTCATAGTGGTTACCAATCTACTGGACGGTTTGGATGTCATAAACAAATATTAAGTTGGAAGATACTAGCTGGTGGATTTTAACTTATGGTCCAACCAGTTGGACTTTAGATCTTTCTTAATTAATCACTTTAATTATTCATAAAAGAATAGGTTAAATTGAAATAGGACGAATGAATGATTCGAGGAATTTCAATGCTCTTTGATAGCGCGTGTCCATATGACATACATCTTCGCATTTTGAACAATCCATCAGATGGACCACACCGTATAGATACTCTGGCCTAAAATTCAAGCCAATCTACTTATCAGGTGGGCCACGGTGTCTTAAACAAATAGATGAATGAAATAAGTTTCTTCTGACTGTCCATTTGACTTATACACCGTGCTGCACCTGATATCCAAACTTCCCAGATTTTTCGTGTACGATTAAAAAGTGTGGCCCTCCCACCCAATGGACGGCTCTGATCTTGTACATGTGAGCAAAAATAGCATGTTCCCTAGCGTGTAAATAGACTACTTGTACAAGACGTGTGCTTTACAAAACTACAGGTAGGCCGCGAAACTCCTTTGTTAGTGTTACACCATCTAAAAGATGGCGGTGAATCCGCAGACATACATATGGATTGGTCTTACAGAAATCCAGACCGTCCAAATATTTTAAACAACTGTGGATAGAGCAAAACCTGAAAGTCCTACTAACCAGATACGAATTTAGATCACTCCATACCATCTATTTATCCGAAACTAACTGAACGGCTAGGATCGTTTGATCAATGCAATATCAGAACATGCATGTGCCTCATTAACCGTGTGCCCCACATTTTTGGCGGTCTTGATGGCTGTAAATCAATGCCAGATGTTAGCCGGCTGAGTCACCACCAATTTACAAATTGTGCAAAACTAACACAGGATTCTATCGCCTGATAGATATTGCCCTTTGGTAGGGGTGTACACGGTCCGGTCGAGTCGAACTAGCCTCAGCCCATCCAGGTCCGTTCAACAGCCACACAAGTCCCGAACCAGACCAGGCCTGGTCACCGGGCCAACATCTCCAGTCCAAACCGGGCCCGGCGCGAGTTCGGGCCAGTTTCGAACCTAAGTTCGAGCCAGTTTCGAACCTTACAGCAAGTTCATGGGAAGGGCTTGTTGAAAAATTGATACAGATTAGTGTAATTTCTGTATAATATGGAAACCAAAAAAAAAAATCACTTTAATCAGGAATAAGGACAGGCTGAAGCACGTCTGAAAAACGTTGTCCTTAAAGCGTTATTTGCCCCTACTCAAGTGAATTGAGTAAGCTGATAGGTTACAGGCAAATAGCTTCTACGATACGACGAGCCTGGTGTGGGTCTGCGTTCAGCAAACACGAAGGCCCACCTATTGGAACTCAATTACACAATTTCTGGCAGAAATACAACAAAGAAAAAATCCCAGAAGAAAAGGAATGAGAAGAAAATTTTGGTTTTAGACCACTGCTTTGGTCAATTCTTCAGCCGCTGGTTCAGTTGAACCGTCCTAGACCACACCGTTGGTCTGTTCTTCTTGCAATGGTTAAACCCTTGCTGTTTTTGCTGGAATTACAGGAGTATTAGAGAGGATTAGTGGGCTTTCTCAATTCGTATGGTAGTGCTGGATTGGTTTGTGAGATGGTTTGGAAACCCATCCAGGCCTCTTTTTATAGGCTATGGTGGCTAGGGGGTTATGGTCCAGAGACTTAAATTCCATTAAGCCATTTCTGGCTGTTGGAAAACTAGCCGTTTTATGGTCGTTTTCTGACTGTTGTGCATGGACCATTAATCTGCTGCATGCTGACTGTTGTGAGACAACAGCTAGCCGTTTTCTAGCTGTTGGGCTAGCCATGCAGCAGTTTCAGCTGGACCTTTCACTTATTACACAGCTATTACAGATCTGCTGCAACAGCTCTATTTTCTAGTCTCTATATATACTGAGATATCTCTCTCTCAGTTCTCTAGTCTCTCTGCCAACCAGCCACCCGCCTAAACTACATAGTCGTACCGCGACTCGCACACGTCTCGCTCCGGTTCGCTCAAGGTCGCGAAGGAGCGACCCTCTGCGACACGATGCGGACGTGCGAAGTGCAAAGTGCGCCACTAGCGCCTCTACAGCCACACTGCCTCACATGCCCACGCCCTCGCACCGAGCCCTAGACCGAGACCGAGACCGAGACCGAGCCCGAGCCCGAGCCCGAGCGCGAGCGCGCGCGCGGGTGTTCTAGTGCTTCGCACTGGAACACGCAAGGTCCATAGTCCACGAACTACGAAGGTAAATATTATAATACTCCACTGTTTTCATTTAAACCAAATTTTCTTTTTTTCCCTTTCCCATGTGGGACTATTCCCAAAAACCCATAAAAAGATGTTTTTCCAAAACAACTTTTATATATTATATATTAAAATATATTTTTATTAAAATCAATATTTTTGCAACAATCCCCCACTTGATTTTATAAAAATATTTTATCGGTTAAACTATACTGCCAGAATGATCAGCTTATATGCATAAAGAAAGATATCTTTCGATTTTAATCTTCCCTTAGTGTAAGTATCTCAAAACTCTATCGAAATTACTGGTAGCCGCAGCTTTGAACCAGTTATTCCTAGATAATAAAGTTGGAGAAACCACACACATATTCGCTATGTGTTGTTAGAGTTCCCACAATCTTGCTCAGCACATTTAATGGCCATGTGCTTATCCTAATTCGTGAACGATCCCGAGAGAAAACTCCTAACTCTCATGAGAGACGGCACCATCTCTACGTTCATATAGGTGAAATCCTTCCAGTGTCTCCGTTACTATAAGACACTTGTCCTATAGACTGGATTTCATTAAGAGTTCTCAGACTCAACCCTCTTACGTAACGCTCAGCACTTATCTATTATGGATGAGGTTTTATAATTTAGTGCTGAAAAACTTTTCACATATCAGTGACTTGTTTTTACCCATTAAACCTAAATTTAGAGATTTTCTAACTTCAGGTTGGGTTACCATCACTGGTAGAACTTTGGTTGAAGAGTTTCAACCCCATCCCTCTAGATGTAGCCTTTACTACCTCTCTCGGTAGAGGTTTAGTGAAAGGATCCGCCAGGTTGTTGCTTGATTTCACATAAAAAATAGCAATGATTCCATCTCGAATCAATTGTCAGACATAATCATGTCGAAGACTAATATGTCTAGACTTACCATTATACGTGCCGCTATAGGCTCTAGCTAATGTGGCTTCACTATCACAATGTAGTGATACAGCCGATATCGGCTTTACATTGAAAGAAATTTCTAATAGAAGATCCCTTAGCCACTTAGCCTCTTTGCCTGTTGCAGCCAGGGCTATGAATTCAAACTCTATAGTCGAGTGCGTTATGCAGGTTTGTTTCTTGGATCCCCAAGATACAGCTGCACCTCCTAGGGTGAATACTCACCCTGTAGTAGACTTGTTGTCCCCTGCACTCATATCCAGCTCGCATCGGTATAATCCTTCAATACGGCCGGCCGAACTCTGAATAAAATAGTCCTAAGTCTTTATTGCTTTTAAGTAACCAAGGACTCTACTAATTGCATTCCAGTGTTCAGTACTGGGGTTACTAGTAAACCTACTAAGTTTACTCACAGCATATGCGATATCAGGCCTAGTGCATTGCATAACATACATAAGACTTCCTATGACACTCGCATATTCTAATTGTGCAACGGTTCTTCCAGTATTTTCTTTTAGCTTGATACTTGGATCAAATGGGGTCTTTGCTTCTTTTATATTTAAATGGTTAAACTTGTTTAGTATCTTCTCAATATAATGAGATTGACACAAAGCATACCCCCATAATGTTTTTTAACTTTGATACCTAGGATGGTATCAACTTGTCCAAGATCCTTCATTTTGAATACTGAAGATAGAAACCTCTTTGTTTCGGTTACACCTTCCATTTTATTACTTATTATTAACATGTCATCAACATACAGACAAATAATAACGATACAACTACCATCTACTTTAGAATATATGCATTTGTCAGCTACATTATGCATGAAACTATGAGAAAGTATTTTGGAATCAAACTTCTCATGCCATTGTTTTGGTGCTTGTTTTAATCCATACAATGATTTGACTAATCTACATACTTTGTTTTCATTTCATGGTAGAATGAACCCTTCAGGTTGTTCCATGTATACCTCCTCATTGAGGTCACCATTCAGGAAAGCAGTTTTTACATCCATTTGATGGATGTGAAGATGATGTATGGAAGCTAGCGCAAATAATATCCTAATGGATGTTATCCTAGCTACAGGTGAGTATGTGTCAAAATAATCTATCCCTTCTTTTTGTTTAAAACCCTTAGCTACTAGTCGAGCTTTAAAGGTTTGGATAGTCCCATCAGTGTGATATTTCTTCCTAAATACCCACTTGCAACCTATGGGTCTAGAACCTGGAGGTAAGTTTACTAGTTCCCATGTTTGATTTGATAGTATGGATTCAATTTCATCGTTTATAGCTTCTTTCCAGAAAGCTGAGTCTCTAGAGGATATAGCCTCTTTATATGATTTAGGATCATCTTCTATATTCATCACTATAGGTATTTGTCTTATAACATTTTCTCTATCTGCTTCTACTAGATGGAAAATGATACGTTGTGAGTCTATGTAGTCATCTCCTAGACTCTTCTCTATTCTTGTTCTTTGACTCCTACGAGGTTCAATATGAGCTTCCACTATCTGTGGGGCTATGCTATCTGGTTCTCTATTAGGAGTTGGATGTCATTATCCTTAGACTCCAAGGATAGTGAGTTCTCAAAGAACTCAACGTCTCTTGATTCTATTATTGTATTAGACTCCATGTCTAGAAGTCTATAAGCTTTACTATTTTGTGCATATCCTACGAAGGCACACTTAATAACTCTTGGTCCTAACTTAGTTCTTTTTGGGTCAGGGGTTCTGCAGTATGCAAGACACCCCCACGCTTTTAGATATCCTAGGTTAGGTTTTCTACCTCTCCATGTTTCATATGGAGATATTTTATACTTTTTAGACGGTATTCTATTTAGAATATGGCATGCTGCAAGCAGTGCCTCACCCCATAGACTTAGTGGTAACTTTGCTCTTATCAGCATTGAGTTGACCATTTCTACTAATGTTCTATTCTTCCTTTCAGCTATTCCGTTTTGTTGAGGTGTATATGGAGCAGAACATTGATGTATCAGTCCATGTTGTTCACAGAAGTTATCGAACTCATTTGAGAAGTATTCTCCTCCTCTATCGCTACGGAGAATTTTTATCTTCTTATTTAATCGATTTTCTACTTCTGCTTTATATACTTTAAACATGTTCAATGCTTCATCTTTGCTCTTTAATAGGTACACATTTACATATCTAGAGCAATCATCTATAAAGGTTATGAAGTACCGTTTACCTCCACGAGTAAGAATGCCGTTTAACTCACAGATATCACTGTGCACAAGATCCAACACTTGGGACGATCTTTCAACACTTGGAAAAGGTTTCTTCGTCATTTTGGATCTTATGCACACTTCGCATTTTTTGGTTTCATTATCTGTATATGAGATTAAACCATTCTTAGCCATGAACTTCAAGGTACTATACCCTATATGGGCTAGTCTATCATGCCACAGTCCAGAGGATTCAACCATATACGCAGAAGTGCTACTTTCATTCAGAGAAAACTTAACCATCCCGTTACAAGCATATCCCTTTCCGACAAAATTCTCATTCTTAGACAGAATCAGTTTACCTGACTCGTATACCACCCTTATCCCTGGTTTTCCCAGAAGATCCCTAGAAACTAAGTTTCGCCTCATGTCTGGGACCTGCAGTACATTAGTCAGAATCACTTTCTTTCCAGAGGTGAATATCAGTTCGACAGTTCCTTTGCCAACGACCTTCGATCGGACTTCATTACCCATTTGGACTTCTTGACCATCGGTCAATTCCTCATAGGTTTTGAAGGCTGATTTGTCGTAGCACACATGTACTGTAGCGGCAGTATCATACCACCATCCTGAAACTTTTCCTTGGATGGTATTCACCTCAGTGATCATGGCCACTATATCGCCTTCTTCTACTGCACTTGCCTCTTGTTTAGACTTGCGATATCGGTATACTCGAGCATAGTGCCCGGTTTTCCCACAGACATGGCATGGGCCTTTGAACTTTCCGTTCTTCTTTTGAGTGTTTTTCTTGAATTTCCCTTTATTGGGTTTCAGGAATTGTCCTTCTCGGGATGTTTGTTATTAGAGTTCTCTACTGCATGTACCTTGGACGAGGTATTCCCGTTATCATTCTTTTTGTCACGGTTAAGGGATTCTTCCTCAATTCTAAGGTGTTTCTGGATTTGTTCCAGTGTGTAGTCCTCAGTTTTATGCAGCAACTTCTTTCAATAGTCTTTCCACATCGGTGTCAATTTGGCGATTATAGCCCCGACTTGGAATGATTCAGGAAGATCTATCTTTATCGCTTTAATTTTGTTTACTATTAGCTGCAATTCTTGGATTTGGGGTAGCAGCGGTTTGTTATCTACCATGTTGAAGTCAAAATACCTGGCGATGAGAAACTTGTTGGTACCTTCTTCTTCAGCCTTGTATTTGAACTCCAGAGCGGCCCAGATCTCCTTTGCTGATGACGTCTGTTGGTACAGATCGTAGAGACGGTCGGAGAGTGCGTTCAGAATGTGTCATCGACACAAGAGTTCGTCTTCGGCTCGTTTAGTGCGGGCGGCCACCTATTCAGGTGTGTCGTCGTCGGTTGCTTCAGGTAGCGCTTGCAAATTTGGATCTAATATATAGTAGATCTTCAGCGCCGTTAGGAGAAATTTCAGCTTGTCTTGCCATCTTGTAAAATTGGTTCCATCGAACCGATCAAGACGTATCAAGTCCTGATTCATCAACTTGATGGATGAAACACTGTTGGCTTCCATCAAATAACGCTTTAAGATTGTTGAAAAATTAATACAGATTGGTGTAATTTCTGTATAATATGGAACCAAAAAAAAAATCACTTTAATCAGGAATAAGGACAGGCTGAAGCACGTCTGAAAAACGCTGTCCTTAAAGCGTTATTTGCCCCTACTCAAGTGAATTGAGTAAGCTGATAGGTTACAGGCAAATAGCTTCTAGGATACGGCGAGCCTGGTGTGGGTCTGCGTTCAGCAAACACGAAGGCCCACCTATTGGAACTCAATTACACAATTTCTGGCAGAAATACAACAAAGAAAAAATCCCAGAAGAAAAGGAATGAAGAAGAAAATTTTGGTTTTAGACCACTGCTTTGGTCAATTCTTCAGCCGCTGGTTCAGTTGAACCGTCCTAGACCACACCGTTGGTCTGTTCTTCTTGCAATGGTTAAACCCTTGCTGTTTTGTTGCTGGAATTACAGGAGTATTAGAGAGGATTAGTGGGCTTTCTCAATTCGTATGGTAGTGCTGAATTGGTTTGTGAGATGGTTTGGAAACCCATCCAGGCCCTCTTTTTATAGGCTATGGTGGCTAGGGGGTTATGGTCCAGAGACTTAAATTCCATTAAGCCATTTCTGGCTGTTGGAAAACTAGCCATTTTATGGCCGTTTTCTGACTGTTGTGCATGGACAATTAATCTGCTGCATGCTGACTGTTGTGAGACAACAGCTAGCCGTTTTCTAGCTGTTGGGCTAGCCATGCAGCAGTTTCAGCTGGACCCTGTACTTATTACACAGCTGTTACAGATCTTCTGCAACAGCTCTATTTTCTAGTCTCTATATATACTGAGATATCTCTCTCTCAGTTCTCTAGTCTCTTTGCCAACCAGCCACCCGCCTAAACCACATAGTCGCACCGCGACTCGCACACGTCTCGCTCCGGTTCGCTCAAGGTCGCGAAGGAGCGACCCTCTATAACCCTCTGTGACACGATGCGGACGTGCGAAGTGCGCCACTAGCGCCTCTACAGCCACACTGCCTCGCATGCCCACGCCCTCGCACCGAGCCGAGCCCGAGACCGAGCCCGAGACCGAGACCGAACCGAGTCCGAGACCGAGCCCGAGCCCGAGCGCGAGCGCGCGCGCGCGGGTGTTCCAGTGCTTCGCACTGGAACACGCAAGGTCCATAGTCACAGACTACGTACGAAGGTAAATATTATAATACTCCACTATTTCCATTTAAACCAAATTTTCTTTTCTTCCCTTTCCCATGTGGGACTATTCCCAAAAACCCATAAAGATGTTTTTCCAAAACTTTATATATTTATATTAAAATATTTTTATTAAAATCATATTTTTGCAACATTTTGGCAGGTAATCTATCATTATTTTATTACAAAACAATGTTTTGCAGGGGCTTGGTCATGTGGCCATGCGTCCCATTACAAGGCGCGGGGCTGTGGTCGGATAGCGTCAGAGAGATTGGTTCGGAGGAGAGCGGGGAGAGAGATGTAGAGAGAAGGGTGGGGAGATGGGGGCGGGGGAGTAGAGGGATTTGGTGGGGAGAATGTGGGTGCGATCTCAGAGGTGAAAGGGGAGAAAGGGAGTAGGGTTTGTGGGAGGGGTATATCTCATATATAAAGGGACTGTATATATCTATATAATATATATATATATATATATATATATATATATATATATCATATATATATACACACACACACACACCACACCCACACACACACACACACACACACACACACCCGACTGGGCCAGGTCAGGTCGAGCCGAGTCGGGTTGGGGCGAGTCGGGTTTCGGACCGAGTCGGGCTGAACTGGGATGTATCCGAACTCAGCCTGAACTCGGTTTCGGGCCTAGAAAATTGGCCCGTCCTGACTCGAACTCAGTTCTGGATCAGGCCGAGTCGGGCTTTTTCGGGCCGGGTCGAGCGAGCTAACCGGGCTAGCCCGGTCTGAGAAAAGGTTACCCACAAACGATCAAACGGCTATAGCTTAATGAAAAACAGCAACATGATTCAATAAAGAAGATCTGCTTTGGGATCTTAAATCAACTTTCATTAGCCCAACTAAGAAAAATAAATTAATACAAAGGGGATTAAGGGAGATAAGCATCATGTTCGTTTCAACCCTTAGATATTGTCCATCACCCAAACCATCCTTCATATATATGCACCCTGTATATTTTTTAAACATTATAAGGTCCTTAAAGTGTAAAAATGTCTGAGAAGTAGGGTTTCACTAGAATGCACCATGTTGGTAGTGTGCACCATCTAAAGTGATCTGGGTTCAAAAACTCAAAACTCGGCCTGTTGACTAGAAAACCTAAACAAGTCTTTTACTTTATTACTTCCAATTTGTTGAGTGATCATGACATCCAATCCTCCTAATAGGTTGGACCCACCATGAGGATCACCTAGTCCAAAAATCATTCAATTCCAATCATCAACTGGGCCACACCATAAACAACAGAGTATACTAATTGTTAAATAGCAAAATATGAGTGTGGTTCACCTGATCAATGGATGGGAATAATTTTTGTATGAAATGTTGACTCAACTAACTGGGTTGAATATCCCATGCACTTAGCAAGTTAGAAGTTATCGCTGGGTGGATCCAAACTATCAAATGGATGGTGATCCAATGATAAGAAATATTCCAAAATCAATGGCCAATATAAAATGGTTAAGATGGTCCAATCACTGTCATTGATGCTAAACTTCATCCACAACAGGACCCATATGACTAAATTGTAATAAAAAGACTTGCCACGTGTGGAGTGGATAAGCAATCACCATTTAGAAAGTGGAAACGATATATCATGATATTATGGCCGCTCCCTATCATAATACAGAAAACCTACGTACCTTCCACGGTCAGCGGATCAGGATCATTCGCCTAATGGGATCTGTCAGAAATGGCCCATGGTCAAAAACCACACTAGTAGACAATCTTAGCCATCCATTTCTCCATAAATGTATTTGCACTTTATCTGTCCGTTTAAAGGCCACCAATGAAATATTCAGGAACATCTGTTTTGGACAACATTTTAGGGTGGACCATCTCACTTGTATGCATGTTCCACATTATCTAAAGGGGTAAATTGGTCAAAATATTATAATTTTTGGATCACCCATCTTTCGGTATATGATGCACATAATGTACGGTTATCATCTGCCCAATGCAACGCATGCATTAAGGACACGGAGGCACATGCGAAGGGAAGAGTCGGCCTCTTGTTTTAGTTATGCACCGTTTATAAATGGTGGTGGCTCTTAAAACATGCAAATTACAATGTTGTGACTTGTGAGCAATTTGGACCTTCCAAAGTGCACAAAGCGTAACTAAAATTTGCACTAGAAAATAATATTATTCATTTGATTTTTCCCTCCAAACTTGGCCCATTAGCTTTTCAAAATTTTTCCTTTTAATTTAATAATCCTTTGATAGTTATTAATTACAGGGATGCATACCGTTCAGTTCAGTTTGGGCCTGTTTAGGCGATGGGATTAGAAGGGATTAGGTGGGATGGGATTCATATGATCCCGTGCCAATTCCACTCCATGTTCAGGAAGAACGGAAAAGGTTGCAATTACATTAAATGGGTCCGTGCCAATTTCACTCAATGTTAGCAAGTTGTGTAGGTCCCACCATGATGTGTGGGCTATATCCACACCGTCCACCCATTTATCGAGATTATTTTAGAGCACGGCCCAAAAAATCAGGTAAATCTAAAGCTCAAGTGGACCCCACCATAGAAAGCAATGGGGATTGAATACTTACCGTTGAAAACTTCTTTGGGGCCAAATAAGTTTTGGATCTACTTCGTTTTTAGGCCCATGCCATAAAATGAGGTTACAAAACAAATTAATGGTTTAGATATAACACATGTATGTTATTTTAAGTAATTTCAAATGATGGTGGGTATATCCATTCAATGTACCACTATATTATCAACAAAGCATGACATTAATCCTATCCCATTTCAACATGGGACAATCCCTGCCATGGGTAATAATTATATTTTTTGAATCCCATCCCACCTAATCCCACCGCCCAAACAGACCCTTTGGTTTTAAGGTGAAACCGGAACCTGTCCGTTCCAACAGTTCCGGGGAAAAACAAAACTGGAACCAAACTGTTTGCACCCTATAACCGAATTGGAACCGGAACGTAAAAAACCGGTTCGGTTCCAATTTAGTTCTACAGATATGGTAAAAAACCGGTTCGGTTCCAATCTAATTGCATGATTTGTTTTTATAATCCAACCCAATTATATGATTTTTTCATAATATAACCAAATTGTATGGTTCTTGAGAGATAGAAAGAGGCAATGAAGAGGGGGATAATAATAATAATTAGTGTCTTTTTGCTCGTTGTTTTTTTTTTTTTTTTTTATTTAATGCTTTTTATGTTTAAAAAATTTAAAGTTTTAAGTACTTATTGACAAAGGGGTCCAGTGCCAGGTTGAGATCCAAGGTTTAGCTCTACAGTCTGGTTTGGTTCTATAGAACTCCAAACTGAGAACCAAACTGAACTAACCAGTCCTTTGATTTTTGAAACTGGAACGAATGCGCTTAGGAATTGGACCAAACCATACAGGTTAGTCAGTTCCGGTCCAGTTTACCAGTGACACTGGTTCCGTGTGCACACCTAATTAATTAGATATTTAGAATTTATCGTCAATCTGATTTTACATCTACGCTCCGTCAAATAAAAACAACAATTTTTACAATATGCATAGTTCCATGTAAGGAGATGGGGGACTGCAGTTTTTTTGTTTCTTGATATATACCACATTTTCTTCGACTACACCCAAAATCCCATCCCTTTTTAGTGTTATTAAATATGCCTTTACTTTTTGTGATTTCAGGTCATCAAAGTGATTATAGGCAAGTTCTAGGAATGATTATGGTCCAATTACAAATTTCATAAAAAAAACTACAATTTGATTAGAACTCCCAGGAGCAATTACAAGTCCTAAGAGTAGTTCTATCAAAGTTGACAATTACAAAAGATAATTGACAGGTAAGTTTAACTATTGATTATATAAAATGACACTTTTATCCCTCAACTTTGTGGAAATGAGAGAGTTTTTCATTCGGACAAGATCTAAATCACTTGGTTTCATGGTTTCTAAAATGGCCACATGATCTCAACCGTCCAATGATGAGTGGTTTATGAAATTTAATCTAAATCATTTAAACGGTGGATCAAAAGCATCAAAATGTCGTAGATAACTTCTTTTAAGTTTGACTAAGGGCAAAATGAAAAGTTCTCTCATCTCTATAAAGTCAATGACAAAAACATCATTTTATATAATTAACTATTAAATTTAACATTAAACTATATCATTTTAATTGATTAAATTCTAACACAAGCAGTGGTTTATGATCATGTGAGAAAAGAGAAAGAGTTATATAACAATAAAACAAAAGAAGTGATTATTTGATGTAGGACAAATAATGAGGGTGCCATATGTCACCAACTCTTTTTTAAAGGATGTCTATAATGTGCAAAAAATAGCATGGGAGCCTAGATGCTAGGCACACTCTATCCAATGTCAATCAAATAGAGGGTGGGCTTAAAAAAAAAAAATTCCATACATGAAATGACAATTCTGTCATTTTCATCATGGTCCCATGTCTCTGCATGCATATGAGTCACTTTTTCATTGGTGCTGGACCAAGTGCATCCCACACCATGTCAAAGACATCTGTTTCTGAAGCCTAGTGCTTTTAAAAGTGACTAGAGCTAGATATGTGACAAAAAAGAAAGTGGAAAATGCCGGGAGCTAATCGTCTAGCATCATTCCCTTTTAACTATGGCTTGGGTCAAGCAAAATCAAAATTTTGATTAGGCATGGGGCTAACAGTTCAAAATCTGGTGCGAAGCTGACTCAGGCCCAGTCTGCTGACAGTCCTACTCTAGCATTTGACCACCTTCATACACGGCCATCCATAAATTGTAGGTGTGGCATACACTAAACTGAACCAACCAAATTGTAGAAACCAGTGTAGCTAAAACATTCTCCCAATATAAGATTCCTTGAACCATGCTAACCATTGATCCATGGACACGATAATTTTCATTTTTAACCATCCAATATATGTCCACCAATCCAATAGTCAGGTAATCAAATAATCTTAGTGTTTGTTTATGATAAATCTGATATTTGGACACCTTTATAAAAAATACTTGTATGCTACCTTGCAATTTTGGAGTAATTTCTAAGTGCCCGTGTATCATCATCACTCTACTGGAGTATTAATTTCTAATAAACGGTAAAAAAATGCACAACGTAATCCTGCGTTGAAAGATTTTTTATTTTTTCCCATGGCCCTCGGGAGTCATTTGAGAGAGAGGATTGCACTTATTCAGTATGCTATACTGAGTAAACTCTGTTAGGCCCACAGGTGATGTTTATGTTTTATTCATGCCGTCCATTTATTTTACCAGATCATTTCAGATTATGATATCAAAATTGAAGTATATCCAATGCTCAAGTGGACCACACCAAAGGAAATAGTGGGAATTAAATGCCTATCATTGAAAACTTCTGAGGGGCTATAGTGATGTTTATTTGTTATCCAACCTGTTCATAAGTTTATAAATTGAAAACATAAAAATTATCTTGACCCAAAACCTCTGTCGACCTCAGAAGATTTCAACGGTAGGAGATCAATTCCCACAGTTTCTTGTGGTGTGCTCCACTTGAGCTTTGGATACGCTTCGATTTTGGGCTCATGCATTAAAATGAGCTGAAAAACAGATGGACAGCATGATTGAGAAACTTACATGACGGTGGACCCCACAGAGTTTACCCAGTACGTTATAGCCTATTGAGGTACTCAGTTCATTATTTGATACTCTGACTGGGTACCACGTTTGATACGCAGACACTCAAAAACTTACACACGAGGCATACATGAGCTCAAATTAATTAAACCGACAGAATGGTGGGACATACCATCCCTAAGTCACAGTTCTGAAATAATACTAATTAAACAAACCTAAACTATGATTTTTGAGCACTTGAATATCGAAATAGGGATATTTCCATCTTAGCTGTCCAGTAAATGTTCGGATATTGGTCTAACCAAATAATCATACTTTTTAATTCATGATACATCTGAAGTGGGCTCTACAATTTGGATAGTTTAATATCAATTATTTTTATTCCTCCTATGCAATTAATAAGTGATTTATAAGTGCCTGTGTATCATCCATCACACTGCCGAGTATCAAAGGTTTTCTCTTGAGGATTTTGGTATGCCTGTTTCTTAAATAGAAAAATCTTTTGTCCACTTCGATACCGTATGTTTTTTTCCTTATTTATTGAAAGATGCAATCATACAAATAAATAAAAGGTGGGCCACTTTGGGAATGTGAGGCCCACCTGATACAGTTACTAACAGGAGACGTGGTTCCTTTTTTGATGGTGGAAATTATCTGGCCTCAGTACTTGGATTTTTTGGGAACAGAAATTCAGATATTCTCACACAAGGCATGGTTGTCTTTTCTTGTGGGAAAAGAGAAGAATTTTAATACTCTGGCAGAATGTGATCTACGATGCGCGGGCACTTACGAGTAAATTAGAAATTGCATACTTGGCATACAAGTACTCTAAATTAAACTGTTCAAATTATGGCCCCAGTTGAGGTGTTCGTTGAAGTGAATGTTACTCCTGTTTTGATTATCTGTCCATTGGATTAGTAGACATTTAGTAGACACTTTGTACGGTCATGTACAATTTTAGACTGCATGTGTATCGACCATCAGACTCTGCCAGAGTACCAGATACTCCCACTGTTACTTTTGGGAACTGATTGTGATATCACACCCCATTTTTTGGTCTAACCAGTACAATTTTCGTCCCCTTCTAATCCTAGAAGTTGGAAATGGGTTTCCGACGGATTATACGATGAGAAAAATTCGATACTCTGACAGAGTGCGATAGATGATACGCAGGTTTGTTACGGTTACCAAGAGAGGATCGGGGGTCACAAGAAGTTTTTAACGGTCAATTACTGCTGTATCCTTTTGGCATGGTCCACCTGAGATTTGGATCTGTTTCATTTATGGGATCATGCCCTGAAATGATCTGGAAAAACAGATGGACAGAGTGGATATAGAATACATACATCAAGGTGGGCCCCACCGACGACGAAAATCACCCATTTCCAGGGTATTTACCGTTTCCCAGTGAAACGATGAATGGGCCCAGGGGCCAGCGATACAAACCACTGATCAGATGGTCCAATGTGGATGTAACATTCACAATAAATAAATAAATAAATAATAAACCAACCAACCAACCAACAGATTGGAGGGATCTAATCAAATAAAAATGCAAAATGGAATTCTAAGCATCCTGGGAAATCCTCTACCCCTCTATAATTCCTCTTTCTTTAATCATATATATTAGACCAGAGATATTCATGCATCGATTCAGTAGAGAGCATTTCAAGTGTGAAAAATGTTCGCATGGCTACTGTGGGACCTGAATGTACGTATGATATCCCACTCCAACAGCTTCACAACACCATGATGTGCGCCCACATCAGATTGACCACACTATATATATATATAAAAAAAAAAAAAAAAAACAATGCACAACTGCCCAGAAAACCCTCAAGTGTGGCCCAATGAATGCTTGGATTGATTTTTAGCTGGGTGATCTTTACAAGGGATCTAAGGTGTTGGAGGGATTTGATGTCACGCACCGCGTGAGCTACACAACCCACTCACTGCATGGGAGGAGTGACTGTTAAGGAAGGGTAGCACAATGGGCCTTATAGGCCCATACAAAGGCTGTTAAGATTGTAGAAACAACAGGTCAGGTTTCAATAGAAGCATCCTCTAATATTCTATAGAAGCAACCTAGTGGAGTGGATTTAGAAAACAAAGCTTATGGCATCACAAGCATAATAGATCATGCCGCACTTGATTCACAGTCCCTAATAAGCCTATACCCTAGCACGCACGCACACCAACCAAAACTCATTAGAATGAAAGAGAGACAAGTGAATGGAAGAATGCTTATTACTTGAGAGTAGGTGGCAAATGGGTCGAATCAGGTCGAGGGGGGCCAGACCTGACTTTTTAAGAATCAGATTGGAATTTTGACCCAAACTCGATCCAGTAAAATATGGGTCGGGTCTGGGTGGAGTTGAAGGAAAAAAAAAAAAAAAAACTTTAATGGGTAGGGTCTGGGTGGGTCCTGGATCTAGATGAAGCTGGGTGGGTTCTGCATTCAGATTGTCACAAAGCAGTGGACGGTTAACCAATTTTTAGAAAAAAGGTGGGGCTATTGCTATAGTCTAACCCAAAGAGGAACCAGACCCAACCCCTTTAGTAATTCAAGTCGAACTTTGACCAGGACCCAAACCCACCCCATGGGTCTAAATTTTGGATCAGATCTACCAGATATTCTGGTCGGTCCGAGGAACCATCAGGTCAACCCGACCCATTTGCATCACTACCTGAAAGCTTTAGGGTTTACAACCTTCTTGGCACCGTTACAAATGAGGATGCCACCTCAGCCGAGAGAAAATTTTACTCTATCAATGGTGATAATGGTGCCATGTGGCAATCATCCAACAAGCAAAGCACTCGAGAATCTTGCTGGAATAATCTACACTACTCTCTACAGCATTGCATCAGAGAACTCTAAAACATCCAACAGATCTCCACACAACACCACACACTTCTACCATTCTCTACACACTCCAACCCTAATCTAGAATTCTCTATACTCAAAACCTCTAACCTACAAAATGAGCATAATTTGCCTTAGTCCATGAATGGTCGATCTATGAAAATTGCGCTCAACTCATCATGTGGGCTGCAAAGGTAGAACTATAATGGGTGATCTAAAAAAGATGGACTGACATCAACATGCAATGCACCATAACCTGATACTTTATCTAGGTCATCTACCGGTCAGGCCAACCTGATAAATGGCTCGGATGTTCCACGAATATGCAAGATTGGAATGTGTTGTCAAAGTGGAGATGTGTGTGGGTTAGTGAAAGCCCCAGACATCTATGTAAAATACACCACATAATATCAAAGGAAACAATGTAAGCGACAGGGAAAAAAATAAAAAAATCAGAGCCACCAAAGAGCAAAATTTACAGTAACCAAATGATTGAGAAATGCATGAAATTGCACAAGTATTGAGAAGGGAATGAAAGCAAAATTGCAGAAGTATCATGCTGGTACAAAAGCAAGATTTCATGAGAAGGGAATGAGTTAATTAAAACATCTAAAAGAATATCAAAAAGGAAATTGCAGAAGTATCATGCTTTTCTAACAAAATTGATAAATTCAACTAGTCCTCTTTTGACGCCATTCAACAAAAGGAGAAGAAAATGAAAACTGCACTTCTTAAATAAAGTACTATTTGGACGTCCCCGAGACTGCGGACAAAGTTGCTATCCTTCCACCTGTTTGGAGTGGCCCGAAAATGTCAGCTTGTGCACTTCCCCATTGCATTGGACCTCGATTTTTTTTTTTATACCCAGAATCAACAGTGAAGCAAGAACGACTCCTGCCGATTCTGATCTCAATCAAGAAGTGGGCAGAAATCAAGCACGACTCAGACGGAACATGGGTACTTCCGAATGTACCATAAATTAGTGAGGGCCAGATCATACCAATTAATACCAACAAAATGTAATTGGCTGGCTACACATGTGTTTTCCAGACAGCAAGAGGAAGCTGTTTCTCAGGCATTTCCTCCCTTTTGGTCCTCATCCAACAGCTCATTTATGCTGAGACGAAGCAAGTCTTGATACATTTTCTTCCACTTTTGGACCATTTGCAGTGATCTTTTGCAGTCTTCCCTTAATCTTTCCAACTCCACTTCTGTTGCAGCCGAAGAACCCTGTTGCTGAAAAAAAAAATGGCAGCATCCCCAGGTTTCAGGTTTCTTTCTGACTGTCAACTATATTTTCTCTTTCATATAAATGTAAATAACAGGACATCAAACGCAGAGACTACATTTAGATGCACGAATGGATCGAACATTCAGTTTAATCAGGAGCAAATTATAAAGATTAGTGATGTTTCCTAGTATTCGTAATGAGGAGCTATCCCTCAAATAAATGTAAATAACAGGACATCAAACGCAGAGACTACATTTAGATGCACAAATGGATCGAACATTCAGTTTAATCAGGAGTAAATTATAAAGATTAGTGATGTTTCCTAGTATCCGTAATGAGGAGCTATCCCTCAAATAGCAGCTACTGTCCTTTCAAGTCCAATTTGAAAGTAATGTAATTGCAACTTGAAAGTTCAAGATGAATGCTAAGGAAAGAGACCACAATCTCATCATTACTACTGTATAATACTCTCATCATTTCAGTTGAATTCACTATTGCATCCGAAGTGTGCAAGAAAGCATTTATGTGTATATGCCTATTTCGTCAATACAGTAAAATACTGAATTCATACAGAACCACTGAAATCGTTAGAAAAGAAGTGGTGAAAAAGATAAAAGGTAAGAAGCTGTGTTGGTATATTGCTTTGTGAAATATAATTGGGTCGGACACGCATAAACAAAAATCTGTGGAAGGGATGGAAGACACGTTTCATTAAGGGATGTAAGACAGTTTATTAAGGGATGGAAGACAATTCTCAATCATTAGTGTTTTTTTTATTATATATAATAATTATTATTATTATTTTATTTTTTGGCGATGATTTTATTAGATATGAGGCCAAAACCCAAAAAAAAAAATACGATATACATAAAAAGAATAGTCTATCCTACAGCTCTAATAGTATTTGCCCATCCCATTACATTCAATTAGCCCTATTGAATACATCCATTACCCGATTGCTTCGATTCCGAAAACACCTATTGTTCCTCTCCTCCCATAGAGTCCAGATTCCAGCCAACAATGATATTTTCCATGTTGGTTTCCCTTCCTTCCCAATAAACACTTTCAATGAATCCTGCCATGACCCAAGATGTTCCAAATAATTCGAAAAACCTATGCCATACTTTAGCAAACGGGCACCGAAGAAAAAGATGATAAACCATTTCCTTATTTTGCATGCACATCAAACATACGTTCAGAATCACCCTCCTTCTCTTGCAAAGATTATCATCCATGAGCACCTTATTTCTTCCCACAAACCATGCCAAAGCTGCCACTTTGGGAGGAACCCTATAATGCCACAGAAAAGTTGTATAGCTAATTTGCCTTTCTGATGAAGACCCAGAAATGAAGTTATAAACTGATTTACCCAAGAATTTATCAGATTTTTCTATAACCCACATGAAAGAGTCCCACTCTCCCGTCAATGGCATTATCTTTTGAAACAATTACAACAATTTGATCATCTCTCCGTCATTTTCCAACAAATTCCTACTGCATAAAGGAGTCCAAATCACCTCATTTCCAACCAAGGAGTAACAACGGGCATCCATGATATTCAGATCCATTGACAGACTAACAAACCTAGGAAAAACTTCCTGAAGTGGTTTCTCTCCCATCCAAAGTATATTCATAAAATGAACAGAGTAGAACCTTCAAAACAAGGACGTTAACATGTTGCCAAAAAAAAAAAAAAAAACTTGTAGCTGTCATGCATGTGAACATAATTCATGAAGTGAATATTAACAAGGCCTATATAGAAGACACATTATATGGTAAAAGACTCGTATTCAAAACAAATGATTGAGAAACATTTCACCATGTTCAAGTATTTCCTTGTTTCTAGGATAATTAATAAAGCAACAATGTAAGTTTTCTCCTCTCATGCCTTTCAACAAGGCATTCTGTCACTTTTCTCCTTATGGTTGGAGAGATTCAGCATGGTTTCTTGCACTTCAGCAAGGGGTTCAGAAAGGTATTTCCAATGAGGGGTGGTCATTTTCCAACAAATTCCTACTGCATAAAGGAGTCCAAATCACCTCATTTCCAACCAAGGAGTAACAACAGGCAACCATGATATTCAGATCCATTGACAGACTAACAAACCTAGGAAAAACTTCCTGAAGTGGTTTCTCTCCCATCCAAAGTATATTCATAAAATGAACAGAGTAGAACCTTCAAAACAAGGACGTTAACATGTTGCCAACAAAAAAAAAAAAAACTTGTAGCTGTCATGCACGTGAACATAATTCATGAAGTGAATATTAACAAGGCCTATATAGAAGACATATTATATGGTAAAAGACTCGTATTCAAAACAAATGATTGAGAAACATTTCCCCATGTTCAAGTACTTCCTTGTTTCTAGGATGATTAATAAAGCAATGATGTAAGTTTTCTCCTCTCATGCCTTTCAACAAGGCATTCTGTCACTTTTCTCCTTATGGTTGGAGAGATTCAGCATGGTTTCTTGCACTTCAGCAAGGGGTTCATAAAGGTATTTCCAATGAGGGGTGGTCAGATGGTTGCCCACAGCTGCAATATGGGGATGATGTCATCTTTGCTAAAGGACCCATGCATGATGGAGAATGCAAAGGTTTATCAATTGATGAATGCCAGTTCAAACACCCCATTTCCAAGCACAAAACATAAATGCACTACATGTACAAACACAGTACAGACAGAACACATTGCTACAAAGCTGCCTCATCAGAACATGTTGAGCATCTAGAAATAGCATACCAGTCATCAATATTCAGGAGCAGGGAGCAGAACAGTGGGGATTCATTAGTTTTCATCAAATTATGCTTTGTGGGGCACAATGAGGGTCAGTACTATTGAGAAATTCATTGATGGGTTTCAGATAAAGAGCTTGAAAACAGGCAGGAAGAAGTAGTGAGTAACATTTCAACAGCTTCTATATAATCGCTCATGTTAAGAAAAAGTGCATAGTGGTAAGTTAAAGATGAGAGGACAGACAAGAATTACATGGCTCAATGAACCTATAACTTCTGCAAACACATGGATTCCTAAAATGCAAATTTCTAATAACCATTTCTCAGTTTAACAATGTGCTAGTCATGTCACTTAAAATATGTGTTTGATCAATGCCTCAGGCTAATGTTTGCTAATCTGGAAAACTGTGAATATTTTCTCGCCAATGTTCTGGTCCTTTGAGAAATTATACCAATATATGTTACCACGTCAATTTCAAATTTGAAATCATTCAAATCTTTTGTGACTAGGAAAAAAGAAGCAAGCATATCATATAAATGATTGCAGAAATATTTTAAAAGAAAAATGTGACATGTAATATGCAATTACAAACAAGTTGAAATTTAATGATATGATCATAAAAGAAGAACCTGAAGCTCTTTGATTTGATTTATCATCACATGAGAACTGAGGAATTGACTATCCAATGATTCATCACGAGGAGCAAGAACTGCCCTAACAGCCCTAGTGCCATCATCACCATCCATTGAATTGATATATTTATCCAGAGGTGGCGGTAATGTCGACAATAGATGCCTCCTAGATACAGAGCCTTGTGTATTTCTTGATGTCTGAGGACTTGAGGGTAGTGGCTTTCTAAGTACAAGGATGTTATTGATAGGACCTGCAAAATAACAAGACATTCATACAAACTATATGACAATATACCTTATGAAAATACAGTCAAGGTAGTTAGCAATGAGCTAAAGCACAATGCTTGACCTCAGAACAATCGCATCCCATGGTTCAGTGATCCACCATTGATACCACAGCCACACCTTGATTCCATGCATTGAAATCTCCCCGACATCAAAATTTGTTCCTTTGCCAATTAATGCAGACCATTGCTGTATTTTATTTCACAAGTCACAACATCTAGCATATGGCCACCAATCGAAAGGATAGATTCTCACAACTGGGAGATTTTTGTTGCATGGGTCAGCCAACAACAGTGGAGCCCATCATATTAACATTGTATCACCGAATCATGACCATGCACCCCACTTGTGCAAACAAAAAACCTGAGCAAACCGAGCGAAATCTTGGGTTGAGCATTGTATAGCACTATCTTTAGCACCAGCTGCTTTAGCCTGGGAGATACCTTTTGCATGTTTGAATATACGATTGACATGACGGGCTTTAGTGTCCCAAACTCGAAATGTGCCATCCTCAGATCCAGATATTAGTGAAATTCCATCCAAGCTAAATGCCAAGCAAGTAACAGCCTTACTGTTCCATGATAACAGCTTGTAGAAGTTAAACTACAATATAGGGAAATCAGCAAAATCTAGGAAATTTTGAAAAGTTGGAATCACAACATATTAAATAAGGAGAATATTGAATGCTTCCGTTATCTGATATGGAGAAAAGCTTGATATGTAAAGCTGCTCGCATTCTCCAGGAGAGCTTCCTCTCAATGCAATAAATATAACCAATAATATGGGTCTAGATTCCAAAATGGGTCACAAACACCAGAAAACTTAGCCAACGAAAAAGGCCCAGTTTAGTGTGCCACAAGGACATTATAAGTTGCATCCATCCAAATCTCCACCATACACTTGTGTGGTGACCAGCGATTGGAACTGATCGTCCGGTGGGAACCACCATGAGAACGGACAGGGCACAACTTTGGGATGTTCTGGCAGGACACATCATTTTCCCACCAATACATATGCACATGTCAGATGTTATTGCAGATAAAAGTCAAATTCATTATTGCATGAGGTGTTAGTGACCAAGCGATGTGGCCATAGTCGATCTAAAATTTCTTTTACTTCATGAAGCATGACAAATGCCACCATGAGAAAAGCTTGAAATAGTGGCTATAAGCAAGCAATTGTGCCGAAATTAGGTTGTTGTTCAAGGTCATAAATCCGAACTTCCAAAAATTCAAAAAGATTCTAGTTAATATTTGCATGAATAGGAGGAATCCAGTAATGGTAAAGGTGACTGTAATGGCCAGTCTTATGGCCACTAGTAATGGCCATTACAGCCCTGTAACAGTCAAAAATATTTTCAAAGGAAGAAAAAATGTATCGGCCGTTATAGGACCATTATGAGCAAAAAAAAAATTTCCAGAATGGGTGTTACAATCTCACATCACGTAATGGGTTCCACAATCACCCTTTTTGAATACCATTAGAATGCTTCCCAATTGATAGTGATTAATCACATCTCAATCAGCTATAGGAGATCAATAATGATTTCTTACCATACATCCAAGCCTGACATGTGAACTCAATTTAGAAAAAAAGAAAAAAAAAATGAAAAAGAAAATGTGAAGATATGTCTGGTCATAAAATACTATGGACCACGGCGAAGACAGTTTCAGAGTGCTCATTAAACAGAAGATAAAAAGATTGATTCATCAAGAACAGTACAGAGAAAATTTCCAACCTGTGACCAGATAATGAACCAATGATATGCATTCCGTAAGTGCTGTTTGTGGAGCTTTCAGCACTAAGCGCGCCGATATATATTTTGCCATCCCTACCGCCAGCATAAAATGCATATTCCCCAGGGTCTAGTGCAACCGCATTGATTATAGAAGGGAACACAATGGTTCTCAATAATTTCTTCTTAGACAAGCTCCAAACCTAAGGCATTTACATCAGCATAGATATATCTGAGCACAAGAATGAAGGAAGCAAAACAAACGTAATAGCTGCAAGGTCACTAACAATATAAACTTGAAAAATGTACATACTATTATATGAATTTCTGCAACAAATTCGAAGGTCATGAAAACAGAAAACCAAGGTGTGTGTATCAGTTTTAGGTAGGCGTACCTGTACCCACTGAAATCAAAATGCATAACAGCTGTAACAGCTGATACGGGGGCATAATGGCCATTATGCCCCCCTGTAACAGTTTTTTTTTTTAAGAAAAAAATATCAGGAAAATTTGAAATATTTAGAGGATTCCACACACACACACACACGCACGCGCGCGCGCGCACACACACACACACACAGAGTCTACTTTTTGGAAAAAATGCTGCCTCGGCATGTCTGATTATTTTATTGACTTGACAAGCTTAGATTTATCCCAAATTGGACTGAAATTCAAGCAAGCTATGGCACTCATCCCACTAGTGCACATCCCTAAGCATTTGAAATCATTCCCCCATGAAATTTTAAAAAATAAAATAAAATTCGGATGAAAAATGTCGCTGATTTGGGGGACCACTCGAATACCCCCAAATTGGCAATACAATATATGGCACTCATCCCACTAATGCATATTCCTACGCATTTAACATTATTCTCCACACACACACATCACCCGCCGCGATTTGAGGACCACTCAAATGCCCCAAAAAAGGCTCTAAATTCATGCAATATATAGCGCACTCATCCTACTTATGTCCCCAAGTATTTGACATCATTCCTCCTAAGAAATTTTAAGAAAAAATTGTAACTAAATTTAGATAAGTAGTGTCTGTGTCGCCAATTTAGAGGACCACTTGATGCCCCAGATCGGCTCAAAATTCATGCAATCAATGGCACTATCGTTCTAATGCAATTGGCCCGAAAGTATGCTTATTTCATCATCCGACTATAACATCAGTGGACATTTATTAGATCGTCAAAAATGAAAAATATCCAGTGGTGGTCCTATTTCAACAAACAAGTGTCACAAAATCAGCAGTTACAGTCCCTAAAACAATTTGATTTTTGACCAATGACTCAGCAACAGCGGGTCCCACAATTTAATTGATGTACTTTGAAATAATATATGCCACGTGTATAATTTCCCAAGCACAAGTGCACCTAGCGCCACACACCACCAAAGAATTAAAAAGTAAAAAGAAAAAAAAAAAAAAAAAGAATGACCCTTTTAAAACTTGGCTCACAAAGGGACACAAGCCGTCTTGAAAAGCTGGGGGGCAGCGTAGTAGCAGAAGAAGAAAAGGAGGAAGAGCAGTGGCACAGCAAAGAGAAAGGGCAGCACAGCAGCAGCAGAAGCGGTTTTAAAATATTTAAAAAAAAAAAAAAAAAAAAAAAAAAAAAAAAAAAAAAAAACTTTATTTTTATTTTTTCATTTTCTTCTCCGATTACTGTGAGTAATGGTTACGCTAAGTTGTAACGGACTGTAATGGCCGTTATGGCTCTGTAATGGTCTGTTACAGTTCATCTTTTTCAAGCAGGGCATTTTGAACCGCATCGCATAATGGATTAAGTTGTTACCATTACATAACAGTTGTTACGTAACCAATATGACACACTTTACAGAAAATTCAAGAGAGAAGAAAAAGAAAACAAAATAAAAAGCTGGCAATGGAGAGGAAGACGAATGCTGCATCACAGCAACCATGCCACATTGTTAAGATTTTTAATTTTTTAAAAGTAGAATCTTTATTAAAGCAAAGGAACCAGGGACACCCAAAACAGGGAGCATCGCCACAACAAAACAAAGCAGGAAAGCTCAAAACAACATAACGGCCCCAACAGCCTCTGGAACATACACAAAATACAGCGCCATAGCCGAAAAGGGCCAGCCTAAGCCCTGCTATCCTCAATTAACAAAACACATCTTGCTGCCCCATCTTTGGCCAGTCAATTAGCCACATCATTAGCAGACCGAGGAACATGGTAAAAGGATATCATCACACGGTGGTCTTATCTCTTCAATCGAGTCTACCAACCTCATCACAGGTAACGCCACCATTAGCCCACTCAACGGCATTCCTCGGGTCACCCTCAAACAATTGCAAGGTGAAAATTAAACTCACAGGCCACTTTGATAGATTTTAGCATGCCAACCACCTCAGCAACGATGGAGTCCAGACTACTAATAGGGACTCAGAATAACCATGACTGTCGTGAGCTACACCTCCAATTCCCACCAGCCCCAGGTTCCCATCAAATATAGAAACTACATACATCCTAAATACTTGTCATCATAAATAAAGGTGACTTTGGTTGCACCAAATATCATGAACTTATGAACATGAAATTTCACGATACATCATGATTAATCAGTCTACTTTGGTGCAAAATATAATGAAATTGCATGATATTTGGTGCAAACCTGACATACCCTAAGCAAAAGAAATGAACTTGGAAAAGGACTGATCAAGACCATCGACCAGGCCCCTGAACAAATTTGATGGCCTGATTTCATACGCCAAAAGTGGAGTCAATGGTGGACCTTGGTTGCTGATCCAACAGTCCTGCAACAGGAAGACAAACGATATGATACTGGAAATGAATCCTCTTACACTAGCAAAAGCAATGTCCCCATGAAAGAATTAGGGATCCAAGCGTAAGGGTGCTTGCTACAAGGATGCTTGGTATTTGGGTGCTCAATCAGACAGCTTGAATAGAAGAAAGGCTACCAAATGGAATGAAATCACAAATACATTGATTAAACAGTTCCTAAACATGGAATTGCAAATGCCTATGTCATGGTAGTGGGGGCAGGTTTTACTATACCGGCAATGGCGACAACTGTTTCTGCTGTCCAAGCTGCTTCTTGGCTGCAAGGGTAAGGCTTGTTTTGGTCCCAAATACAAGAATGGAAAAAGAAAATACAAATGAACAGTTACCTTTTTAAAAAAAGGAAAAGAAAAAGAAAAACAAATGACCAGTTGGATGCAGATCGACCACGACTAGTGGAACACCAGCTGACAAAGATCAAACATGTATTGAGATTAGCCTAAGCTAGGGTGTGGTCACTTGAGCAAAAATACACTGAAGGGAGGAGGCTCAAACAACCTTACTAGCTTATAAGACCTCCATGAGAGCAGTAATGGCCAAGAGTGGGACTAGAAGCTTGATTGTGTGAATCAGGTACAATATGACCATATCGGCCACCCCCATTACTCAATATAGGGGTGAACAGGTAAGTTAAATAAATAAATAAAAAGGCGGGGTGTATCAGTCCATATCAGCAGATACATACCAATAAACCACATATCAGCACTGATATGGGGCCGATAAGGCTATAAAGGGCCTATTTCATTTTTCTTTAATTTTTGTCTAGTTTTTTCACTTATTTCTTCATTCTGACCATGAAGGAAGCATAACAACTCATTGTATATGAGATATAGGTTTAGTTTGGGGATCAAAACAAAATATTTGAGTGATATTTGGTGGATTGAAGCAGAGTGAACAATTTTGGGAAATTAGAAAAGGGAAAAACCATCCTTTTTTTCTCTCATCTTCTTTTTGTTGTATTTCAATATAATGGGCCTTAATCTATAAAACCATGCTTGATTTGTATTGAACAAGGGACTGTTTAGTTTACTTTCAGCAGGTCAAACCAACAGACAACATTCTTATCAAAGAATGATCTAATAAGCCATTCAATACATGTAGAAAATATATATTTTTTTTTAAAATAACAATAAAAAAAATCTGGTGTTCTACAAAATTTCTCCTATTTTCCTGGTAAATTTTCATAAAAAAAAATTGGACAATGAAAAAAATTCCGCACATGCAAACCCATATAATCTGATATGGGTCCAACACGCCCCGTATCATATCATTTCATTTTTGGGCCCCACTGATACCCAATACTATTATTCAAAACCGTGAGTAGAAGCAAGTGGTTGAGGGTAGTGAATGCACTTCTAATTAGAAGTGGAAGTCCCTATTGGTCAACTTTTTATGGATCCAAGGTTCCCACCAAAAAATGTCATGCATCACCTTATCTTGCAACTTCTTAATGATTCACCAAACAGCGGATCAATGCCTTGCTGGGCTATGATAAAATGAAATCGTCATCAATAATGATCTGCCTTGATATGGTCATTTCCTGTGGATCATTCAATGATATTGGTGTGAATTTCTTGGCTGGACAGGACTATCCCAATAAAGTCATCAGTCATATTGACAAATAACCTGTCAATGTCATCATGTTGGGCTTAGCCATTTCCTTCATCGCAGCTATCTTGACCAACCATGGGAGTGAATGGTGGACCATTGGTCTACCCAGACAGCCTTAAACCCTAACATAGATGATTCTGACTCATGTTGAGCATTAATGCATGGTGAAATCATCAGGGCTGATGGCCACCCCAGTAGGGTATCAAACCCATATGGCCTAGGGAATGCATTTTGGGTGGTGCAATAGAATCAGCTTCAACTTGTGTGCATGTGCCATACCATCTTTCTTGTCAACATGACACATGTTGACAATCCACACCATGAAAACAATAGGCCCCATCATGAGGATCACCAGCCACAAAACTCATGCTGATCTGCTCATCAGATGAGCCAAACTGTTGGAATCAATGGCCAACTGATGCACTGAGAACAGGAACAGCCACCCAATCATGCTCAGTTTTGAGAATGATGAACTTCATGGTGTTGCCTACTGTTTTCATGGTGCAGATTTCTCAATACGTGTCACATTAGCGGGAAAGATGGTAGGACCAAAGTAGAGCTCTTACATGTAGGTTCTCTTATTACTATGTCACTAATCCCACATGTGTGCACATTGGACCATCTACAAGCTGCCCCCAAGTGCCAAGGTGGCAACTGCATTTGAGATAATATCCATGGCTGCTCTCACTGTGAGATTATTTTTTTTTCCAGAATTCCTGTTGTGTAGAAGCCCCTGCCTAAAAATCCAAAAAATTGTCAAACAGTCATGATGTTGGAAAGAGAAGGATGGATGTTCATTTGTTTCATTAATTTCAGCTCCAACTGACCAGTGGACAGCCCCAAGTATTGGTCAAGGGCATTTGAATGGTGGGACCACAATTTGATGGATAGCATAGATCTCATTCGTGTGTGCTACCTTGACATGTGGGTGGTAGTCAAATTAGCTACTTGTAAATGTGAGTTGACACAATGGTTCCGAATGTCATATCTTATTGGCTGTATTGGATCCATATTTGGCCAAGATGCAATACACGAAACAAGCCCTTCTGATTTTTATTTTCAACTCTTGTCTCGTGCTTTTCCGCTTCCTTTTTCATTTTAACCATGGAGGCCCCCTTCTAATTACTTCAATTTTCCTCTTATTTTCCATTTAAACCATGGCAAGGTATTCTGTAACAGAAACGGTGCCTATAACGGTCACCACTATTACTTTTACGATACGGGCTATAATGGTTGTTGCGGTCTCTCTTTTTTTTTTTTATTGAAAAAAAAAAAAAAAAACCAAAAACTTGTATCGGCCCCGTAATGAACCGTTACGGCCTTTACAGGAATCATAACGGGCCGTTATGACCCCATAACATATAACGGTTGCCACTGTTACCTTTACGCAATAGCCTTTACAGCCTTGTAACGGCCATTAAGGCACACCATGACCATGGAGGAAGCTTAGAAAATCGTTTTAGATTAGATCATGGGTTATTATGGGAATTAAACCACAAGATCTGAGTGGATTCAACAAATAAAAGAAAAATGGATCAATTTGGGGAAAATCGCATAGCCAAGTAAACCACCATTTTTGTGAGTGTGTGTGTTTTCATCTTTATTATTATTATATTATTATTATTATTATTATTATATTTGTTGGTAGTGGGACTCAATTGTCATGGCCCTAATTGGCCAAATCATGCTTGCTTGATTTGCGTTTGATTAGGGCCTATTTGGTTGACTTTCGACAAGTCAAGCCGGCAGACAACATACTTATCAAAGAATGATCTAATACACTATTGAATATATACCAAAACACACGATAAAAAAGGATCATGGTGTTTTACATTGTTTTCTTATTTTCTAAATATTTTTTTAAAAAAATTGGGCCAAAAATTTTAGTCAATGTGCCTTTGGGACAAAGAGATTGTCGATCACCTTCCTCTGCACTACCCTTTCTCTATTGACATATGGTGGAGCGTTTTCCGCCTCCCTGGTGTTTCCTGGGTCATGCCAACCTCTATAAACGATTTCTTCTGTGTTTGGCACGCAAAGTCATATGGGGCTTTGGGTAAAAGGAAATGGAGGATTATCCTCCTAGCTATGATCCGGGCCATCAAGGTTGAACGTAACAATCGTTGTTTTAGGAATTTGTCAGTTTCAGCTATGGGGGTTTTCTCTAGAGTTCTGATTCTCTTCCGAGATTGGGCTCCATAGTCGATTTTTTCGGGGTTTTGCTAGTTTGGGGCAGCTGATGTGTATTTTTTCCTTTGTTTCTCTCTCGCTGTTTTCTTGTCGCTTTGTGCTTCCGCTTGTGTTTTTGTTTTTGTTGTTTGTTCCCTTAATAAAATTATCACCTTTCGAAAAAAACATGGTCAACGCAGGCCTGTTTTTGGACAATTTGAATACGCCCGGCCAATATGCCCCCCAATATCGATATTCCGAATCTTGGTTGACACACAAAGGCACTACAACATTGGTTAAACTCCTATAATAACCACCAGTTTGAAAATGGTGGTGACTCATCATATGCTCATGTAACACTTATGTATGCCTATCGGCCCTATCCAAACCACCCAAATTGTAGGACACATTGGTGATTGATCATATCCCTAAAATCAAACTGATCAAGCAATCCTAACCATCCAATTGATGGCTATACAAATTCTAAGGCAAAAATCATATGGTTACTATTGTCTTCTTAATACATGTGCTCCATCCAGAATTGGAACAGCGTTTGGACAATCCAAATGCCATTTTGACTATGCCATGTTTATGGTTTAACAGTCACCACATTTTTTAATGGTGGTGAAGTATCATACTGAATCTAGCCCTATGAAATATCGGTAGCAGTGTGTGATGGTTAATAAACAAGAACAGGTACACAAGACATGGAAGTAACTTTAAGTGAACAGTCCAAATCCTGAACGCCTATTTAGAAAGATTATAGACCAAAAGTTAAGACTGATTGGATTTTATAATTGGATGATTTGTGGGCATTTAATGGATGATTGAAATTCAAAATATTTAGTGGTTTGAATCCAGAAAACTAATATCCAAAAATCTTAAGTTAAGAATACTCAATCAATCTCATCACGAAAAACTGATCTATCCCTAGGTCCTGTAATCAAACAGTTTGAGTTAATATATGCCATTTGTACAATATCCAAGTGCCTGCAAAACAACCAGCATATTCTGCCTAAATATCAAATAACTCCCCTCTTCTCTGCCATCTTGTTCTCTTCTTATGCAAAAAGACCCAAACCCGACCCAAAACAGATCCAAACCCAATCGAAGCCAATAGCTTTAAGACCCGATGTAATGCGGGAGCATTTTCACACCAGGCTCGAGTGGGGTGGCCTGTGGGATGCGGGGGCACACTCAGGGTGGGTGGCCCGCGGAACCCATGGATTTGGGGCCTACAAGGAGGGTTCAGCTGAGCACCTAACCCATGGATGTAGGGCTTGAGCTATAAGATAAAGAGATTAATTCGCTCTATCAGTTCACGCTTTTAGAGCAAGTGGTTAATTGTCTTGCATCAATATGGGTACACAAACTCAAGCAGACCAGCTCAGCACCTTGTTTTTGGTACTGGACCCAAACCAAACTCTTATAGGCACCCCAGGACTTCAAACTCTGTTTTTCTCAGAGCGGTCTAGAGTTTGAAAAGAAGTTTACCCACTTGATTTTGAGGATTGAGCATGCATGTTTCATTATGATTTTTTACAGAAGTAAACCACAAATGGGTAATTCAAATAACCCAGGCAAGAGTTCCCCATAATTAGCATGGAGAGAGTTTATCAACTAAGTTGGTCCTATCAATTTCTCAGGCTTAAATAAGCATGTCTAAAATCACTAACTTTAGTCCCCAACTCGGTAGTTGTTCACTTTTTCCTCGTTCTTTTTTACTGGTATCGATTTCTCCCCATAGAAATTTTAGGGTAGGGCTAATTACGATAACAACTATTTGCATGGAGGATAAAAGATGTTTTCATCAATTAAGGTTCATTGGGTGGTTCATATCCACAAAGAAGCAAACGTTATTTTCTAACACGAAACACACAAGAGTGAAGCTAGTTAGTTTAGGAAAGAGCATCCCTAAAAAGAATTCATCTTACCCATTGCTTGATAACATATCATGATTATCATCATCAGAGACTTGTCCAATCTATTCAGAGCCGGCTCTTGTGATTGCTTGGCAGAAGTTCAATGAACAACTGCCTACTTGACATCAAACCTCCTCCTATGCCCGAGCTAAATAAGAGACTAAACATAAATGTATCTTTAATGGGCTAATGGGATCCAAACCAAGAAAAACAGAAATGGTGATGCAACATGCTCCCCTGAAATCATGGGTTCAATCCTAGGCTCCAACCATACCTATCAAAAAATATAAATAGACGTAGGCAGTGAAGTAACTGGAGATCAAAAGAGTTCATCTAGTGGTGGAGGCTCGAGAAGATGGCCGCAACCACAAACTTTTACAATGTAAACTTTTGTTCATGGAGACTCCGTCAATTTGACAGGACAAAATAAAAGGAGCTTCCTTTACTTAAGGTTTCTTCATCATAGAGAAGCAAGTTGTGATTGCTCGTTATACTGTTAGTCTGTTTCCTTTTTCATATTATAGGCTCAATCAAACATAACCAATTTTATAGGAAAGATGATTTGAGACTATTGGCCTCTTCAATTTACAGTGAAGAAGGGTAAAAGCAAGGTGCAATTCAGGAGTTCCAATTCAAAAGCATATGCATATCATTGCCAAGCCATGCCACTCTTCCATTCCCATTGAAAAAAATTAAGTAAATAAGAAAGAAAAACATAACTTCCATTTTGCAGGCATGATAATGCATACGATAACCTACCGAACCTTACACGTGCGATCCTCCGAAGAAGACAAGATAATTGCATTACATCCTCCATAACCCGCAACAATGTCAGTCACGTGCAAAGTATGTTCTGAAAAGACATGTTCATAGGGACTTTGGTTCATTGTGTCTCCCATATCATCAAACAGCCTGTTGTGTCAAACAAAAAAGAAACAAGTTAATAGAACATGAGGGCCACAAGAAGAAATGCTGAGGACTGCACAGATCGATGTGCATGGATTTGATATATGAACCAAAGTTTCAAAATAGCGGTTTCGGATTGCGAATCGTCTGGAGACTAAAACAGGTATGATGACTCATTCCATTTCATTCTGGTGTCTCATCCCAATCCGAACTGAAAACCAACACAACTCAAGCGAAATCACGTCACATAAAATGAAACTATTGAACCATGTACACTTACCCCAATTGATTTAAGTCCACCCATTTCCCATATCCAAGTATGGAAAATGTCAACCGGGCGCTAATAGCAAGTCTATATAGCATATGTAAGTAAATAAAGAGGAACTCAGTACCTGTAAAGGGACCAAACTTTGATGTGTCCATCCTCCGCTCCCGAAATTAATAGTGATTCGTCATCAGAAAATACTAAGCAAGTGACAGCTCGATAATGAGCATGCCACTTCTTAAGAAGTGTGCCACTTGCCACCTGCATTGTAAAACAAGGATACAGAAAACATTTCAAACATTGCACATCTATAATGTCCACAACATTATAAATTATTCAGATTGCTGCAATTTCAAACTATGTAGTAGCATTAAAAGAAGCATCACAAAACGTAACAAACTGTTGGAGAATTCACCTCCCACAAGAAAATGTGCCCGGATAACCCTCCACCAATAATATATGTGCCGTCTGAGTTAGAAACAACAGGTTTGATTGGCTCAACAGGAAAGCTTCTAACCTCTGGCTGAGGCTGAGAGAGAGAGAGAGAGAGAGATAGAGATTACGTTAGCAATAGCACCAGAAATCCACAAAAAGAAATTAGTTGAAATATCTTTTGAGCTGAGGTTTGAAAAGCAGAAGAAATTATAGCATGTTCCATCCGATCAAACTAGAAATATCTTCAACCCAGAAAATCCATGTAGCATAACACAGAACATCTGATGGACCGCACCATTTATAGTCTCCCATGGTCAAGAAAAGCATCAGAATTATATGACAGTCTGGTTGGAGTAGAATGCATATATGATATCCTCCATATGTTTTCAAACCATCCATTCATGGGCCCATAATTGGATGGTTCGAATATCCCAATTTCTAGGCCGTGGCCAATTTTCCATTTATTCTCCATTTCACTTCTTGTGTATGGTTATAAAATCAAACCAATTACATGAGTTATACTCAATCTGGCCCAAAAATAAAATTCAAATCCGCTTGAATTTTGTTCAATTTCAAGTTAATTTGATTACCAAATCAGACTAAGTTGACCAGAGTGGCTTGTTGAACAAGTCAAGCTTGGCCCCTTAGGTGGATGAGGTGAACTGCGTTGGGGCAAAGTTCGGTCCGGTTCAGCTCGTGTATGGTTCTACCCCATTTCCTCTCTCCCTCCTCTCTCCAACAGCCACCCCTCCCAACTCTTGCACTCTCCCCTCCACGCTTCAAATCTATCCCCCCAACCAGACCAACCACATTACCTTGTGGTCATTGCCATAGGTTCCTCTCTCTCCCCCGCTTCAACTGGACCGACGACACGACCTTTGTGGCCAGTGTAGCAGGTTCGTCTCTCCATCTTTCTCTGGCTCAGGCTTGGGCCCGGGCCCAGCAGAGAAATTGGGCTCTATTTTGTCTTGTCACAGGGCCAGCGCCAGGCCCAGGCCGGTTGTGCCTACACTGAACAATATGGGCCGGGCTTTGACAGAACTTGGTACGTCCGAACCTGGCCCATTGACACCCCGTTAAACCCTAACGAATAACAAACATATGCTTGTTTTCGTTTCCAACCATGGCGGAGCTGGACGAGTTGGTACTCGCCTCATCTCCTGGAGACGCTGGAATAAGCTGCTGGGATTTGCGTTCTGGAGCAGAGCTGCTCCGTTACCGTTCCTGCTCTTCCCCACCCCATGGCCTCGCCTCTATCGGATGTCGATTCCTCGCCTCTTCTCAGCTCCAAGATTCTTCTTCTTCCACCCCTTCCCTTCTCTACTGGTCCTGGAACAAGGTCCGTCCATTCCACTCTCTCTCTCTCCTCTCTCTCTCTCTCTCTCTCTCTCTCTCTCTCTCTCTCTCTCTCTCTCACACACACACACACACACACACACAAACATACACACACACACACACACACCTTCTCATTGTTTTGTTTTGCTTAGGTTTTTAAATGTCCACCAATAATCGATCTGGACTGTCCATTCGTTCCATAACACTATTGGCAGGCCACGATGCAAATATGACACCATTTAGATGATCCCAACATCTGATCAATGGATTGGAAAATGTATAGTTGAGATTCTGCTGAGGCACAAAATAGTTCCAATCATAATCTTGAGACATCTAATCGATACGCTCCACCGTGAATTGCTTATGAGTCCGAAGAAGAGTTTTAGTTTGATGAGGCTAGCCATCCAATCTTTGGCTTTTAAAAATTGACGGTCAATAACAAAATGACCAAACTCTTAGGGCCTGTTTGGATGCCTGTAAGTTGGGAAAGTGGGAAGTAACTTACAGGGAAGTCAGTTACAGGTGGTGTTTGGGGGAGAAAAATCACTTGTAAGTAACTTACAACCTGTAAGTCACTTGCAGGCAAATCTACCAAAAAACTGCAGGGGGGTGGGGGTGAGAAGTCACTTCCCTGTAAGTCACTTACAGGCTCAACGGTCGGATTTTTAAAAAGAGTGGAAGAGGGAGAAACGCACCAATGGGGATTGAAGGTTTCGCCTCTCCATCCCAAGCTCTCTCCTCCTTCCTCTCTGCAATCTCTCTCCCCCTCCCTCCCTCTCTACAATCTCTCTCCCTCCCTCTCTGCAATCTCTCTCCATCTCTACAATCTCTCTGCAATTACTGCCTTCCGTCTCCTCCTCGTAGAACAGTAGGGTTTCATCAACCCTTTTTTTCTCTTTCAAAACAGTAGTAGCTTGACGTTACTCAGTAAGGCACGCTCACTTATACGCACTTGCGCATGTGCGCATTTTTTCACACGTGTCATGGACCTCTAATCCGAACGGTCCATGTGATGCAGCATCCCATGAAACCATCAGGGATCAATTTTCACCCTGATTTAAAACTCTGGTGGGCCATATAAAAGAGAGATGAAAACCAAGGTAGGAAAATGTTTTCTTTTGTCATGGCCCACCAATGTTTTAGATCAAAGTAAAAGTTGGGTCATAGGGTTTTCATGGGGTTCTTCATCATGTGGACCGTTCAAATTTTGAACTCAAGTCACGTGCGATGAGTTCTCAAAAAGTTCTCAAGAGAACTCTTGCGAACTTGTGCGCGGCGGAGTATTCTACGGGAAGGGATTGAGTGTTGAATAATGCGTAAACTCTATGGGATCCACCATGATATGTGTATTTGATCCACACTGTCCATCCATTTTAATACTTAATTTTAAATCCTGATCCTAAAAATTAGTTATATCCAAAGATCAAGGGGACCATACCACGGGAAATAGTGTGAATTGAGTATATACTGTTGAAAATTTCTGGGGGGGCACAGAAGTTATGGATCAAGCTGATTTTTTTCCCCTGATCCAGGTGTTTGTGATCTCATGAACATGTTGGATGACAAATAAAGATCACTATGGGCGCTAGAAAGGTTTGAACGGTCTAATTCAGCATTTCCACTGTTTCCTGTGGTATGGTCCACTTGAGCTTTGGATATGCTTAATTTTATGGATCGACCTCTGCATGTAGATGGAAAAAATGGATGGACCGATTGGATAAACCGTATGCATTTACAGTGGGTTCAACTGAATTTACTTTGTGTAATAAAAGTAAAGCAGCAACTCAGTACCCAGTCTGATTGCATTACTGGTAACACAGTAGTGAGTGTTACCCCTGCCGTGGGCCCACCTTGATGATGTGTTATATATCCACTCCGCCCAACCATTTCTCCATCAGGGATTTTAGGCCCACCTTGTTTGTGTTGCCGAGTTTTTCACTAAGGAAGTTTATTCTCAATGTTTAAATTGAGTTATTACTCTATATTATAGATATTTTGAATTCGTGGGCCCACTTTTATAGCCCACTTGATGATTGGTTTAGCTTAATAATTATCTCAAATATTCATCTTGATGGGCTTAACAAAATAACATATTTGATCCCATGTTTTTTTATATGATTATAATATTTTAGAACATTTTTCTAATCTAAGCTCTGCTTGATGTGAATATACAACTTTCTACCTGTAAGTAACTTACAGGTTATCCAAACAGAAAAACTAACTTATCTATAAGTGACTCACAACTTACATCCAAACAAATTACCTGTAAGTAACTTTCACTTGTAAGTGACTTACAGGTAAGTCACTTACAACTTAAAAGAACTTACAGGCATCCAAACAGGCCCTTAGGGGTTGCTTGGACGCCCGTAAATGGTTTAAGTGGTAAATGATTTACAGGTGTAAACCATTTACAACCTGTCCTGTTTGGCTGTAAGCTGTAAATGATTTATAGATAAATGATTCTGTGTTTGGATAGCCTGTAAATTGTTTAAGCTGAGAGCCTTTCTTTGAAAATATAGCCGTTGGGCTGTAAATGGAGAGCCTCTGAATGAAATCCCACCCTTTTGCCTGTAAATGCTGAAAATTGATTTACAGGCATCCAAACGCCCTCTTGAGGGTTAGGATCAAGGGATTATGACACGTTGGGCTGGACCATAATGGGACTTACGTTCTATGCTGCAATACGGTACATTCTGCATGATGGGGGATCATTACCCTCATAGGCCTATCATGGAAAATTGGCCACGGCCTAGAAATTGGGATATTCGAACCATCCAATTCTGGGCCCATGAATGGATGGTTTAAAAACATATGGAGGATATCATATATGCATTCTACTCCAACCAGACTGTCATATAATTCTGATGCTTTTCTTGACCATGGGAGACTATAAATGGTGCGGTCCATCAGATGTCCTGTGTTATGCCACATGGATTTTCTGGGTTGAAGATATTTCTAGTTTGATCGGATGGAACATGCTATAATTTCTTCCGCTTTTCAAACCTCAGCTCAAAAGATATTTAAAAACCTAAGCAAAACAAAACAATGAGGAGTGTGTGTGTGTGTGTGTGTGTGTGTCTGTATGTGTGTGTGTGTGAGAGAGAGAGAGAGAGGGTGGAATGGACGGACCTTGTTCCAGGACCAGTAGAGAAGGGAAGGGGTGGAAGAAGAAGAATCTTGGAGCTGAGAAGAGGCGAGGAATCGACATCCGATAGAGGCGAGGCCATGGGGTGGGGAAGAGCAGGAACGGTAACGGAGCAGCTCTGCTCCAGAACGCAAATCCCAGCAGCTTATTCCAGCGTCTCCAGGAGATGAGGCGAGTACCAACTCGTCCAGCTCCGCCATGGTTGGAAACGAAAACAAGCGTATGTTTGCTGTTCGTTAGGGCCTGTTTGGATGCCGGTAAGTTGGGTAAGTGGGAAGTGACTTACAGGGAAGTCACTTACAGGTGGTGTTTGGGGGAGAAAATTCACCTGTAAGTAACTTACAGGCAAATCTACCAAAAAACTGCAGGGCAATGGGGGTGAGAAGTCACTTCCCTGTAAGCCACTTACAGGCTCAACGGTCGGATTTTTAAAAAGAGGGGAAGATGGAGAAACGCACTCTCCCTCTCTGCAATCTCTTGCTCTCCCTCTCTGCAATCTCTCTCCGTCTGCAACGACCGCCCTCCGTCTCTGCAATCTCTCTCCGTCTGCAACGACCGCCCTCCCTCTCTGCAATCTCTCTCTCTCTCTCTCTGCAACGACCACCCTCCCTCTCTGCAATCTCTCTCTCTCTCTCTCTGCAACGACCGCCCTCCCTCTCTTCTCCTCCCCAAAACGGCAGGGTTTGATCGTAGTGTTTCCTTTTCTGCTTTGAAAACGGAAGTGGATTAGGTGTTACTCGTACGCATGCTCACCTGTGCACGTGCGATACTTTCCACACGTGTCATGGGACTCTAATCCGAACGGTTCATGTGATGAAACATCCCATTAAACCCCCCATGCACTAATTTTCACTCTGATCTAAAACTCCGGTGGGCCATAGAAAAGTGATATGAAAATCAAGGGAGAAAACTGTTTTCTTTTGACATGGCCCACAAAAGTTTTGGATCAATGTAAAAGTTGAACCCTGTAGGTTTCATAGGATGCTTCGTCACGTGGACCATACAGATTTTGGACTAACATAGCTTATTATGATGTTCTCAAAAAGTTCTCACAAGAACTAATGCCAACTGTGCGGCTAAGAATTTGGATGGCAGGGGATCGGTTACTCAGTAAACTCTGTGGGATACACCGTGATTTATGTATTTGATCCACCCCATCCATCCATTTTAATAATAAACTCTGTGGATGGTTTAAAGTAAGACATGTTCAGTGTTATATATACAATGGTGCAATGTACACTCATTGGATGGCTGGTTTGTTTGGTGGAGGTTACCTTTATTCATTATCCATTTATAGTGTACCAGAAATATGATCTGGATTACTTAAATGTGGGTGCACCTACATCTTATGCTACTTACATATTGTGTTGCTGGTGTGGTTTGAGAACAAATTGCCAATTTACCCTAAAAAATTCAAAATTTTTTCAAGTAAAAAACAGTACAGAACGAGTTTATACTCATTTTAGGATTATCCAAATCTCATGTGAACCCTACCATAGAAACAGTTGTGACTAGTTTAATAAACCCATGGGCTGTTTGCCTATTTCTAATGGTGCGGTCCACCTAAGATGGATTCTTTTTATACATTTATTTATTACTATATTAAGGTGGGCCGCATATGGATTCTTTTTATGCATTTATTTATTAATATATTAAGGTGGGCCGCACAAATCTTATCCTAAAATGCTCCCTTAGATTCTTTTAATGCATTTATTTTTTAATTTTTATTTAATTATTTTCATGTATTTGGATTCTAAAAATTGGACGATAATGATAATTCTGATTTTGTTATATATGGACCATTTATACTTAATGGTATGTATTTCATCCACCCACTTGATAATTAGTTTGGCCTAAGAATTAGCTTAAATATTCATCTTGATAGGCTTAGTAAAATTACATATTTGATCCCATGCATTTTTAGATGATCATAACATTTTGAAACAATTTCCTAATTTAAGTTCTACTCGATGTGAATATACAATTTTTTACTTGTAAGTAACTTAGAGGTTACCCAAACAGAAAAACTAACTTACCTGTAAGTGACTTACAGCTTACATCCAAATAGGTTACCTGTAAGTAACTTTTACCTGTAAGTGACTTACATGTAAGTCACTTACAACTTAAAAGAACTTACAGGCATCCAAACAGGCCCTTAGGGTTTAACGGGATGCGGATTGCGTCCTACCCCCGCCCGGACGGTAATCCGTCCAGGCAGGGCTCTGTGGGTCCCACTGTGATCTAAGTGTTGTATCCATGCCGTTAAACGCTTTTTTCAGATAATTTTAATATGGGAACCAAAACATGATGCAAGTCCAAGGCTCAAGTGGACCACAAAGTGTGGATTTAACTTCCACCATTAAAAGCTTCTTGGGAGCCGGAGAAGTTTCGGATGAAGCTGATATTTGTGTTTTCACTTCATCCACGTCTACATGACCTTATGAATAGGTTGTATGGTAAAAAAAACATCACGTTGGCCTTAGAAAGGTTTCAATGGTGGGTGTCATTATCAATGCAGGTTCCTTTGGTGTGGTCCTCTTGAGCCTTGGACCTGCATCATGTTTTGGTCCACATATTAAAATTATCTAAAAAAAGCGTTTAACGGCGTGGATAAAACACTTAGATCACGGTGGGGCCCACAGAGCCCTGCCCGGACGAATGACCGTCCGGGCGGGGGTAGGACGCAATCCGCGTTCGGGTTTAACGGGGTGTCAATGGGCTAGGTTCGGACGTACCAAGCTCTGTCAAAGCCCGGCCCGTATTGTTCAGTGTAGGCACAACCGGCCTGGGCCTGGCCCTGTGACAAGACAAAATAGAGCCCAATTTCTTTGTTGGGCCCAGGCTCGAGCCCGAGCCAGAGAGAGATGGAGAGACGAACCTGCTACACTAGTCACAAAGGTCGTGTCGTCGGTCCAGTTGAAGCGGGGGAGAGAGAGGAACCTACGGCAATGACCACAAGGCCACGTAGTTGGTCTGGTTGGGGAGATAGATTGGAAGCGTGGAGGGGAGAGTGCAAGAGTTGGGAGGGGTGGCTGTTGGAGAGAGGAGGGAGATAGGAAATGGGGTAGAACCATAAACGAGCTGAACCGGACCGAAATTTGCCCCAACGCAGTTCACCTCATCCACAAAAGGGGCCAGGCTTGACTTGTTCAACGAGCCACTCTAGTCAACACGGTCTGATTTGGTAATCAAATTAACTTGAAATTGAACAAAATTCAAGCGGATTTGAATTTTATTTTTGGGCCAGATTAAGTATAACTCATGTAATTGGTTTGATTTTATAACCATACACAAGAAGTTAAATGGAGAATAAATGAACAATAGAACCCTAAATTTTATAAAAACTTAGAAATTTTATATATATAATGCTCAAGTGAGCACCCGTGCGCATCTTTGCACATGTGTCATGGGCACAGAATCTGAATAGTCTATATGATGTGGCACCCCTTGAAACTCTGTGAGCCTAAATTTCAGCCTGATCCAAAACTCTAGTGAGCCATAGCAAAGAGAAATGCAAATTAAGGGAACCGTTTTCCTTTGCCATGGCCCACTAGAGTTTTGTACCAGGTTGAAAGTTGGGCCTACAAGGTTTCAAGGGGTGCCGCATTATGTGGACCATTCAGATTATGTGCTTATGACATGTGTGCAAAAGACACACACATTACATACTTGCATTTATACTACATTTATAATTAGATTATTTGAACCGGGTTGAACCGAGCCAAGGTTTGAACCGAACCAAATGGGCTGGCATACAGGGCGAGCTTGGCCTGATTTCGAACCAAATTAGGATTTCCAGCTTGAACAACCCATTAAAGCCAAACCAAGCGGAGTTAAATCAAGTTAAACAGCGCGAGCAAACCAATCCAGTTTAGTTTGTGTTCAGCTCTAGAAATGGGGTCACTAGCTTAGGTGGCCCATCATGAGGTTTATATGAAATCCACCCTAACCACTAGGTCTGTCACCCATGTTATACATGAGGAGTAAAATTCAAATAAAGTATACCATAGGATTTGAAAAAGTATACGAGTCAACTCTTACTCCCCAAACTGTTTCCCTTATGGTATAGCCCATTGGAATCATATATGGGCCTCATTTTTTAGTCATGTCTAAGTTTAGGTGGGGCATTTAATAGTTGGAGTGGATTTAGTATATTATCATGGTGGGCCCTATGATAATAAAAGGTGGATGTTGTTGATGCAAAAATTTGATCCATCTTTTTTAGACCTTCAAGTATCTGTACAGGAAAAAGACAAAGGAGACTCTAGCTAGAACAGGGAACCCTCTGATGCCGAAGTCAGGCTAGGAATATGGGTCTAGTAGCATGGAGGGATTTTGGGTGAGAGATTTTGCGTACCTTTTAATGTTGGCAGGCCTTCTATTTATAGTGTAGAGGAGTCACTATTGGGATTAGAAATGGTCCTCAATCACAAGCACAATCTCTGCGTACATTTCCAAATGTTATGTGGGTTCTGTGGAGGCGACAAATGTTGAAGTGGTCGACCCTAAAATCATGTGGTAGATTGTCAATGGCCGAGCTGAGCCGAGCCTTGATAGGTCGAGCTGACCTCCATGTTAGGCTTGATGTGGATTTCCAAGCTCTGTTGCTAAGTCAGTTGACCAACCCCTTAGTCTATTTGTGCCATGGCACGGAAATGGACTCATCTCCTATTCATTGCTCTAAAGAGTCATCCCTTTATCTCGTTAGATTGATTGGTTGTCTATCAGGGCTGAAGTGAGCTGATTTAGCTAGGTCCTCATTGTTCATCAAATCATCCCAGGGCAGGATCGTCCACGTCCCTTGGTCATGGTTGGGTCTAACTCTACCTTCCAATCTCGGGGCATGAAATGCGTCCTCATGAGTGGTCATATTATTTTTACCCATAATAGATGTCTTTCCCAGCTGTTTCCTTTAGTGTGGCCAATCCTAATTACAAGTTAGTTTGAATTTTTTGATCTAAGCCTAACTTGCTATCATACATCAAATGGTCAGAGTGGATTTAACATACGCGTCACTTTGGGACATCTAAAACATTAAGGTCGGGCGTCCCTCTCATTTTTTTACCAGACCACAATGAAGTGTATGTGAAATCTACTCCAACCATTAGTCATATAATCACACTTTTAAGCGTAGGGAAAATAAAAAAATCAGGCTGACATGTTATTAAATTGGGCCACACTAAGGAACTAAGGAACAATTGAAGAGAGACGTTCATTCTTGATTTTCATAAGGCCCATTGTATATGAAATCCACTCCAGCCATTAGATTCAACTCCAAAACTTGTGCCTTCTGGCCAAAAATCAGGATTATATGGGTGGTAGACACTAAGGGCCTGTTTGGCCGGGTGGATTAAGAGGGATTAGGAGGGATGGGATGGTAAATTCCTGGGATATGCCAAACCAGCCAAACAGACCCGGTGAACTTGTCCGGGGATATAGCAAACCCATAGATCTTAAACCAATCCACCGACAATCACCATCATTACCTTAAAATCCATCCCATGCCTCCTAATCCCGTTAAATCGTGCCTGGGGCATGTTTGGTTGGACGGATTGGAAGGGATTGGAATGATAAAATCCCGGGATATGCCGGGCGTGCCAAACAGACTTAGTGAACTTTTCCCAGGATAGAGCAATCCCATGGATCTTAAACCAATTGACTGACACCACCATCATTACCTTAAAATCCATCCCATCCCTCCTATTCCCATGGGATCCGTCCGGCCAAACAGGCCCTAAGGAAACAGCTTGGAGGGTGACTATTGTCCAATGTACTATTTCTAAATGTATGGTCCACCTTATTTAGGGATGAGGTGATCCTGCGCGAAGAACCTGATAGTCAGGGCGGACTTCACCTAAACACTAAGGTGGGCCCACCTGAGCTGGGGACCTCTTTTGACGTTATAGGTTTTTTATTTTTTCCCAACAAATTTGCCCATACAAATGGTAATTGGACCGGCTCGGCAAGGCAGACGGGCTGCTGTACACTGTCTAAGCCTGATCCATTTAATAAAGGATTTGAATTTTAACCCTGAGCCCGGCCAGTCCAGCCGCTAGCGGGCCAGGACCCAACCTGACGGCCAACCCGGCCCACATTGACAGGGTTTAAGATAGAGTACGGTGATCCTGTGGTACAGTATGGCTGCCGGTTTCCACTCCGGATTGATCTCAACTGTTCATGTTCTCATTTCTACGATCTTATCATCATGCTTAATTGATGATCCTGACCTTTGAATCTGGGTTTGAATATGAACCGTTAAATTTTGGTCTTCGTACAAAATCACCCATTCAAGATGTTTCTTAATGATGGCCTCGGGAGCATAGATTCCAAAACATTAACAGTTCAGATCATCATTTGAGATGCACTCGGGTGGAGGTTAAATATCTCCAGCACGGCAAAACTGTAAAAACTTTAAACAGGGTAGCCGGTTCTCTTTTAATTGACGAATTGAGGTGCATTATTGTTTAGCTCTACACTCAAAACCCAAGCCAATCCAAAACTCAGGTGGGCCACACCATAAGGAAACAGTCGAGATGGGAAGCCTGCTATTAAATCTGCTAAATCGAGCGTGGGTATCCCATCAAATCCATTCATCTGACAACACTCAGCTATAATGGAAAGTCGGAGTCCGAATCAGCCTCGGTTCTAGAATTAAAATGAAACAGAGCACCTAATGGACGGAGTGGATCTCATACAAGTTCCCCACCTAATGCACTTTCCCCCAAATGGTCTTCCAGAGAGTTTACTCTCTTCGGGAGATTTCTTTTATCAGGTTTCTAATCATCGATTAGGGGAGGAATTACTCGGAGAGCCGTCTCAACCAAAGTTCTAGATGGCCCACCATGATGTGTGTGTGAGATCTACTTAGTCCATTTGCATTAGCTCATATTAAGTACTGGGCTCAAGAATAAGGCCGATCTAAAATTAATCAGACGAGAATGAGGGAAAGTAGGGATGGGAACCTTACCTAGTTGGGCCCACCAAAGTTTTGAATTAGGCAGACGTTTGGTTTTTCTATTCAACTTGGGGGGAACCTTCTTATGAAGGAGTTGGATGACATACAAACATCACAGTGGGCCCCAAGAATATTTCAATGGTGGGTGTCCTTATCCCAATTGTTTGATATGGTGTGGCCCACTTTGAGTTTTGGATAAGCATATGGGTGCATGTCACTGTTCACACACACAAGTAATGGTGGGCCCATATAATTTTTTCTTCATGGGCTCCTTGCAGCAATTGAAGTTGGCCCAAAAGGAAAATGCAAGCCAAATTTTAACTTGGGGTCATTTGGCAAGCATGGATTTGTATGCGTTTGAAATCTAAAAGTTATTTGGTAACAAGGATTCGAAAGTATTTGAAATACACAATTTTATTATGTTTTGAAATTTCTTCTTTTTAATGTGATTTGGAGTCAAATACATTTTTTTAACTCATTAAAAAAAAAAAGAAAAAAAAAAGCAGCACATGTAACAAAGGCCTGACTAGGCTACTAATCCCATTCTATACATAACGCAGCTGATAATGCCAAAAATAATCAAATTAACTGCATCACCAAAATTACATTAATAGAATTATTCAAATAGTCCAAACATTAGCCTCGTAACTCAATGGCTAAAAACCCTTAGTGAGTCTGGTTCATTTACAATCCTATACTTGTGGCCTACCAAGGCTTAGAATTTTACCTCTATTTTTATTTATTAAAGTACATATTTCAATAGACCTTTTATAATTTTTTTAAAATCAAATATCACACATGTAAATAAGTTAGGAATTATATTAAAGTTAATTTCGTAATTAAATTCATATTCATATAAATATGCCATAGAATTTCAATTATTATAATTTTTGGATTCCAGTACATTCTAATTACAAGCTGCGAAACGTAAATTAAAATTCGAAATCACCTAAATTTGTAATTTAAAATTCCTGTATATTAGGAAAGAATTTATTTTCTTTCATAATTAACTTGATTTGTAATTTGAAATTTTCTTTATATTAGGAAAGATTTTATCTCCTTTCATTTTAGGAACCCTTCCTAGTGGTAGATTGTAATCATGCTTGGACCAATAAGGTGAAGTTTCATATAATACATCCCGGGTACTGCCATAAGATATGTAGGCACATCTTTCATCGTTTATACAAGGAACTCACTTAGGACGGCATATGGCAGAGAAAATACTCTTTATTCTAATATTTTTATATTTTGATTCCTTAACACTTGTCCTTGGAATATGAACGGTCTCCTTAACCTTTTAATTATCAATGGATTTTTAAATATTTTGATGTAATTAAGACTCTATCAACTGTGAGCCCATCATATAAACGATTTGGGTAATTGGAAAAGGATACTTTCTAGCAAACCTCAACATGCGCTTGTACTCAGTAAACTGCTGTATTTGATTTTTAATAAAATAAAATAAAATACAAATGTTTTAAAACAAAGATTTTCAAAATGGTTTGAAAAAATCATTTTCTTTTGTCCCATATTACTAATTAAGTAAACCTAAGGGAGCATAGGGGCGTGGTCCACTTGAGCATTGGATTTACTTCATTTTTGGGCTCTGGATAGACAGTGTAGATAAAACAGATACATCATGGTGGGACCCATCGGAGCTCTGGTCAGATGGCTTATTGTCCGACCAGGTTTGGATGCAGTCCGCAATGATTGGGCTCATGGGTGGTAATGGGCCAGGTTTTGATCAGGTTGGGGTCAGCTCAAGCCTGACCCATTTAGTAAACAGCCCCAAAATTTTAGCCAGAAACTGACTCACGACCTGTTGCCTTGTGGCCTATTGTAGACACTGAAAAAATCGGCGTCCATGTTTGGTAAAAGTGTTGTGGTGAATGATGGTAGGGGTGATTAAGCTGATTTGTGATTGTTGGAGTCGCCACTAGCCGAATAATCTCAGAATCCCGCGGTCGGCTAGAACCACAGAATACGTAAGGTTGGAGAAATTCGAAGACTCCCCTATCTTAGATTGACTCCTGGTCTGCGATCTGGGACTCCGGGTAAGGGACCCCGGTTACAAAGAGGGAAGGTGTTGGCACCCTGTCTGCCCGCACAAATGTACGGTCTCAACTTAGTGTGGTAAAATAATCTCAAGGGGTAATGATGATGCTATGGTCATGATGGGACTAGTTACATGTGGATTTCTGATGTAGCAAGATCCGAGATTTCGGCAGGCCACAGAGCATACATCTAACAATGTGTCTAGAGGGCGGATGTGATGATGCTTATGCAAAGAGATAGGAAAAGTGGACTAGATCACTAGGAATTTCTGATGTGATAGGATCCGATATACGGCAAGTCACAGAGCATACGTCTACTAGAGATCTAGAGAAGCAGGGGGGTTGAGAAGAGAGTAGACGTCATGATGAATACTTGTATGTAAATGGATCTTTGGCTTGATTCTTGAATAGGCTAGGATGCAGATTGAACCATGATCATTCTGGGCTAGGCTTATGGGTTGGAAGGGTTGAGGTGAAGGCTGGGAGGTGGCTGAAAAATTTGGGCTTGAAAGCTTGGGAGCTCCTTCCCTTCCTTCACTCTTTCTCTCTCACTCTCTTTCTCTCTCTCTTCCTCTCTTTTTCTCTCACTCCTTTCTCTCTCGCTCTCTCCCTCCTTGGTTGGTTATGTTGAAAATAAAAGGGGAGAGGGCTATTTATAGCCTTCTCCAATGGTTGCATTGTAA